>VZSE01007194.1:0-177309 GCA_013398275.1 Promerops cafer | reverse complement strand
GCAGCCCAGCCGGGTCCCTCTGGATGCCCCACGCCCTCCCTCTGGTGTGTGACCGCCACAGAGCTCGGTGTCATCGGTCCCCCTGTCCTTGTCACCAGCACAGACATTAAACAGCTCTCCCAGAGAAAGGGAAAGAAGTTCCCCCAGAGCTCTCAGAAGCACAGCTGGGCTCTGTTTATAGGACAGCAGACCTTTAGAAGAACCCTCTGAGTATGGGCACCCCTGAATCAAGCCAGGGTGAAAAGGGACCTGGGTAGTGCTGGGCTGCAGCTGTGGATCCCAATGCTCGACCTGACTGACAGATCCCACACGCCATCCCTTTTCCTTGCCTTTTGTCCCCTCTGAGGCTGGAATCCTCGCTGATGGGAGGCCTTGTCCAGGGCTGGAAGGGGCAGGGGGACAGCGAGGAGGCACCTGGAGGGGGGAGTGGAGGGACTGCTTGTAGGTCTGGCCAACAGAGGGTAGGTCTGCTCTGTACTCGTTAACTCAGAGTGCCAAAAGACACTCCCCCCTCCTTTCTCTTCCTGGAAAAGAAGGGAAAACATCCCTCAGGAGGGACCCCCCGGGCTCTCACAGGTAAGCTGTCTGCATTCTTGTGGCAGGCAGTCATCTCCTTGCCTTAGCCCCTGCTGGAGTAGGCTTTATCCGCCCCCATCTGCCCCCGGGGCTCTCTGGTTCTCCTGGCTGTCTGCAGGAGGGAGCTGCTGCTGCAGTCCCAAGGAGCTCCTGGGGCCCATGGATGTGGCTGCTGGGGGGCTTCTCCTGTGCCTGGTTCTGTGCAGCTCTGGGGAGGGCAGGCGTGCCAGGACTGCTGCTGGAAGGGTGAGCAGTGCTGGACACCTGGAACTCTGGCCAGGTGAGCTTGCACTCTGCCTTGGGGCACCTGCTGCCTCCTTGCTGAGCTTCTGTGGCCGCTCCTGGCCCCTCAGTTTGGGTTCCTGAGCTGGCCCTGTGTTCCTGCAGAGCTCAGACATGAATCCAGGGCTTGCTGGGGTAACAGGTACCCTTGGACTGTTCCATTCCAGTGGAGCACAAGTGAGGTTTATTTTGTCAGTGCTTTCCCTGCTGCCTCCTTTTGCCCTGCAGTGGGAGCAGGAGAGGCAGCAGCCAAGGGGGCTGAACCCTGTGCTGAAAACCAAACTCTCAGCTTGGTGTAGCTGAGCAAATCCGTGGTTCCTCTGCAGAGAACCCAGATTTTCTTGGAGAGAAGTTATGCTTCAGGTTGTTCCTTGTGCTGGAAGTGTGGAAGGACATCCTTGAGCCTGCCCTGTTTGCTTCATCCTGGGCTGGGGGACAACAACAAAGGGATGTGGATGGACAAGAGAGAGGAGGGAATATTTTTCCAGCAGGACTGGAGCTCTGGCATGCTGTAAGGGCTGGCAGCAGCAGTGGCAGCAGAGTTTTGCTGAGAGCCCGTGGGATCCACGGCAGCTGAAACCCTGCAGAGGAGGCATCATGGCCATCACCCTGTGGGGACCTGGGAATGGCAGGACATGAAATGCAGGTGCTCCAGGTCTCTGGAATCAGTGAACAACTGAGTCTCATGCGCAGGGAGGGAATTTATTCCCTGTTTTCCTGGGCAGGAGAGGGAAGAGCTCATGCGTGGTGGGAGTGAGCCTCAGGGTAATGTGAGCAGCTTGGGCTGGGGATCTGCTCTCAGATCATCCCAAATCCTTGTTGACAGAAGGAATGTGTGCATTTCTTGCCTCGTGGCTCAGCTGCTCCAGCACAGGCAGACGGGGACCTGTTTATCCCATTGGGCCACCAAGAAATAATCTTTTAGGTGTGGGGAAGTCTGTGCCCCCCTTCATGTGAAGGGGTTTGTCAGCCCCCACTTCTGGGTGGGGACCTGGGGAAGACATCTGTGCTCTGTGACCCTGTTTGTGCAGGGGAAACCTGGCTTACAACGAGGGGAAAGCAGTGGCACTGATGATGGTTCAACATAATGTCCGTGGTGGGCACTGCTCTCTCTGTAGGCTCTCCTAAAAGGAATATAACCCTTCTCCCAAGCAGAAGCTGGGAATTCCTGTATTTTTTGTACTTTTGAAAGTTTTCCAAGGAGGCATTTCTGAGAGTTGCCCTGCCTGGGGTCTGCACAGGGCTTCCCCAGCACCAGTGTTGGTGTGCTGACCTGCTAAGCTGAGTGTCTCTCTCCATGTCACTAAATTATTTTCTTGATCTCAGCTGTCAGTTGTGCTTCAGTGGCAAACCTGCATCCTCTGGAGAGCTGTGCCAAAAATGGAAGAGCCTGTGCCTGACTTGTTCTGGTTCTAGGCCTGTGCTGGGCTTTGTGAGAAGGGATCATTTAATCACCATCACCATTACCTGAGAGAAGGGCTGGGGCTGTGCCAGGGCAGGGTTAGGGTGGAGATCAGGGGAAGGTTCTTCCCCCAGAGGTGCTGGGCACTGCCCAGGCTGCCCAGGGAAGGGGCACGGCCCCACAGAGCTCCAGAGCCCTGGACAGCGCTGCCAGGGGTGCACAGGGTGGGATTTGGGGTGTCTGTGCAGGGACAGGAGCTGGGCTGGGTGGTCCTTGTGGGTCCCTTCCAGCTCAGGAGTTTCTGTGGTAAGTGGTTACGAAAATACAGAGGCACTTGGGCAGTCAAGGAGTTGGAAGTGTCTTCACTCAGCTTGGGCTGGCAATTCTGGATTTCCCCTCAGTGTGGATAGAAAGAACAAGTTGTCCCAAGGGAAGGATTCCGTGTCGAATTAAAAAGAAAAAGCAAAATCAAAACAAACTAAAACCCCAAACCCCCCACTTTAAAAAAACTAATTTCTATTATCTCTGTACACTTAGTCACCTCTTTAATACAGGGGACACGGAGCTGTTCCCCCCATCTAAGTGCCTGATGCAAATGTACAATATTCTCTCCTCCTTTCCTTTCCTCTCCTCCTTTCCTTTCCTCTCCTCCTTTCCTTTCCTCTCCTCCTTTCCTCCCTTCCTCAGTGGAAAAAGATAATTCTAAGCTTTTGAAAGAGATTCAATCCGTTTGTCTTTTGCTAACCTCTGCCAATATTTTCTCTGTTTGAAATACTGTTTCTCCTAGCTGAGATGAAAATTTCCCATTCTTGTTTAACTTCAGAATGTTCTAAAAATCAGGGCTGAAAGTGTGCCAGAGTAGAGTTGTTTTGTGTGACTGCTTTTTACAGAATAAGATGTAACGTGTAGAAATAGTGTTTAAGGGAGTTTAAACACTGCTAGTGATCTCTCCATCCATACAGCTAAACTCACAGTGCTGTCAAAGTGATTGCCAGACCCCGGGTTTCTCCTTTCAGGTCTGTTCAAGGTTTGTTCTGCTGTTTGGGTCTGTTCTCATCTCCCTTTCTCGTTATCAGAGTGCTGCTGCCACTTGCTCTGCCCTCTTTGTACCTGGCTTGCAATACCTGCTCCCACTCCGGAGGCCCCAAGCAAACATGCTGCTATTTTGGTTCAAGTGGAGTCTTTAGCTGTGTTTTTCATTATTTTGAGGTGACTGTGACCCGGCATACCCCTCGGTATTTATTTGTGTTGAAGTGGTGGCCAGCCCGTGACCCCGAGGCCCAGCGTGCTTACGAGTTTCATGTTCAGTAGTGCCTGCCTGACAAAGAAAACACTGATAAAGACAATAAATGCAAGTCCAACCAGGAGGCTGTGAGTATCACAGGATGCTGGGTTCAGCTGCAGTGGCCCTGCCAGGGGCTGCGAGCTCCCTGTCACACTGGGTAGTGGGAATAAAGAGCCAGCAGCTTGCACTGGTACTTCTGTTATCTGCCACAGTGAGTGGGACTCCTCCTGGTCCCTGGAATGTGGCTGCTGCTCCAGGTGTGGCACTCAGCCCCAGCCAGGGCACAGGGGCCTCAAGGCAGCCTGTGATGTGGGTTTGCACAGCCCCAGGGCTGCTGAGGGGCAGCAGTGTGTCCCCGTGCCCGTGGTCTCCGTGGGGCTTCTGCTACAGAAGGAAATGGGTTTGGGTTCTTTTCCTCATCTTTTACAATTGCTGCTGGTGATCCCTTGAGTTCTGGAAAGCTGGTCCTAGAAAGAGACTACTGAGCTTCCTTAAAATAGCTAATTAGGTATGTACTTAAGCTTGTCTGTGTTAGAAACTAGCCAGCCTAGCTGTAATAGGATTGTTCTGGCTCGTTTTAATTGTGCTGATCTGGCTTGTGTGGATGCTTCAGTGCAGGATAACTTTTGGGAGCAGACTTCTCCAGGACAGCTGCAGTCACACCAACCCCTTCCCAGAATCACAGAATTCCAGGATGGGTCAGGCTGAAGGGACCACAGTTGCTCATCTGGTGCCACCTCCCTGCTCCAGCAGGGCCACCCCAGAGCACAGGGCACAGGAACATGTCCAGAGGGGTATGGAATATCTCCAGTGAGGGAGACTCCACACCTCTCTGGTCTCTGCTCAGGGCTGGGCACTGCCCAGGGATGTGGCTCGTCCTGGGCCGAGCAGAGGGCAGGATCCCTCCCTGACCTGCTGGGAATGCTCTTCCCGATGCCCCCAGGATCCCCCGCCCCTCCTGGTTGGCTCTTTGGCTTTGCTGTCTGATCCTGTGGCTCTGGGGACCCTCCTTTTCTCCCTGGCAGCTCCGAGGGACCCCAGGTGGCCAAGAACATTCCTGATGCTCACCCTCCCTAGTGTTGCTGCTGTGGATCTGGCTGCCTTGGCACCGCGGATGACCCACATCGGGGGCCATGAGAACATAAATATTTGAAGTCAGGAGTTACTCATGCATGCAGCATTCAATTTGATTTATTTATTTGGTCCTGTGTGAAGAGCAGAGGAGTTGAACACTCGGAAGTGCAGGGGAAGCCCTGCCTGAAGACTCCTTGTGTGCATTCAGCAGAGGGGTCTGAGTCACTGGTGTGCAATTGTGGCAGGAGTTTATCTTATTTCTTCCTAGGGCCTTTGTTCAGGATGTTTCCTTTTAACAAAGAATTAAAACGGTTTTAGTTTTTTAAATATCCCTTGTGTAACCTCCAAAATAGATTTTAAGCAGAAGTCTGCTTTTTTTTGCCTTTTTCTTTAGAAAAGGAGCTTGTGCTGAAGGAGCAGGACAAGTCTGTGACGGGAGGTTGTTGCTCTGCTTTGTGCCTCTTGTGACTGCAGAATTGCTGTTGCTCTCCCTTTCTTGGCTGTGGGGATTCCCAGTGGAAGTGGTTTAGGTGCTGGGGGAGTTTGGGCTGTGTTTCATGTCAAACCTTTGCTGGGCTACAGAGAAAGTTGTCCTTGTCACTGTTCAATTCCTCCTCCACAGGCAAGGTGATGAGGACTGACCTCTAATTAAAGCAAGGAGGGCTTGCGTGAGCATCCCACTGACAGGAGAAGCTCTTGGCTTCTTCCCTGGGAAGAAGGGCCCTCTGAGGGAGGGCCCAAAAACCTCCTCCTGCCATTTAAGCAGTATGTAAAAATACAAGAAACCAGTATTTTCCCCTTTAGAGTTCTGATCGAGCTTTTGCTACGACAGTGTCAAAAACTGAGGAGGAAAAACATAGATAAATAAATATGTCAAAGTTCCCAAAAACCCCACTGCCTCTGAACCCTTCACTGCAAAAGTATTTGACTTTACTGGCTTGTTTTAAGCCTTGGCTTCTGAGCCCCTTTCAAATCAGATGTATTGCTGAAACCAGCCTGCAATAATCAGGGAGTTTTGCTGCTGCCTTTGCTGTGTGTGAGAGGGAATCCCTTTTTTTCCTCACTGCAAGTGGATTGCTATCAGGTCTCCTCTCTTTTTCCTGGGAGAAGGTTTGCTTCAAAAGACTTGAAATATAAATTCTCCGTCTGATATTTGCCTTGAATGGGTAGCACTGCTAAAAAATTAATGGAGCGCAATAGCCTGGGCGATGATTTCGCCTCTGATGTGAGGGAATTTTATATTCTTCTTTTCTTTTTAATTGCCTGCTGCGCTTTCCTCTTAGCTCTCTCTGCATCTGTCTCATTTTTCCTCCTTCCTGTGCGTGCAGTTGCCCGGGATGCTGGTGCCCGTGGCCGGGCTAGCGCTTCGGTGTGCGACGGGGCTGCACCTGTTTGATGGTTGTGCTGATAACCCCAGGCAGCTCCAGGTGCCTCGGCTGGCTAGAAATGCAGCTGAAATAAGAAGTTTGTGTACTCGGGGACAGTTGCCTGCAGCGGGGGTGACAGTGACTTGCGCTCGTTTCCGTCCTGGTCGCCACCCCGCGAGCGGCTGCCGTGGCTTTGCCGCCGGTCCCGGTGGGAAGGGGCAGCAGAGCCCTGCCAGGTGTCCCAAAGGCACCCAGAGCAGCCCTGGGAACCCCTGTGACAGATGACAGGGGCTGGACGGCCACTGGCTCCCTGCCACCCTTGCTGGGTGCCCTGGCACCCAGGGAGCCAGGGATGGAGAGGGGGTGCCCAGTCCGGGAGGTGCCTTCAGGAGCTGCCCCGCTTCTCTCAGCTCACGGGCACGTGTGGATTTTTGCAGGGAGAAATCAGGACGGGGCAAAGACAGATTTTACTGTGGAGCAGTGTTTTCTGTCACTTTGCAGCAGTGTTTATTTCCCCTGGGCAAAGCCAAATGGTGAATACCTTGCAGAGATTGCAAGGAAACATTAATTACTGTGGCATATTCTCCTCTTTGGCTCAAGTCGTGCCATTTTAAAAGCGTTTTCCGTAGCTTGGATTTGTTTGTGTGGGAAGTCAGTTACATAATTAAAGCAAATTCTGTTCTATGAACCTATGTTTTTCAGCCAAATGTTTTCCCTTAAATTAGTACTGTCTGTAGCTGGGTAAAAAAGAGGAGTCTCCTTGTCAAAGTTTTTTTCTCTTTTTTGAAGCTTTTTTCATGTACTCTTCCTAATGGGCATTTTGCAATGTTATTCTTTGTAATTGTTTTGTGGTCGTTGTCTGCTCTGGTTTGAAAAGGCTCATTAGGAAGCAAAGCCCTTGATGCCCAGCTCAGGAGTGGTATTTATGATGTGTGAGGTGCTCTCACTTTGGTGAGGGGGGCTTTGCAGGAGGTGTTTCTGCTCTCCTGGGTCCTGCTGTGAATGGAAGTTGCTCTGATGAGGAAATTGCTGTTTTCCTGCCTGCCGTGCTGCAGAGTTAGTGTGGGGTGCCTGGGACATGGCTGTAACTCGTGAGGTGTTCAAGGAGAGGTTTGCCTGCAAATCATGGCAGAGCTGCCTTTGGAGGGGCCTTTGGCTCCCCTCGGTGTGGGAGGGATGGTTCTGTGCAGTGTGAGTTCTGAGGTGCACCTCAGCTCACTTCTCACCCACCTCGTTATTTTTATATGGCGTCACTGAATCACGGAGCCATTGATGTTGGAAAGGACCTCCAGGGTCATCAAATCTGACGTGTGCCAAATGCCCACCTTGTCCCCAGCCCAGAGCACTGAGTGCCACCTCCACTCCTTCCTTGGACATCTCCAGGGATGGGCACTCCAAACCTCCCTGGGCAGCCCCTGCCAAGGCCTGAGCCCCCTTTCCATGGGGAAATTCCTGCTGGTGTCCAACCTGAGCCTGCCCTGGCCCAGCCTGAGGCCGTTCCCTCTCCTCCTGTCCCTGTTCCCTGGCAGCAGAGCCCGACCCCCCCGGCTGTCCCCTCCTGTCAGGGAGTTGTGCAGAGCCACAGGGTCCCCCCTGAGCCCCTTTCCCAGCTCCCTCAGCCTCTCCTCCTCAGACTTAACCCTCTGGACCCTTCACCATCTTTGTTGCCCTTTCCTGGACTCTATTTGAGCTGTATCTTTAAAACTGTCATTAATTCCAACTGAAATCCAAGAGTTTTGTTCAGCTCCACTGTGATCAGCGAGCTCGCTGGAGCTCGGAGGTGCAGACACGCAGAGATGGTCTCCCTTGGGTATGGCACTGAAATACCAGCTGCACTTGGGGCATCTGCTGCACTCTTACACTCGTGGTGTGTAAACACAGGACCTGTAAAGCCTTGGCCTCCGTGGGGCTGAACCCATCAGCAGCTTCTGAACTGGAAGGGAGAAAGGAGCCGTGTTTGTGTTCTGTCTGCTGGATATATTGCAGGGAAGGAGCCCTGGCTTTCCCTGCCTGTTTGCAGGAGCTGCATTTCCTTGGGTGCTCTGTTGCACCTGAGTGTGCACGAGCGCGCCCGCAGGCGCTCTGGAAGTGCTCGCCTCTGCGCCCACGGAGCAGGCAGCCCTCAGGAGCTGACCTGGGCTCCTGTGGGGCTGAAGGCATGAATCACACCACCCGGGGGACTGGATCCCTCACGGAACCCCACATCCTCCGTGTGTCACGGCAGCAGGGACTCACCAGGTGGCCGGAGTCACACAGACAGCGGGTTCGTGGCCATGGGCGCGAGGAGGAGGGACCAGACGGAGCAGTTCTGCTTGTTCCTGCTATCCATGTTCTCAATCTCTCCAGAGCCTGCTTTTCCAGCACTAAACATGCCTGTGCTGTTCCTTGGCACGGTGGGGCTGCCTTGCCAAGCGAGGACTGATCCCGAAAGGCTCCTGTGGGGTGCTGCAAGGAGCTTCCCCGTTTCCTCTGTAAGGAAAGCTTGGCACAGGCTTGGTACTCAGCCCTCACTGACTTCTCTAAGGATTTTTGGGGGGAATCTTACCCTGAAACTTCTCTGTACTTGGTGTGTCACTATTTTTGGCTGCTCAGAACCAGAAAGGTCATGTACATGAACCTTTTCTTCTTTGCTCAGTTTCGACATGGCCATTACCCTTCCTGCAGTCTGCCCGCCCTGCTGAGCATGGGAATGTGTGGGACTCGTCTGTTTCTTGGTCCCTTGGAGTAACTGTGTACAGACCATCTTCTCACCATCTCCTCACCCCACAAATCCCTTGGCAGTTGGGCAAACTGGGAGCTGACTATAAGGGGAAAAGATTCCCACTCTTGTATTGGGTTGTGCTACTGAGTGCATCGCTGGGCGATCGGGGATGGGGAGGAGTTGCCTGTGAAACCACCACGGCATCACCCCCACCACCAATCCAGATGCTCCTTCGCCACTGAAACGAGAAGCAAAATTACTTTTCCTTGTGAATGAGGGAGCAAACGTTGGTGGCTGTGGGTGTGACAGCAGGCCCCAGCCGTGGCACCACGGCCGAGCCCAGGGGTGGTGCTGAGCTGCGGTTTGCTCATCCCCGTCCCTCCCCAGCCCCTCGAGTGAGTTCTGCCTCGTGTTCAGTGCAGGGCCATCTGTTTCCCTGTATGTTCTCTGTTCCCTGGCAGCCTGATCCGAGTGGAAAGGTGAGGTTGAGCACACATGATGAGGAGCGGCTCCTTTGTTCTCCCAACAGCAGAGGAGCCAAGTGACAAAAGGAATGCTGGGGTTTTTGCTGTCCTGAAAATGTGCTCCTAATGCTAAGTCCTGGGGATTATTGACAGCTGAGCTGAGGGGCACCTGAGTTTTGGGGTTAATTTGGAACCTAAGACATAAAGGTCTCTTGTGACTGGGCCCGAGCAGCCTTTTATAGGTGCTGAAATCTGTATTTTGAGCGAACACGGATTTCACTGTATGGTTCCTCAGCGTGCCTGCCAGAGAGCCCCTATTCCAATACCATGTCCTCCTGATCCGTGCAGAGCTGTTACTGCCATCCAGGTTTTCCTGGGCTATCTCCTTCTGCGCTGTAAATGGTAATTTAATTTCCACATTTACAGGCCTCAATTAGTTATGAATAAAATAATTTGTATGAATTTTAGAGCTGAAGGGTGGTGGATTAATGGCTCTTTGGGAACAGGAGGCCGCTTCAGCAGGAGGGATTCAGCACAGGAGTGGCTGTGCCCCTTCTGTCCCGTGTGCATCCCTGAGACAAAAGGACTTCTGCTGTCTGTGCCCTGACGCAGCAGCGTCTGTTTGTCTGTGTGTCTGTCCTGCTCTCCCCCTCATCCTTCTGAGGCTTGGGGAGGGCTGAGCACAGAGTGCAGGGTTCGTACTCCAGGCACTTCTCGGCCCAAAAGGGGTTTGTTTTCCTTTCTTGGAAGCTTGGCTTGCAGGAGCGAGGGGCGAGCGCTCCCGCTCCCAGCAGTTTTGCTTGGCAGCGTTTCCTGCTCTGGGCTGTCTGCAGCCCTTCCTCTGCAGCAGCGCTGCAAACGCCGCCGCTGAATGCAGCAGCCTTCCCAGCCCCTGGTCCTGTGCCTGCCTCCTGTGCTGGGGCTTTGTCTCGGGTTCCCAGTCCCGCTGGGATCCCCGCCTGGGACGGGGCTGGGCTTGTGCAAGGCCTGTCTGGAGGGCGCGTTGCCATCGGCGAGCTCCAGGCCTTTTTCATGGGCCAGCGCTGAGCTTCCCGGGGTCAGCTGGAGGTGATGGGATCGCGTTGCCCGCAGTGACTGACGGGGCAGTGACAGAGTTCTGTGCTGCACAGCTCTTGGTTTTATTCCCGCCGAGTGCCCTAAACCCGCCTGGCCCCGGGAGCAGAGCAAAGCCCAGCGGGGCCAAGGTTTCATTCCTTTATAACACGCTATCAAAAAGTATCCAAACTCAAACGCTCAGGTTACTCACAGGGCCCTCTGGTTTTGGGTGACTTCTTCCTGCTTAATCATTTCTTTTCCAAGCTAATAATTTCATAGCAGCCTCTTGATCCTTCTACTTCTTTGCGTTTTGTTTGCTTGTTGTCCCTGGCTGTCATCCTGCTGTCCGGATCTTTCTCCCCATGTTTACAAAATTGTGCTCGAAGCTGTGCCTGGTACTCATAAAGCATTGGTGCCGTGGCCTGGGCTGCTGTTGGTGAGAAGATGCTGTGTGACTGGAAAAGAGAGGCACGGGCTGGAAGCCTTTGCAGTACTGAGTACCCCAGTACTTTACAGAATCAGAGAATCACACACTGGTTTGGGATGGAAGGGATCTTAAAGATCTTCTGGTTCCACCCTGCTGCCTTGGGCAGGAGCAGCTTCCACCAGCCCAGGTTGCTCCAAGCCCTGTCCAGCCTGCCCTTGGACATGTCAGGTTGTGCTTAAGTTTTCTTGAAGGTTTAAAGACAAACTTAAGAAAACTCCCAAAAAAGCATGTTTGCATCAATGCATTGATTGATAACAGTTAATGCAAACAAGGGGGTGTTCTGCTGCTGGAGTTCCCACTCTGGCACGTGGCCACAGCCTCCTATGGAAGTGCTCAGCTGCTTTGGGAGCCTGATCTCAGAGGACTGATTTACACTGGTTACACCAGTAACTCCTGCTGTGCCCAGAACCCACACCATCAGGCTACATTGAAAAGAAAGAAAAGGCAGAAAAAGCAGAACCTTGGTGTTTTCCTGTTCCTTGCAGATCCTGGATTTTTTTTTCAGTTCCTCCTTAGCGGTTCCTGTGGTTGCTCGGTCTTGTTTCTGTGTGAATCTGTAGCATTTTAGCTGCTGGTTTCTGCAGGACAGAAATGGTGTTTCTGTAGCTGATCTCCACACACGGCAGTGGCTGTGCATGGGAGGGTGACACACCAGTGGAACAGCAGGAGGAGGTTGCCCTGAGATTATAGAACACAGCAAGCATTGCCCTTTCCTGGAATGTTTCCCAGAGAAAGGAAAAAGAGAGGGAAAAGCAGAGGTAGATGGCCCCGGGAGGACTGTGCATGTTGCTCTATGTCCCACTCAGTTTGCCAGAAGGGTAAAAGTCCTTTTTAAAAGTCCTGGAGTCCTGAGGTTCCTTCCTGCAAGTCCAAAGCATCCTGGTGGGCACGAGAGCCCCAGGCTGTTGAAGGGAGCTGCAGAAGGAATTTGGGCACAGCTGAGAGCTAGCAGGGCATGGGGGAGCTGGGAAGGGATGCAAGGGATGCTGACAGGGGTGCAAGAACGTGGGCTGGACAGTTTCTATCCTCACCTGATGAATTCTGCCTGATTATTTTTAATCATTGCTCTCTGGATCAGACGAGATCTGTCCCCATTAGTCTCAATCCTCACTCTGTTGACTTTTGGCCATTTCTTAACCAGCTTTAAAAAGTATCTGGAGCAAAAACGGGTCGCTTAGCAACGGGGGCGGCCGGAGAATGGGTCAGTGATTAACAATTATGTCTAATCAAGGTTAAAAATGCAGGGCAGCCTGCGCCGGCCGGAATGTTTCAGCGCTCCGACGCTGCGACTGATGGTGGTGGGAAGGAAATTTATACCAGCTGTAGCTTTGACCTCATGAACACAATGATTCAAGACTTGAAACCAGACTGAAGTCTCTTCTCTTTACCGATAGCTTACCAAAAAAGCATGAAATAACCTTTGGATGAGTAACATAGGCATGGTCTGTCTGACGTGTGTTTTTTCCCAAGGCTCTGGGCCTGCCCCTGGCCGTGTGACTTTGCAAGCAAACAGAAATAGATCTGCACGGGAGTGTGGAAAATGTGGAGTCTAGCTGTAGAGCAGAAATGGGGAAGGACATTGGGTTTCTGCTTCTGGTCACCTGTGTGAATGTTGATGCTCTGTTCTTCCAAGCCAGCAAATGACAAATGCCACGGAAGCTTGATGAGTGTATTTTTCTGAGTCTTATTTGGCAAAGTGATTATTTTCCTAAGTCCTTGCTGATGCTTTGGTTTTTGGATGAAGAGGTCCCTGGCAGCTTTTTCCCCTTGCACAGAGCAGAAAAGGAGGTGTCTGGGTTGTGATTTCATTTACCCCTATAAATGTCCCAGCACTCCCCATTGCTGCAGGAACATCCAGTGAGAATATCAATCACCAGAACAGCACTGCATCTGTTGGATGTGATACCAGGGTTGTTTTGCCAAGTCATTTACTTCCATTGTCTAATCAATTCCTCAAGTCTCTTGCCTATTTGCTTCTTTGTTTAATTAACCCCTCTTTTCAGCCTTATCCCCCCCAAGTCATCCTCCTGATCTGGAGAGGTGAGGATCAGCTGACAGTGCCTCTTTGGCAGTCACGGGAAGCAGTGCATTCCAGGAGCCCTGGCTGAAGGTGATTTATGTTCCTGAGGACTAATCTTCCATCACTGTCCCAAGCTGACAGTGTCACAGACAGACAGCTTTCTTCCTTCACTCCCCTGGCCATTTTCCCCCCTCCCCTGCTTCCACTGAACAGACTTATTCCCTGCCAACTAAAATAATGCATATTTTAAAGATCCCTTTCAGTCTGGTATTACTCATCACCTTCCTCACCTCCTGCCACTGGTCCAGGAGAAAAAAATCATCTTAATGCCCCTTTCCACAAGAGTCAGGTGATGTCTTAATGAATGCTTTCCTTGCTTGGTTTTGGTCATTAAACACACTCTGCCTTTGTTGGCTCTTTATGGCTTCAGCCTAAGTGGTAAAATCCATATGTGAGACTTTGCAGAGGCTTTTAGGTGTCATTAGGGATCATTAATATGCAGAGCAGTGCCAGGCAAGAGAGGCTGCTGGGGTAGGAAATATCCATCATCTGCTGCAGGATAATTTTAGGTCAGCAGAAATCGGGTGCAGAGGCTGGATTGGGGCAAGGACTCTTCACTAGTATATCAGGAGAGTGTGGGGTAGGATGGGGAGGGAAAAGGAACCCCGAGCAGCTTTGGGGTTCCTTCCACCCTCGTTCTGCAGTGTTGGTCTGGGGCATCTTTTGGATCCTGTAGCTCTTGCAGTCACTCCAATGACTCCTCGCTACAGAGAGGCTGTGCCCAAACTTGATAGCTTGGACTGCATATTTGTATAAATTGAATTAATACCCAGTTTCAGGCTATCTACTGCCTACTTCCACAGGCCAAAGGGTTTTTTTCCCTTCCTCCTGCCTTCTTGATTAGCATCTTCATTTCTGCCTTATGAGCCTTTCCCTGGTTTTGCTCGTTTGTTTGCCACCAGGGATGGATTTCTGCACCCACCACCCAGGCAGGTGCTTGCAGGGGAAGCCCTGGCACCTTTTTGGTGGCACTGGAGTGACTTTGGTGCCTTTGTGGGTGCAGCAGGGGCTGCCTGGGGGTGCCTGTGATGCCTATTTTCCTGTGGCTGTAGGATGTCTTCCCAGGATCCAGGGGAGAGCTTTCTGCCTTGCTCTGCATGGCCTGGGAGTATCAGGGGTGTTTCCTATGGTCTGTCGTGGCTCAGCAAGGAAGGGAGACCAGCTGAGCAAGGATTTATGTATCTCCCCTTTATTTAAAGAGTGTTTCTCCACCTTGGAAAGTTCAAAAGATGATTCTCTCCGTGCTGGTTTGTGATACCGGACAGGCTGGAAATGTGAGTGGGTATGTTAATGTTGCTCCTGGCTCTCGTGGCACTCACTTCTGAAAAGCAGAAATAATTTTAATGTGCTTGGCCTGGGAGCTTTGATTTGAAATGAATACTGTCAGCCATGTGAAATAGTTGATAAATTACACTGAAAAACGTGTTTTGGTTTCCAGCAGCAGCGCTGGGGTTATGCCACAGCTCCAGGGAAAGCAGAGTCATGTTAAATGCAGGTGTTTGCCCTCCTGGCTCCTGCCGTGCTGTGCCCCACTGCTGAGCCACCTGGGCTGCTGGGAGCTGTCCCTGCCCAGGCAGGGGCTGGAACTGGCTGCCCTTAAAGGTCTCTTCCCTTTTGTGATTCCATTCTGTGATTCCATGATTTCCCCATGGCTGGTTTTGGTTGCAGGTGAAGCTGGCTGCCTGTGCAGTGACTCCTGCTCCTCAGGGGCACCAGCATGGGGGGTGGCAGGAGTTGCCATGGGGCCTTTCCCCAGGTGGAATCACAGAATCATTGAGGCTGGAAAAGACCTCTGAGGCCATCGAGTCCCAGCTGTGCCCGATGCCCACCTTGTCCCCAGCACAGAGCTCTGAGTGCCACCTCCAGGGATGGGCACTCCAAACCTCCCTGGGCAGCCCCTGCCAAGGCCTGAGCACCCTTTCCATGGAGAAATTCCTGATGATGTCCACCCTGAGCCTCCCCTGGCCCAGCCTGAGGCCGTTCCCTCTCCTCCTGTCCCTGTTCCCTGGAGCAGAGCCCGATCCCCCTGGCTGTCCCCTCCTGTCAGGGAGTTGTGCAGAGCCACAGGGTCCCCCCTGAGCCTCCTTTTCTCCAGGCTGAGCCCCTTCCCAGCTCCCTCAGCCTCTCCTGGGGCTCCAGCCCCTTCCCAGCTCCGTTCCCTTTCCTGGACACGCTCCAGCCCCTCCAGGGCTCTCTTGTCAGGAGGGGCCCAGAGCTGCCCCAGCACTGGGGGTGCCCCAGCAGTGCCAGCACAGGGCCAGGGCTGCTGCTCCCACTCTGCCATGGGGTTCCCAGGCACCCACAGCACAGCCCCTGGAACTGACCCTCGGGATTCAGCTTTGCAGTGGGGTGGTGAAAGCCCTGCCTCAGGCAGAGGGATGGCTGCGGGATGCTGGCTGCTCCCCTGGGCTCCTGCTTTCTGGGACAGTTTCTCCTGTTGCTGGTTGCTTTATATGCTCATTAGAAGCAATGGGAATTTGTGGGTAAAAGGGAAGATGGCAAACGTAACCCAGTGTAAGCTCTAATGTGTTTGTAGATAAAAACCAACCTGACGTGTTTCTGTGCTGGAGATTTATAACCTAATCATTCCTTCAGTTGCTCAGCAGGGACTGGAGCAGCATGTAGTTATTTACATGTAGGGAGCATTAAACAGCCACCTCTTTAAACCATATGTGAACATAAAATCCTACAACCACTGCTGAGTAATGGGTATCAGTGACAGACGAGAAGGAAAATCAAGCAGAAAGGAGCAGAATGAAAAGGTATCACTGCAAGGAGCAGCTGTGCCAGGGGCACTTTCTGTCCCTGTGCCAGAGTGGGAACGTGACCCCGTGCATCCTGAATTAACTGTGCACAGTGAACACAGGTTTGCTCCGTGCTCCTCTCCAGCTCTGCTGAGCTGCTGGGGGCTTTGTGTCCCTGTGAGGAGCTGAGGGGTGGCACCCCAGCACCCCTCTAGAGCTGTCAGCCCTCCTTTGGGGCAGCTGTGATCCCACAGACACCATAACCCTGTTAGCCCCTTGCCCTCAGGTGGCTTTTGCCGTGTCCTTGCTGGCTCTGGCAGCGGCCCTGCTCCTGCAGGGATCAGGATGAGTTTGTCCAGGTGCTGGGGCTCACTCCCGTGATGGTGCTGTGTGGCACAGCCACCTCGGCTTTGCCACGGCTCCCGTGGACATCTGACAGCTCCTGTGGCTCCTGCCAGGCTGCTGCAGCTCTGTGCTTTGGGACTCTGACTCTGGAGGCTGGCAAAGGGATCAGGGGATGTTGGTGGCTCTTCCTTCTTTTTTTTTTTCTGGAGAAAGATGCATGGAAAAGGCAGGCTCTGGAGAAATCGCTGCTCTCTGTATCATACGAGCCCTAAAATATCACAGTTTTTTCTTTCTTCCCGTTTTGTTCTTTCTGTTGCTGGCTTAGTTTCTTGAAATGGACTCTCCTGCCCTTTTCTGTTTATTTTACTGATTATGAGCAGGAGCCTGAAAACAATTCCCTAATACAGGGGAGTCATCCCCAGGTGGGTGCAGGTGTACCTTGCAGAAGCCAGGCTCACCCCAGGGCAGGTTTGGTGATAGGTGGCAGCATGCAGGTGAGAGACAGAGCTGTTGGCTGTGCCTCAGACATGGATTTAGCCCTTCCCAGGAATCTCCTCCTTGCTGGGCTCCTCTGTGGCTCTGCTGATGGTGAGCCTGAGAAGAAGAACCCCCTGAGAAGAACTTCTTTAGGATAAAAGAAGTCCATTTCTGTGATACGGGGGGATAAGGCAGTGAGTTTCTGTCACAGAAATGAAACTGTTTCCTACTTGTAAAACACCCTTTTGATGGCATTTTGACAAAATACTGTCCTTTGTATCTCTTATCTTTTAACCCTCTGCATTCCTGGGCCCTGAAAGGAGCGTGATAAAAAACTGTGGAAAGGGGGAGGTTCAAGCAATGTTTTGTTCTTAAATCCCCACTATTTTAAAGTAGTATTTTAGAAATCTCTACTGTATTTGAAATTAGTTTGTCAGAGTATAATTACCACGAGTGAGGTAAGAAACTCATTTAAACACAGCAACTGTAGTGGAGAATCCAATTTTCAGAAATCAGTGGAAACTGTAATTGGAGTCATTAAGTGCCGACTTCGGTAATTAAGAGTTGGGTTTTGACATTTCGGGCTCTGTTGCTAATCGTCCGTGGAGAGGGTACAAAAATGTTGTGTTTGCTGAGGATTTGGTGGCTCCCTGGGCCCCGTGCAGGGCTTGGTAGCCTGGCAGACACTTCACTGGTGCCTCCTCTTCATCTGTGTCACAGGATAGAGAGAAAAGGATCCCTCTGGGTAATTCTCAGCAGAAGGAGTTTTCTAGGCAAGAGGGTGATGCCCAGCTCCTCAGGCTGACATTCTTTCAAGCCTGGATGTTGGATTGTAAATCCATCTTGATAAAACATCTGGGTCTCCCTGCGGAGTGAGAGTGCTGATAAAGTTATTCATGAAAGAGATCAGTGCTGGGAGTGCATCCTTGTCACTCCTTGTTTGCAGAATTATCTCTGGGAAGTCAGGATGTTCTGCATTTTTAACTCCTGCAGTTCAATACTGGAGGAACCATGAAACCCCTGACATGCTGAAAGTTATCATCAGCTAGAACAAGCCTTTTGTTGACTTTCCTATTAAGAATTCTCATTTTCCAGAGCAATGGCATTTATAAGGCTTTTTTCTTTCATTTTGTTGTTTTCCCAACTCCCAGGTGATGCTGCCTGGGCTTCCAGCATGGGAGCTGAGGTGGTGTTTGTGTGCTTCTGAGCTTTTACACCCACAAACAAATCCATTGTGGCTGCCATCTCCTGCTCTGGGTTTGAGTCTGTCATGACCTCCTGTCTCAGCAGAAGCCAGAGTCCAGCTAGAAAGTGGCCTAAAACATGTTTTTAGCACTTTGGCCATGCTCATTTCTTAGGCATGTGAAAACCACTGGCAGCTAAACACTCGTTTTACCCAGAAATCCCCTTTTTGCCATGGTGGGTTTTTCCCAAATTGCATTTCCCTTCTCTTCCTGGGGGCTCTGACCTTTAAAGCCGAATGGGTGCTTTCTCCTGGACTTGTTGATGTTTATGTTTGACGTGAGGCATCCATGGGATGGGTATTCCTTGGAGCTGGTGGGATGGACAGCAGGGAACAGCAGCCTGAGGGAGGGCTCCCAGGAGCAGCCTCGGCCGCCCAGCTGTGTCCAGCAGGAATGACCACGGAACCATGGAGTACCTGGAGTTGGGAGGGACTCGTGAGGGTCATCCAGCCCCTCCTCAGAACGCCTGGCAGTGGCTGAGTGCTGCCTGGCAGAGGGCAGGCAAGCAGCTGGGGCAGGCTGGAGGCCCTGTGCCAAGCTGTGCTGGGCAGGCTGCTTGGGAAGGGCCCTCTGCTCGTGCCGGGGCTCCGGGCTGGGCTCTCCCAGGCACTGGCTCCCAGCAGAGCTCCTGCCCGAGCTGCAGGCTGGGCCACTGATGGGGATGCACTGTGCTTCAGGCAGAGTTGGGTTCCTGTTGCCTTGCTCTCCTTTCCTTTTGGGTTACGTCTCTGGTGCAGGCAGCCTGGCTGGATTACTGGGTCACTGCGGGCTCGCGGGGCTGGGACTGGTCCCGGGGGCTCTGCAGCTGCTGTGGGCTGGCAGCCTGCTGAGCCTCCGTGGTCCCCTGGGGCTCTCCCCCCAAACCCTACAGTGGTGGGTGCATTTCTGCATTTCACCTGGCTCCAGCTGCAGGGAGGAACAATTCCAAACGTCTTTGTTTGGGAGCGTGCTGCAGCCTCTGGGTGGGACTGGCCTCTTCTGGGGAGCAGAATATTTTATTTTTTTCTTTCTTCAGTGATTGAGGTGTTTTCAGGAAAGAAAAAATTAAGGCTTTGCTACTTCTGGGACAAGACTTCTGTGCTATCCTTCCTCTTAGGTTTTTATAGTTTAAGGTGTGGGTGTCTGCTGTGGCATCATGTGTGTCCCACCACACGTCCCCCCCCTTTTCTCTGCCTCTTCAGTCATGAGGATTCAAGTCTCACATGCTTAAAATTTGTCACATGGACCCAACAGCAGATTAAAAAAACAGCCCACTAAAAAAACCCCTTGGAAAACCCCAGGTGTGAAGCAGACCTCATGGTTTGGATGCCTGGAGCTTGGCCACGCCATATTTCCAAGGGTGATTTGCAAGGAGGGGGTTTCTCCAGTGTGTCCCTGGGCCAGTGCTGGGCTTGCCCTCCCATGGAGGATTTGGGGTTTTCCCGTGGCTGGCACTGCCCCGTGCCCACTCAGGTGCGTGTCCTTGGGCCTGCTCGTGTGCTGTGGTGCAGCAGAGGTGTCTCCTGGCAGTCTGGCCCTGTGAAGCTGCTGGTCCCTACCTGTGGCTCCGGGGCTGTGCAGGAGGAGGGTGGGAGCAGCGCTGGAGATGCTGCATACCCCTGCCCCTTCTGTTCTGGAGGGGAACGAGAGGTGGAAGGAGGATGGATGGCCTTGCCCATCCGTGCTGTGTGACCCCGGGGCTCTCTGGAGGATGGCACCGGGTCAGCTCCCACCTGCAGCCTTTCCTGAGAACGTGGAGGCCCACTGGAAAGGGAGCATCCTCCTAAGGATTGCTTCTCCTTGCCCTGGGTATGTCTGAGAGTGGCTTCTTTCTCCTGCCCCCACTCCCCTGTTGCCTGGTTTTCCCTTCACTGTGAAGCTGCCAGTGTGGAACCAAGACGTGCAAACCCCTGGTGTAGCCATTCTCAGCCCTCCCTGCGAGCTTCCCCTAGCAAAGTGGCAGCACTGGCAGATGTGGGCTGTGGAGTCCGAGCAGCTGATCCTCCCAGGAGGGCAGTAGGTGGGTCACCTCTGCATGGTCACTCTGTCCTCTTGCCCCCGTGCAGCGCCCTGAGAAGTTTAACTCAGAGTTCCCAGTTATTAGTTAAATGCCTCTCTTTACTATTTTCTTCTTGCCCTCCTGTACTTTAGTGAAACTGGACTAGGGAGGGGGTTCTGTTCTGGGATGTGGGGCAGATCACAGAATGCTTTGGGCTGGAAAGGACCTTAAAGCTCATCCAGTGCCACCCCTGCCATGGGCAGGGGCACCTTCCACTGTCCCAGGCTGCTCCAAGCCCCAGTGTCCAGCCTGGCCTTGGGCACTGCCAGGGATCTGGGGGCAGCCACAGCTGCTCTGGGCACCCTGTGCCAGGGCCTGCCCACCCTCACAGGGAGGAATTCCTTCCCAATATCCCATCCATCCCTGCCCTCTGGCAGTGGGAAGCCATTCCCTGTGTCCTGGCACCCTTTTAAACAGTCTCTCTCCATCTTCCCTGCAGCTCCTTCAGGTCCTGGAGGGCTGCAATTAGGTCACCCCGAAGCCTTCTCTTCTGCAGGCTGCACAATCCCAATTCTCCCAGACTTGTAAAGGATGTAGGAAAAAAAAACCCCGAGGAATTTTCCCTTTAACAATGCCTTGTCGCACAGAAGCGGGATTCCTTGCCCTCTGGCATCCTCAGGAGGGGAGGTCGGGATCTGGGGAGGGGGGCCTGGTGCGGGCTGAGCCCCGGTGAGCGAGGGCAAGGGGGAGCTGCAGAAAGCTCTCGGCCGCGAGCCGAAAGCCGGGCTTTGCCCTGGGAAACGGCAGCAGCAGGCGAGGAGCCCAAAGACGAGCAGATGGGGCTAGGAGCTGAGCAGCTCGGGGAGGAGGGCTGCGAGCTGAGCTGCAGCACCTGCGGCTGCCCCTTCCAGGCCTGGGCCCGGGTCCCGCGGCAGCCGAGCCTCGGGCACTGCGCTCCTCCTCGCCCTGCTCCTCCTCGCCCCTGGCCCCTTGTGCAGCTCGGAGACGCCGGTCCCTGTCGCCTGTGCTGCCTGGCACGGCTCAGTGGCTGCTGCAGAGGGGTTAAGGGTCCTGGTGAGCCGGGGTACAAAGGAAGCAGGCCTCCTCTCGTCCAGCCGTGGTGCCGAGCTCGCCTCTTTGCTCCCCTCTTCCATCTCCTCCTCTCCAGCATGGAGCTGCGCGGTGAAAGCTGATAGCAGAATTCCTCTTTGCCAGGCGGCTACAGGCAGTTGTTTCTATGATCTTTGTTTATATAGCTCTGAGGCTGATTAAGGCACCTTTTAAACTCAGGCTTGTCAGGGGATGGGGTGAGAATGTGTGTGTATCTCACCCAAAATATCTCGGACCTCCTGGTGTCTTCCATCCTCCTTCCCTAACCCTGGGTTCTGTGTCCTCACCACGAGCTTCCTGGTGCTCCAGGAAAATTCTGACCACCTAAGCATCCTAGTCAAGCTATGGGCATTTTCCTTCCCAAAACATTTATTAACCTGTATTTCCTCTAATGGGAAGTGGAGAGGGGAATCACGGAATCTTCAGGGTTGGAAGAGACCCCCAAGGATCTCTGTCAATAAGGCTGGGTCTCCTGACCGTGGGGGATTTCACTTGGATTAGAGCAGGTCTTCCTCTTTCCTCTTTTCTATACAAGGGTGTTGTCCTATGACCAGATTCTCTCCTGAAGTTATTTTAAAAAAGCCCTAAATTGTGACGAGTGGATATGTTCCTGTACAAGTATCACATGGACACACATATATATATAGATAGTAATTTTTAATGGCATCTTAGCAGCTTAGGAAGCGATTAGTTTACTTTTGTGCCAGTGTTTTTGCCTGTGTGGAGTGGGAGTTGTTGCTGACATGTGTTGGAGTCCTTCTCTTGCCCTTCAGCTGATGATGGTTTCAATAAAAACCACTTTCTTTAGGAGTGTGTCAGAGCAGTTCTGTTTTGAAAAGCTGTTTGCTTTCTTAAGTCCATGTGCACATATGTTTTTCTCTTTACGGTCTTAGGTTTCAGTGGTGTTTGAACCCCATTTTTCAAAACTGAGTTGTTTAGAAGCCTAAGTGAGATTATTGTATGAGTCACTTCACTGTTTGTGGAAAAAAGGAAGAGTTTATACCCCGCAACTTTGTCCTCTATTTACCACCTGTGTCCTGGTAAGTTTCTAAAGGTGTTTTTTGAGCTGAAAGCTCAAAATAAGAGATAGAAATGGATAGAAAACTGTCATGGTCTTCTGTAAACTGTGTAAGACTGTCCAGATGTGTAAGAGGCTGGTGTAAACCAAGGCTCCAGTAATTTTGAAAATGAGAAGCTGTCCATGCATACAGCTCCTAGAAACCTGATCCATCAGTTATTTGTGGGGTTTCGAGCATCTGGAGCAATTTCCTAATTTTGCAGGAGACTTGGTGTGCAATTGAGGGCTAAGTGCTTCCTTTCTGTCTGCCTTGCTGGCTCCCTGGTGTAAAGCAGCAGGAACAGCAGTCCAGGAGAGCTGTATGAACACATGCTCTGGCTCAGGGCTGGTGTCTGGATGGAGCTCATCCTGCCCGGGGGGCAGCAGGAGGCCTTGTACAGCCTTTGGAAATGTCTTTCCAGCTGATCTGGGCTCTGTTGGCTCAGTCCAGCCAGGCTTGTT
Source organism: Promerops cafer (assembly GCA_013398275.1). Classification (NCBI taxonomy): domain Eukaryota; kingdom Metazoa; phylum Chordata; class Aves; order Passeriformes; family Nectariniidae; genus Promerops; species Promerops cafer. The sequence continues at coordinate 155,118 of VZSE01007194.1, read as the reverse complement.
TCACGTGGGAGTTCAGCTGAGCGCTGATGGAAGCCATGGCCACGTTTTTCTCCCCAGGCTGGCATTTCGTTTGGTTTCTCACGTTCCCCTGCTTACTCATCCCTCCTCTCAGCTCCTTCCCCCTCTCCCGAGTGGCACACAAGGCCCTGCCTGGAGGATGGCTCTGGTCGCTGGGAGTTGGCCCTGGCAACCAGAGGGATCTGCACAAACAGCTCCTGCCAGGGTGGCAGAGCCTCCCCGGGGGCTCTGGGGTCTCTCCAGGCCACAGTCCTGTCTCTGGAGGTGGGATGGGTCATCAGTGGTCATCTTCTGCTGTGGCAAAGCTTTTTTGCAAAGATTCTCTTTCCATTGCTTTTGGAGGGTGTTCTGCAGCCTGGTGTGTTGTTACATCCACCATTCCTGATTATCAGCTTCATTTTCCTTCAGATCCTTTCCTCTAGCCATCTCCATTTTTTTTTTTTTTGGAATATTTAAAACTATCCCAGGTAGCTCATATTTTTAAAAAAATCCTTCCCTAAATGCTTTTTGCTCTTGATGCAAACTCACAATGAGGAATTTTAGATAACTTGACTTCACCCCTCCATTTTGTGCATAACTTTTTATCATTGGCAGTTGCATTGGAAGCGTAGATACTCTCTCATGGAATATGAAATAATGCCAAGTGTTCTCAGTGTGCTTGGGTTTCAAATAGCTTTTAGGTGATGGGAAGAAGGATGAGTTTATGCTTGGTTTTGTCTTTGGTGGCACAGCTGTGGGTCAGAAGAGCATCTGCTGTTGGGAACGGAGGGAAGGAGACATTTCTGTGGTACCCAGGGCTCTGCTGGCTCGATCAGGCTGTACCACCCGAGCTTCTTGCACTCCTTGCAGCTCTGAAATGTGCCTCTACCACCACCTGCTTGTTTATCTGCCTCTATTCCTTTGTAATACAGCTGCGACCTGTCTGAAACAGAAATCCAACCCAAACCCCAGGAGGGAACGAAAACAGTGGCAGGTAATTGAGTTTTAATGGGTGATGACATGCAAGATGTAGGTTCTCAGGGGCCAGAAGTTATGTAGATTGTTGGTCTAAGGAGACACAGGACAGCCCAGATTAAGGTGGGGGCACAGATATTTATTTGGAGGTGGGAGAAGAAGAGACCATCAGCTGTAATATTTACATTCAATTACCCAGGGAGGGCTTGTAATTCCCTGTTTTCTCTGGAGCATTCTCTGTTCTCCAGCATATTCCTGCCATATGTGTTTGGCTGCCAGAAGTTTATATACATTTTCTGCCTTTCCTTCCAAACAATGTAACGTTTATTATGAGTTTCACTGGTTGTTGTTTCAAGGAGGGGGAAAAAAACCTGCACAAAGCTGTGCTCTGGCACCATGCCATGGCTGTGTGTGCTGGGTACCTCTCACAGGAGGGGAAAAAGTGCTGTATTTGCAGCCCCAGGAGCAGAAAAAGTCTGCTGGGGACAAGGATGGACCATGCAGGAACCACTGCAGTGCTCTGGCATTGTTTGCCATGCTCACCTCTTTTTTCTGTTTTTTTTTCCTTTCCCTGGAATTACTTATGCTTGATTGTTGCAATTGATTGCAATTGGGAGAGCTAATTTTAGTGCATAAATTTTACACTGGAAGCCTGCCAAGTGTTTGTGTAATGGAGGAGAACAACTGCACAGGATTTGGTGTGGGGTGTGCTTGTCTTCCTCTCTCCAACCAAATTTCAGCAACCAATCCACGGGCTGGTTTAGATTTCTATACAGGGAATATTTCTACATAGCCAGCTTTCTCCAACAAGAAAATTCAGAGTGCTGTGGAAACAGAGGAGAAATTTACAGAGCTGTGATGAGTTCTAAGGACATATTTTCTTGCCAGTGATGAAGTGACCATTGCCTTAGTTTTAAGACAAATAACCAACCTAACCGAGTTCACGTTTGAACTTTGTGTGATGGAACAAAGAGAGCCAATGGTGCTGTTCCAGCCCTAGGAGACAAATCTGGTGTGTTCAGCTGAAGAGCAGCACGTGGCTGCATAGATCTGGGCCCTTGGAAAATGTCACAGCCCAGTCCAATTCCCACAAAGTTCCAAGTCAAGACTGGCAAGGGGGAGGGGGGAGGTTGAGTTGGCACAAGATAAAAATGGAAGTTTTATTTCTGAGTGAAACATTAACTCAGGGATAAATTTCCCTTTCTACATCCAGATTTTCATATATCCACGATTCAGGACACAGTGAAGCTGGGCTGCTTTGTAGGGCTTCCCTCCTTTTCCACCTGCATTTGGCCAGAGAGGAGCAAGAAATGTGAAGGGACAGAGAGGATGTGAGGATTGCTGTGGTGCTGCTTAAGGCTTTTTGGGACAGTTTTTATATGGTTTGAAAATTGATGCTAAAAAGAAAAGCTCATCTAATGGGTTATTTTTGGTACTGAAATGATGGGCTCAGTTGTAAGATTAGATACCAGAACTCCGTGGAACTTGTGTTATCTTTCTCCCACGGGTTTTTGGTGTCTCCTCTCGCTTGGTTTTTTCCCTGTTGTTCCAGTTGTGATTTATCTTACATGCTTGTTTCAAAACAAGTTATGCTGTCGAGCTGCCATTGTACAAACATTTATCCTGGTTATCCTTCCAGAGTTATTCACAGATAGAAGTTTTGGCAAAGTCAGGGACGAGAATGATGATAGGTGGAAGATCCACCTTCTTGAAATACCAGTTCATTTCTTTCTGTTGGTTTGGGGCTTTTTTAGTTCAGCTTGGTGCCATATGGGTTTTACTTAAGGACATGCTTTGTCCCTGGAAGAGTGTCTTCAGAAAGGATGGAACGCTTTAAATATGTTCAAGACAATTAATTAAAATGCCTTTCAGTGGAAAGGGAAGGAGAGCTTTTTTTTTTTTTCCAAATTCAAGCTCCAGCCTGGTGAAACATTTTGTATCAGTTAGAAAAGGAGCTCCAGTACATTGCTGTGAAACGAGGGATGAGCCAACTGCATCTGCGAGGTGTGGGAGTGACATGTCAGAGCCCACTGACAGTCTCATTGTCAAACTGAACATCATCTCTCTCTTACTGGTGCTAACTGAGAGCTTCTCACTTTCCAGGGGCAGAATTGCTCCCCTGGAAAATGCCACTGGAAGGCACGGACACCTTTGGGCTGGGAACAGGCTGCCAAGTAAAATTAAAGATTAAATTGAAATAGCCTGTCTCCAGAAATCAGCCCTCCCTTCCTGTCAGAAAGCGCTGGGGAAAGGGAAGAGCATGAAGTATTTTTTGAGCAGTGGGGACTTGCACTGGTGCTTTCTGTATCCAGTTTTCCCAGGTGCTACAATAATTGTTACACTGTGGTGATGTTCCTGAGCCTTAGGCAGGTGGGATTATCGCCTTCCTTCGGGAGGATTTCCAGAGGCAGAGTGCTAGAAGGAGACCTGGGATGTCCTGTCTGAGCTGTGATTGATTGGGGAAGGGAAATGCCACAGCAGAGGGGACACGGAGCTGCAGGACCTCTCTGCTGTGCTGTCAAGTGAGCAGCCGCTTCCAGCTCCAGCCTGGATTATTTTGTTTACCAGAAACTGACAGAATGGTGGGATTGTGTAGGTTAGAGGAGCTCTCTGGTCCCACCTCCCTCTCAGACAGCACTTAGCAGCGTTTTTGTGTGTGCCTGTGTGTATAAACAGAGATGTGGTGCAGATTGCCTTCCTGCGTGCTGCTGGGCTGCTCCCAGAGCGGGGCTGTGCCGCAGGGCTGGCCCTGGAACAGCTCCCACCCTGCAGCCCTGCCACCAAGACAGCCACCACCTGCCCTGGGACAGAGTGTCTGGGGAGGGGCAGGTGCCGAGAGGGAGTCTGAGGGAGCAGAGGAGCCCTGGTAAAACAGGCACTGATAAAGAGAAGGGCACTGATAAAATATTCCTGGTGATGGAGCTGCCGGCGTAATGGAAGGGCAGAGCCGTGGACAGGGCCAGGAGGCAAAAGGAGCAGTCATGAAAGACAAGTGCACATCACAGAGGTGCTCTGAAGGCAGAGCTGAGGCGAAGGCAGAGGGGAGATTTCCCTCTTTGATGTGTCTGATGCTCACCTGCGGCGCTTCGTCCGGGCACCTCCGGGAGAGGGGCTCTGCCAGAGGCACCTGTGGCAGCAAATTGCTGGTGCTGTGAGGGCTGTGAGCCTGCTGAGCCAGGAGACACTGCTGCAAGGCTGAGCTGCTCACAGAGCTGCTCACAGAACAGCAGGCAAAGGCAAAGACCCCAGTCCAGGTTTGCCATCAGCAAAGGCAGTGCTGTGCGGCGAGCTGGTGACAGGTGAGGTGAGGAGTGTGTCCACAGTCAGTGGTGTCTGCAGGCAGGTGCAAGCTCTGTTTGAAATAAGAACACTCAGCACACACTCAAGGGCTGTATTTTAAATTTTTCCCTCCAGAAACTCCTACACGTTCCTAAACTTGGCAGTGTTTGGATGCCACAGTGCAGTGGGGAGCAGGGTGGGGAAGGGCACGGGGATCAGAGCTGCCCGTGGGGAGGACAAAGGCTGGGCTTGTTGGCTGGTGGGAAAGGCCACATGGGAGAGGGAGGGAGGAGGAGGAGAAAGGGATGGTGGAAGTGGTGGGTCAGGGGTGAGGGGCTGCAGCAGCCACGCCTCGGGGTCTGACCATGGGGCAGAGCCAAACAGCACAGCCAGAGGAGTTCAGGGTGCTGCAAGGCTGGGGAGAAGGTGTCTTCCAGGGCAAAGAGCTGGGCTCATTCCCAGGCACTTTGTAGGGTTTTATTTCCCTGTAGGGCGACGTCGTGAGTGAAGCTGCAGCTCTGTTACTGGCTCCTTGTGGGGTTGGGTGCTGGGCTCCCAGGGTGAGGTGGGCTGCTCCCCTTGGAAGCCAAAGCAGGAACTGGCCTTAGAGGGGAAAAGAGGAGAAACTCTTGTGAGCAGCTTCAGTGGTGCTGGTGGAGCACGGCTGGGGCTGCTCTCTGTTTCCCTTGGCGTGTTCTCCAGGAAAGAAAAGAAAATCACATCCTTGAGTATCGGGGTGATTTTACTTTTTTTTTTTTAATTACTTTTTAACACTCCAGAGCTGAGTTGCTGTGGGTTTGGGCAGCTTGATTTTACTGACACGTCTGCACAGCCATTTGTCTGAATCCTTGCTTTCCTCTCCACGTCCATCCCAGTTGGTGGAGCTGCTGCAGGACGAGCCCAGAGGCTCTGGAAGTGCCACTGCTGCCCTGAGAGTTGTTTCTCAAGGGCGCTGCCTGCTCCGTGGGCTGTCCCAGACTTTCTGGGAGCAGGGATCCAGGGAGCTGGGCTGATGTCCTCACGCAGGTAGAAGTGTCTCACTGGCAGGGACAGGCTGGGGTTTGGACTTGCTAACAGTGACTAAACCATGAGTTGACAGGAACGTGTCGGAGGTGTGATGTGAGGAGGGAGACGGGTGTTGGGCAAGAGCACAGGGGAGGTACCACGGGGAACAGGTACCTGGCAGGTGGATGGGAAAACAGCCTTAAAACTGGGTGTCAGTGTTAGGTGGAGGAGGTGCTGATTAGGAACTGCACACATATTCCTGCTGTGGGAACGGTGCTCCTGGGGTAAACGAGGCAGAAGTGGTTTAGCTCTCAATTATTGTATTTGCTGTATTTTGATGCTTCTCCTTTTCTATAGGAGAAGCATCTGGATGTGACCCGTTGGTAGCCTGAGATCATTTCTGCCCTGGCAAACGCAGAAAGAGATAAAGCAATGGAGAGCTAAGAGCTAAATCTCTCCTGTACAAACGCTGGGAGCATATGTAATAGGATTGTTGAGTTGGAGTTACATGTTTTCCAGGGTAAGTACTGGCTGATGATACCAGGCTGCTGTAGCCCTGCTTAAATCAGAAGAACGGGGGATTTTCAGCAGCTGGGGAGATGCTGGGGTTTCCCTGCAAGCTTCCACAACAGCAAGAGGGAAGAAAAGGCTTTTGTAGATAAGACAAAACAGATCCCTGAGAAGGCTGGAGCTCCTGGGGGGAGAAAACATCAGTGCTCTGACCTGAGGGTAGTCGGGTATCACAGGTTTTTCTTACACTTAATGAAAACGCTTTGTAGATCCTCTGGCTGAACTTCTGTTAGTTTACATGGGAAAACAGAGCTTTTCTAGCAACACTTTCATTTGTTTTTCTGCTCACCTTTCAAGAGATGCATCAAAAACTCTGCACATCCCTGTGCAGAGCGCTGTGTTAAACACATATTATTGAAGTACAGCTTCAAGCTAAGCTTAGGAGCTGTCAGAGCTGAGCTTCTCTGCCTAATCTGGACTTGGTCTCTTTCCCTGTGAGGATGTTAATGCAGTGTTAATTACAGGACAGCTCCTGCCTCACCTGCAGCAGGGCTGACTCCTGGCAGTGCTGGTGGCAGTGGGCTGCCCTCACCCTGCTTTGTCCCAAGAGGGACTCGAGGATGGGGAAGGATGTTTGTTTCTCTCAGTTTGGGGAGCCTGGGATCTGCTTCTCCTGGGGACTTGCTCATGAGCCCTGTGTCCATCACTTGTGCTCTTCAGCCCCAGCCAGGCAAGGGGGGGAATGCCTCGTGTCCAAGGAACCTGCTGGGGGGCAGACATTTGTGATGGGGCAGGGGCTGGGAGGAGGATTTTGTGGGCTGGGAGAAGGGTTTTGTGGGCTGGGAGGAGGATTTTTTGGTCTTGGAGAAGGGTTTTGCAGTCTGGGAGGAGGGCAGGGACACCTTCCATACACTAGCACCAAGCCCTGCCCAGCCTGGCTGCTGGGACAGTCTCTTTCCCAGCCCACCTGTGTCTGCTTTCATCCTCTGTAAGCCTCCTTTTTGTGTTTGAGTTTTTTCCAGGAGCTCCTTGTTCGTCCACACAGGTCTCCTGGAGTTCTTACCTGCCTTCCTGCTTGGAGGAGGTCCTCCTTGAGTAGTAACCAGGTTTCATGGGCCCTTCTTCCATCCAGGGCTTTGTCCTGTGGGACTCCACCAAGCAGATTTGAGATAATGACTACATCCAATTGTTGTTGACTTTTGGATGAAAATCCCTTTTTTCTGGCTGTGCCTCTTCCCTGTGAGATCCTGTGCTTGACCTGCTGTGAAAACCTGGGAAATGCTGCATGGTTTGCTGGGAGAGGGGAGGTGCAGCTGTGCCTCTGTGACCCCAGATCACTGCTGGGTGTCCCTCAGGGGGTGGGTGGAGGAGCTCCTGTGGGGTTTGGCAGATCTTTGTGAAGCAGCACCAGCTTGGAAGTGTTTGTCTGAGAGCTGCTGCGTGGGGCAGTGCTGTGGGATGGGGGCTGCTGGCTCCTGGCAGCTCCCCCCTCTCTTTCCCCGTGGCTGCTGCATTGTCAAGGAGCAAAAGACCATTCCTGTGGAATTATGGATGGATAAAACAGCAATGGGTGTTCAGCTGGGCGGCTGTTCTGAGAGCAGGTGTTTCCTCCCCAGGTCTGAGTTGCCAAACTCATCAGGACATTCCAACTTCTTGCATTTTAAATCCCCCGATCCCCAAGAACAAAGTCATTTTCTCAGCTTTGGAGGCTGACATCTGCTTACAAGGATTCCGTGTGTTCTGGGGCAGCGGGCACGGATTTTCTTTGTGGAAAGGGATGTGTTGGAGAGGGCATTAAACCCCAGTACAAGTTCCTGCTCTGGAATGGAAATGGCTGTGCAGGTTTGGGGCGAGGCATGCTGGAGCTCGCTTTTTTATTTGGCAGATGTCTGATGGTGTTACATCATCCCCAGCCCTTGGAGCTGCGAGGCCTGTGGAGGGCTCAGTGTCTTGTGGTGGGCTGGCCATGGGGTGCCCTGCTCTTCCCACTTTCCTGCTGTGGGAGAACAGCCATTTTCCATCAGGAGCAATCTCTGCCTCCCACGAATCCGTGTCCTGAGGTGATGGGAAGCACTGGTCGGGGAGAAGAGCCATGGGGAATCTCTGCTGGATGATGCTCAGGAGTTGTCAATCCACTCAGGTTTCCAATCTCTGAGCAGCGTGTGGGGATGATATTTGCTGGGGATAAGTGACCTTTTACTGCTTTCGTTGTGCAGGCATTCTAGAGATTTCTTTTTAAATACATTCTGTGTTGCTGCCTGAAACCTCTGCCAGTGCTTCCAGGTTATTGTTCTGTGAGATCCACACTAAGCCCGAGCTTAATTTTGCTGAGAGCGTTCAAGTGGGAGCCAAGCTTTGTGTAAAACTCCACATCAATAGCAGTGGTACAGCTAGCTGAACCCAAGGCCTGTGGAAAGTTGCTTTAGAACAAACAAATGCTGCCTGCAGCCCTCAGTGTCTGGAGCTGACCGACCGCAGACCGAAGGCAAACCGCCTTAACTGCCTTTTGTGGCTCTGGCAAGATGCAAACACTGAGAAGCAATTTGGGTTTGGATTATTTCCCCCCTGCACTAACAGGTCGAGGTGGTGTTAGTGATAAAAGTCTGGCTGCCCCTGTGTTGCAGGGGGCCAGGCAGCTGAACAGCAGCTCCGGGCATCTGGATGCTTCAGGCTGACCTTTTAATCTTCCTTTTCCTTTCCAGGAGCTACGTGGGACAGCCAATGTTTCCCTTTGGTCCCGTTTGCTGCTGTGACACCCTCATGTGAGTAAGGGCTGGCGTGGATTTGGTGAAGGTGTGTGTTTGCAGCTTCTGCTCCTCCTGCTCTGCTCACCTCCCCTTCCCCTCTCCATCCTGGGGCAGAGCCCCCCAGCCTGCAGAGCAGAACGAGTGGTCTCCTGGGAATAAAAGCAGTGGTCTCCTGGGAATAAAAACGTGCAGGCTTCTTGGAGGTGCAGAGTGAAACGTTTGTATGAGAGACAGTGTCAGCAGCTGCGTGTTTCATCCAAGCAAGCACGTCCAGGAGTGTTTATAGAAGCACAGCAGCACTAAATGGGGACAGTTGGTCACTAATCTTTGCAAGGATACAAAACTGATTAAATAGAAAGATTCCCTGAGGCAGCCTCTACGTTGCAATAGAAGGGTGACCCAGGATTTTAAAGGCCCCTGTTCCTCCCCACGCTTCCTCTGTGTGGTCACTCCAGATTGCTGCCAGCTGGCCCCGTGGTCCTGTGCAGGGCTGTGCTGCTCCTCACTTCTGACCTTTCAAAGAGACAGACAAAATCTGTGGCTTATGCAAATCTTTGAATTTGCAGCCAGCCTGACTGTGAGAGGGAGCAATACAGGGAGCTTAAACTGCAGAGGGAAGAGATTCTGGTCCTCAGAGCCTCTCTACTGAACACAGACCCCAGTGTGCCCAGAAATGAGTCTGAGTCTTCTTGCCTGTTGTGTTTGAGGTTTTCTTGCCTCTGTGTAGCCTTCTACCCTTGTTTCAGACATCAGGTTATGGTATGTTTCCAGCTAGACAAATATGAGCTGTTTTTTTGTTCCAGGGTAGGTTTTTTTTTTCCAGCTGAGTGGTTTTGTAGTGTGTGTTGCCTTCACAGAGACAAAAACAGAACAGAAAAACGCAATTTAAAAAAATGTCAGCACCATAAAGAAAGAAGAATGAAACCAGAGGCTTGCTATATCATCAAAGTGAGCAAAGTGCCAGTGTGTGAACATGTGGCAGGGCAGTCAGTTAACAGAAAATGACAGTGAAATTGGGTGATATTTCCAGTCTCCCCAGGGGGAAAGCACATGTGGTTTCCAATGGATAATGAAATGTTATGGTTTTTATGTCTAATACGTTAATTCTGCCGGGGCAGTAATCCCGAGGTTCCAATCCACATTTAAGTTGGAAAGATATGCACAGGCTTTTATTGAGGACATAAACTACAGTGCATTTAAGGCAAAATAACAGAGAGATGGGAGAGGTTGCCACTTCTCCTCCCTTCTCTCCCACTCTGTTGTGTCAAATACTGACTTGTGCCAGAGGGGCTGCTGCCCTGAAGCCTGGTGCTTCTTCCATGGCAAACACAGAAGTTAATCCTATTTTTTTTTTTCAGTTTTGGGAGGGACATACTGTTTGTGATGGTTTTGTAAGAGCGAGTCTTGAGCACTTCTAGCTTGAGGCAGGGGCTGGTGGCTGTGCATCAGCCCCGGGTACTGATCCAGAGTACCTGTGTGTTGTGCACCTGGTTAGCCCTGATCCAGCCCCAATTCCCTGCCCACTGGTGGAGGTGTGGCTCTGAGCCTGAGCTGTCCTTTTTATCAGGGCCATGTGTTCCCTCTCCCCTCCTTGCAGCAGCACCGGGGCTTTGCTCAGTGCACAGTGAGCAAGGTCAGGGAGCCAAAATGGCCAGAAAAGAAAAGTGTGGTGTTTTGGCCAGCTGTGTTTTGGGAGCCAGGTTGCTGGAGGAGGTAGGCAGGATGTGGCAGTCCTAATGTGGTCATTTTTGGAGAGGTCTGGGGAGGAAGGAGGTATCCTAGAGCCTGTTTGGCTCTCTTGTAGTCCCAGTAGTGTCATCAGAACACTTCACTCCAAAGCCCAGTGATAGATGGACAGCCTTGGTTTAACCTTTCCTTGCCAGCTGTGGGGTTGTGCTGCTCTGCTGTGGCTTTTAGAGCTTCTCCACTTGTGTCCTGCAGGCTGATGAGCCAGGGGACCTTACAGCTGCTGTAAGGACCGGGTGGGGAGGGAGGAAGAGGAGGCCCCTCCCTGGAGAGGCTCTGGGTCACCCGTGCTGTGGGATCCCCAGCGGGGAGCGTGCAGGACACCTGAGGTTTGCTGTGCTTGTGTTCTGCTCGCTCAGGGCTCTCTCCAGGACTTTGCTGGGTGGCTGATGCAGGAAGCTCTGAGTTTGGTGTGTTCTTGGAAGGGGAGGGAGATGCTCACGCCCTCTGTGCTGGCCTGGGCACGGCGTGAGGGAGCTGAGGGGGGTTCTGCAGAAGCCCGAGATGCGGAACGTGCGTATTTAGGTTTGAGGAGTTCCCTTCTCTGCCCCAGTGTGGCTGCACTGGGGGAAGTGGGCCACGTTATAAAAGTCATTCTCCAAGTGACCGAGCCCAGCATTCTTGGCATGCTTCAGCACACAGTGATCCCCCACTTCTGCTTTTGGGCAGCTGGTGCAGCTGGTGCAGCAGAGCTGCTTGGTTACTCTGCGGTGTGTTTTTGGTCTCCCTGCCTTTTTACTGCAACTTCAGTGCCTCTCCACCACTGTCCATCCCGTGGCCTGTGTATTAATCACGTCTGTGTGCGTGTGTGGGGGGATAGAATAAAGGGAAAACAGCTTTGGTCACACAGACTTATGCAGAGCAGGATCTGCCCTGATATCTCTCCGAGCTTCTTACAGTTGGAGCAGTGACAGCAGGCAGCATTGGAGTCCACCTCCCAAATGTTGTGTTTAATCCTAAAGCAGGCTTTAGCGTTCAAGTAACAGACAAATACTGAAAAGCCTCATAAGAAGTAGGAGGAACAGGCAGGACTTTAAAAAAAAAGAAGTACAAATGAGGAAAAGTAATCAGCAGTTCTGGAACTATTATGATTTTTAGAACGCGAGGCTTTTGCCAGTAAAAGGGACCAGGTCTCTGCCCTTGAGCTTGCTTAAGAAGTTAATCTGTGTATGAAGTCTCAGTCTTAGGGATCACTCAGAGAAATGATGGATCAGTGAGCCTTCGGTGTCACATTTGTACCAGTAAGAAGGCAGGGTCACACAGCAGTGGCATCAGAAGCTGGAGGCTCAGGTGAGACCCTAATGCAGCCCTTGTAGCTGTTGTCTGTCAGGGCTGCTGCTGCTGTGAACGGGCTCACAGGAGCAGGGCAGGGGCTGGAGTACCACAAACCAGGTATTCTTTGCCTGCTGTGTCCCTAATGAGCCATGGCCTTCCTCCACTAAGTCCTTTGGAACTTTAAGGTTTAAGAGGCTCTCTCCTTTCTTTTAAATGTGCTGGTACCAAAAGATAGCCAAGGACTTCTGACTGCAGTTCAGAGAAGATGCCTCCAGTTGCTCCATGCTTTTCTTTTGCTCTTGTTCTGCCTCTCCTCTCCTTGTCCTGCTGGCCATGGACAAGAGTCATTGTTTAAAGGTGTTCCCTGGTGGTGCTCCTCAGTTCCTGCCATTCCATGAACTGTGGGGAGGCTTCAAGGCTCTTCTCCCCTTGACGTGGGGATCATGTCCTCTCTGCCAGGCATGGGTGGTCCTGGCCATTTGGGAATTGTTTGGGCCGTTCCCCTGAGCTTGGGGTCACCGTGTCAGTCAGGGGGGAGGGGATGTGTGGGGTCCTCCCAAAGCAGGATCAGCTCTGGGACCAAACCAGGCTCCTCAGGGCTTGAAAAGCTCCCAAGGATGGAGCAGGCACAACCTCTCCTGAGAGCCTGATCCCACTTCCCTTTTTCATGAGTGTCTTCATGGTGGAGATCTTGGTGTACCCCGACTGCTCTGCCAGTGATTCCCTGTGTCCTGCTGAAACACGGCACACCTGGACTCAGCAGGGCACCACCACTGTGGGTGTGACAGAGGCCCCAGCTGGATACAAACTGTGCTTTGAGATGAAAGGTTTGTTCCTCGTGAGCAGCACAGCACTGGCAGACAGATTTATGGAAATGGAGTTATATGGGACGTTGTGGCATGGCTTTGAATGAGGGGAGGGTAAATAGGGAAAGTTGAAGATCAGCATTTACTTTCATATAAAGTTGTGTTTCTCTTTCAATTAAATGACTTGATGTGAGTTTTAAAAGGGAAAAAGATCCCTCAAGGCAGCTTAGAACAAGTTAATAGGAAAGGAGAAGCAGGGTAGGCACTGAGACACAGAGCAGAGACATGTGGTCAGTCCAGTTGTGCCAGCCCTGTGTGCTAGCTGTCATGTTTATAACCCTGAGTCATCCTCTGACAGCCAGTGCTGGTGGCCCTCTGGGCAGGACCTGAGGTCCAGATCTCTGCTCAGCCTGGAGGGCTTTGGGTCAGGCTGTGAGTGGGGTCAGGGCCCCCTGAGAGAGGTGTCAACAGTGTGGCTCCTGAGCCGTGCTCTGGTCCGGGGAGGTTGAAACCAGGTCAGGGCTTCTTTTCATTGAGGTGACATTGAGGGGAGATTTGTTGGTTTTTGTTTTTTAACCATCTGGCTGCAACAGAAGAAATAAATTGGAGCTTGTTTTCTAAAAATGAGAACATGTGCAGTCAGGCAGCATCTTTTATTTTTGTGCAGCACATCTAAAATAGACGCGAGTCTGCCTCCTTGGGAGCGTGCATCCAGCACCAAGTCTGCTGCCCTCTTCCCTCGGGCTGCCTCCCCTCACTTCCCTGCTCCCACCGCTTGGCAGTGAGCTGCTGACCCCGGGAGGGACTTGGGTCTGGGTGTGCCAGTCAGCCCCACACGGCGGGGAAGGTGCCAGGGACAGAGGAGGGTGTGGGCGGGCGGCTGTGCTGCTGCTCGGGTCCCTCGTCCCTCAGGATCCTCTGTGTGGGAGAAGGAGGCAGCAGGGACACCTGTGGCAGCCCTCCTGCTCGGGTGGAAGGCAGAACTGGAGGGACAGGGAAGGTCTGTCTGGACAGGGGAATTTCTGCCAGGGTGCATTCTGCCATGGAGCTGGCAGGCACCGATGGGCCGTGCTTGGAGCCGTGCTCAGTTTTGCTCAGTCTGCAGAGGAGCAGCTGCTCAGAGATGTTTCCTTTGGGTCTGCTGGAGTGGAGAGCGTTTCCCCTCTCTGTTCCTGCCTCCAGCACATGAGGAATCATGGAATCACAGAATCATTTAGGTTGGAAAATTCCTCTGAGACCACAGAGTCCAAGCTGTGCCTGATACCCACCTTGTCCCCAGCCCAGAGCTCTGAGTGCCACCTCCAGGGATGGACACTCCAAACCTCCCTGGGCAGCCCCTGCCAGTGCTTCCAGCCTGAACCTCATCTGGCACAGGTTGAGGCCATTTCCTCCTGTCCTGTCCCTGTTCCCTGGAGCAGAGCCCGACCCCCCTGGCTGTCCCCTCCTGTCAGGGAGTTGTGCAGGGCCCCAAGGTCCCCCCCTGAGCCTCCAGTTCCCCCTTCCTCTTTGATGTCCCATCCCTGTGTTTGGGCAGCTCTGCAGTTGTCCAGGGCAGGAGAACAATCTGCCCAAACTGTCTTTTTTTTTTTTTTCCATCAGGGCTGTGCAGGAGATGGGGATAATATTTGCCTTGCAGGGGCATCGTGAAAGTTAATTTGCTAATTATTTACAAAGCACATCAGAGTGCTGCTTCAGTTTTACACAGGGTTATGATAACATCTAATTAGTAATTCCTTATGACGCTTCATTTTCTTTCTGCCATAAATATTGGCCTAATGCAGGGACAGCCCTGCCTGTGCTTGTCATCCCAGTGCCTCAGAGGGAACAAAAAAAGCTGGATTTGGTTTGTAAATGGTGCCTCTCTATCCCCCTCCTCCTATCCCACCTGACCCACAAAACCACTGACCCCTTTGGTGAGCTGCTGCCTGGCTGGTGTCCATCGATGGGTCCCTGCTTGGGGAGGACTCACCCCTTCCATGGAAATCTCATCCCCCTGGCAAAACCCCTTGCTTTTCCCTGCTTTCCCAGCCTCACAGCTCTGTGCCCCTTCGGGCTGGGCAGGGCCAGGTGAGGGATGACAGGCAGGAAAGAAGGAGCTGCTGTGGGAAGATCCCTGCCCTCCCTTTCTCTGGGACCTGGACCAAGAGCTGGGACAGCAGGGTCCAAGATTTTCTCTCTAAGCTGTTCTGTTTTGTTCTCCCTGTCTTTGCCTGGGTTTGCATCCCATGTTGTGCTGTTCTGTGTCAGGGTGTGTGTGCAGCACCTTGTCTTCCCTTTTGGCCAGCGTGGGTATGAGATTTCATCCTGTAGTGAGTTGTTTTTCTCTTCTCCAAATAAGTAAAACTCCGAGGCCTTCGCTGTCCATCACACGTTGCTGGTTTTACTCAGCTGTGAGTGTCTTTGGGCGCTTCTGAGGGTGTCAGTATCCTGTGTGTTTAATGCCTCAGTGCAGTGAGTCCAGAAGCTTGTGATACCTATTTTTAGCATGAAAAGTTTTGACAGCTAAAGTAAACCTACATTATCCATCACTTGACAGCCTCGTCACCAGCGTGCTGCTTGTCACTCTCGCTCAGAGCTGATTTTTTTCCAGTGAAATTAAAACTATTGGCAGGGATGTGGTGGAAGTGTGTCAGAACGCAGCATGAAAATGACAGCAGCTACTGCCTAGTTTAAAAAAAAATAAATGAGAGGAGGTGTTTGCATTAGAGGTCTTGAATAAAATGTTCCTCCTTGAGCATTCCTGTGGAAAAAGGAAGTGGTCCCTGTTTTGTTAGGCTGGGGCTGGTCCTCGTGCCATGTTCTGTGTGGGCTGAGCGGGGTGGTGCTGCTGCCCCGGGGCTCGTGCAGTGGCCTGTCACAGGCACAGCCCTGTCCCCTCGGGGGGAGCTCGGCCAGTGGTGCAGGGCACCCCACAGAAGCCCCCGGTGCTGGGGAGCGCAGAGCTTGTGGTGACTCTGGGGTGTGTGCCCGAAGAGCTCCCCCATGCAGGTGTGTTGCTGCTGAGTGGGAGCAGGGTTTCCTGCAGCTGCTGGTCCTCCCTGCACACGGGTGTGTGTTGTGCCTGCTCGCACCTGCACGGCCCAGGGACAGCACACACCTCTGAGGTGACACGCACCCGAGGCTGCCAGAGCTCCAGGAGCCTGGATAACCCTCCCAGGGGTGCCCAGGGTGGGACTCTTGGGTGTCTGGGCAGGGCAGGGCTGGGTGGTCCTCGAGGGTCCCTTCCAGCTCAGGAGGTTCTTTGGGTGTCTGCAAGCAGAGTGCCCATGCTGGTGTGAGAGCTGCCAGCCACAAGCAGCACCATGAAATGGAAACCTTGAATTTTAACTTGTGCTTGGGCCAGAGGTGGTTCCTGCCTCTTGTCACTTGTCTTGGTTTCACAGGCAAAGGTGCTGGCTCGCTGCCAGCATCCACTCCCTGGAGCTCATTAGGAGCCCTTTTCAGCTCCCCTTGTAGCCAAACAGCAGGGATCAGCTTTCCCAGGAGCTGATATATCTGCTGACCTCTCCAAAGGGAAAAAAACCTCCTGTAATTCATTACCTGACTTCTGGAGAGGCTGAAAGGGAACTATTTGTGACTGAACAATAGTTCCCTTTCACAACTCCCTTCCTAATCCCAAATAGAAACATGAGGCTGAGAAAATCTTTCTGATAGCAGGGAGTGTGGATACATTCAACCCAGTATAATTCTTCATGGCATTAATGTTCTGTAATTGCCAGGGGTTGGTTTGCAGGTTTTTATTGGACAAAGTGAAGGCAGGCGGTGTCAAACATCAGTTTGAGGGGGTGGAAGCGAGTCTGATGGTGGTGTGATGGTTTTCCATCAGTGCCCTCTTGTGAGGTGCTGCATCACAGATGTCCAGTTTGAAAGCTGAGGTTTAAAAAAAATAACGCAAGCTAAGTCAACTTTCTTCTTCAGTTTGTGATTGAATGCAGGGTGGCTCAAGTCAAAGTGTCCCCTGCTACACAGAGACAGCCCTTTGCTCCTGCCAGGTGCCTGAGGCTACACAGGCACAAAGAGTGGGATTCCAGGGTGCGAGCCAGTGCGTGGCCTGGCCACAGCATCCACAGGGAACTCTGGAGGCCAGGTTACGTGAGTAGGGCTGCAGTTTTTCCAGGATTCCGTGGAAAGGGGCACCAATGTCCCAGTGACGTGTGCCCGGTGCCTGCGAGCACCACCAGCATCATTTGAGCTTGTGGGATGTCTGGAGAAGCACCAAAACTGGCCTGGACATCAGCTCCTTGGTGCTCCCCTGAGGATGCTCCTGAGGGATGATGAGTGGCTGCTGGGCCCCAGGTCGTGTCCTGAGACATGCTTGATCCCAGTGGGTGATAGTCACCTCAGGAACTCCACCATGCCTTGCAGAAGGACCCGAGTGGCTCCGGCTGTCTGGATGGTGGAGACAGAACGCTCCTCCAAGGCCACCTGTGTGTGCAGGTGGAAAATAAGACAGATACAATCATGAATTTTTGAAGCACCTTGGCTGTGTAAGGTAAGCCTTAGTTAAGGAGATAGGGTGTGCAGAGCCCTGTGTGAGCAGGCAGATGCTCCCCGTATCTCACCTTCCTGCTGTGCTCAGGGTGAGTCATTGCTGAAGTGACTCCCTTTTTTTCTGCCCCAAGTGCTAATCCATTGTTAAAATGATATTAACTCATGTGTGCTAATTAGCAGGTGTGCTAGGGTGTGAGAAGCCCAGGATGTTAATTAGGGTTGATAACACACCTTTATGCAGGATACAGACCTGGATTGTGTCTCCCTTCCTTTCACCTCAGAGAAGTGCTGTGTTGTGGGACCTTTCTCCTCTGGGCTGTCTGGTGGGATATTCACGTCTCAGCTCGATATTTGGGAGAGCCTGTGGGCTCCCTGGAAGGTTCACAGAATCACAGAATGACTTGAGTTGGAAGGGCCCCACAAGGACCATCCAGTCCCACTCCTGCCCTGCACAGACACCCCAAATCCCACCCTGTGCACCCCTGAGAGCTTTGTCCAAAGGCTCCTGGAGCTCTGGCAGCCTCGGGGCCGTGCCCCTTCCCTGGGCAGCCTGGGCAGTGGAAGAACTGTTCCTGATATCAGCCATTCCCTGGGTCCTGTCCCTGTCACAGGGAGCGGACATCAGAGCTGCCCCTCGGGAGGAGCTGCATCCCCCATTGAGGTCTGACCTAGGTCTTCTCCAGACTGGTGGGATTCATCCTGCCAGAAGGATGGAGGGAAAAGAGACTTTTCCCAGTGGTATCATGACTAGGCTGAGGAGGGGAGGGTCCTTTTGTGCCCACGGCTACTTCTTGCAGCTCCGGGCGGTGACATTCCCTGCAGCCATCGCACTCCGGAGCTGGCCCGGCTGTCTCCGAGCCCTTTCGGGCGGAATGTGCCGGGCTGTCTCCGAACAGGTTTCGGTAGCTCCTCGCTGGCGCAGGAGAGCGCTGCTGTTTGCACCAGCTGGCTCGCGCCCTCGGAGGAAGCCCACATCAAAAGGGTGTATCCCAGTGCGTCAGCGGGCCGCGAGCCAGGGCCGGGCCTGGCAGTGCCCGCTCTCCCCAGCGGGAGCGGGCGGGCACGCCGGGCCTGGCACTGCCCGCCGGGGCTCCCGAGGGACGGCTGCTCCGCACCTTCCCCGCACGGCCGGGCCCCCTGCTCCGCCATCCTGGGCCCTGCCGCGGCGCTCACCCAGCCACGCTTCCCTGGAGGAAGCTTCTCATTTCTCAGGAGGAGGGTGGGAGGGATCCTACATGACTCAGGAGAAGGCATCCCTTACCTCTCCCTCCAGGGTCTCTCTCCATACCTTAGGCTTGCTGTTTATGGCTTGCTGGGTTTTGCTCCAGTGCTCTGGGTCACGATTGAAGGGGAAGTCACTGCTTTTCTTCTACACATCTGCACTGAACCTCGTGGCTCTGCACAACTCCCTGCCAGGAGAGGACAGCTGGGGGGGTCGGGCTCTGCTGCCAGGGAACAGGGACAGGAGGAGAGGGAACAGCCTCCATGGAAAGGGTGCTCGGGCCTTGGCAGGGGCTGCCCAGGGAGGTTTGGAGTGCCCATCCCTGGAGGTGGCACTCAGTGCTCTGGGCTGGGGACAAGGCAGGCATCGGGCACAGCTGGGCCTCGATGGCCTCAGAAGGGTGGTGCTGCCTTTTGCCCTCCGAATGTGAGAATCGCTGCGGACAGTCGCTGCTGATCCACTGCAGTGAGCACCCGTCCCTCCTTGGAGCGTGGCAGCGTGGTTGCTGTGTCCGTGGGAGCTGCTGTGTGCACACCTGTGGGTAGGTACACGCCTTGTCTGCCCCACGGCGGGGCCGCTCCGATGGCATATCCTGCTCCCGTGGGATGATCCCACTCCGATGGGGCGATCCCGGCTGGGCGGCGTGGCCGCTCTGACCCGTTGCAGCGGGCCGGAGGTGGCCGTGCCCGAGTGGACCCGAAGGCAGGCAGCAGCAGCCTCCGTCGCCCTCTGAGTCACTCGTGGCTCGCCAAACCTGCTCGTCCGCTCGGGTTTGCGAGTTGCCAGTGCTGAAAGCTGCTCTCCTGTTGTTTGGGGAGTTGTTGGTTTGCTCATTCGGGGTTTAAATTCACCATAATGCTGAGGATTGTTTAGTGCTCCCCGGGCCAAACAGTGTCTGATCCCACCCCTCCTTCCACCCTTTGCTGCTGTCGAGGTGGAGCACTCTGGTGCTTCTGGGGTGTGCCTGTGGTCACGGGGGGACCTCGTGCTGGGCGTGGGTGGATCTGTCGGAAACATCTGCGGCTGTGAGCGCTGAGGTGAGAAGTTAAACCCAAGGTGCTGTTTGAAGTGGGCTCAAACTCACTGCTCACTCCTGTTCCTGGTCACGGGGGCTGTAAGGATGACTGTGCCATGTCAAATTGCTTCTCCAGTATCTTGTCCCTGTCCCAAAATAGAATAATCTCCTCCCTTGCTCTGCGCCCGCAGCACCCCACAGCCTCACTCCAGCTGTTAAATCTGTTCAGTCCCACGGCAGCATGTCCACCCTGGGTCAGAACTGGGCTCCTGCACGTACCTTTTGCCATTTTATTTTGTACTTTTCCTCATGGTTCTGTCCTTTTCCCAGCTTGTGGTCGCTGCTGGGTTGCAGAGGGCGGGACTGCAAGGGTACGGTTATTGCTCAATACTCAGTATTTGTGAAGTATCATGCAGAGTTGTAAATGTTAATTTGTTAATTAATTTGATTTCTGCTTGTAAAGAATATTTACTGCGTTGTCTGCTTGCTTTCCAGAGCAGTTTCATACCTGTTTTTCTTGTCCCATATACGTGGTGCAGAGGCAAGGTGGGGGAATCTGGGGGATAAACACAGATGGGTTGGGTTTTGTGTTGGTATTTCTTATTTTTAGCAACCATTAGCCAGCCCTGGTCTGGAGGATGCTGCTGCTCAAATCTTAATCCAGAGACGGTTATGTGGAAGCAGGGATTTAAGTAAAACCAGATCTATGCATAACTTCTAATTCCCTGGAGTTCCCAGTCCTGGAAACCCTTCTGCACCTGTGGGCAGCTCGGTGGGAGCAGCTGCTGGTGTGTTTCTAACTCGTCCCCTCCAGAAGCACCATCCCAATACGTACCCAGGGAAGCCCTCGGGGTCGTGGGGGAGAGGCAGAAGGCACGGAGTAGGTCAGAATGTTTTATTTTCTGTCTTGCTGCTGAGCTGCTGCCTGCAAGCGCAGCAGAATCCCGAGGACCGTGGAGCGGGCGCACACGGAATGCAGGAGCAGGTCGCCTCTGTGCACTCGCCGGGGATTTCGCTCTTGGCTCCTCTCGCAGCGCCGGTGAGTTAAAGCCACCCCGGAGGGATGTCCTTAGGAATTCAGATTTCAGGAGCCAGCGGGGTTGAGTGGCAGCTCGTCTGAAGCCTGTGACGGGAGGAATTAATCAGGAGAGGGAGGGAGGAAGAGACGGAGGGAGGGAGGAAGGGAGGGATGGCAAAACCCCAAACCTTCAAACACACCCAATTGACCCATCTCATCTCAGCGTGAAACTTCGCAAGTTACACCCACTCCGGAGCAGAAGGGGAATGAAATGCTGGCGCTTCCTCCTTTCTGTTAGCGGCAGATGGGGCTTGGGAAGCGCAGCAGGCAAGGATGTTTGTGCTGCTGATGATGAGCGGTAAGAGCTTCGCGGGCGGCAGCGGCTCCGCCCGCCTGCTGCGAGCCGGGCGGGGGCCGCGGGAGCGCCGGGGCTCCGGTAAAGCTGGGGAGATGCGTTTGGGGTGTAGCACCGTCGGGCTGCCTCAGCCGCTGCGTCCAGGAGGGCTTTCCTCTCCCAGTTCCTGTCTTTCCCCGCTGTGGATAGAGGTGTTGCTTTCTCTGAGTTGTGTTTAGTTGCGTTGTCAGGTGCTGTTTGCTTTCCCAGGGTTTGCGCTGCTCGCCCAGACACCGAGGGCTTGAGCTGATTGAATGGGAGCTGGGGGCTTCACAGCTGAATTCCCCAAGAGAGGAAATGTGGTATCGTCTCACTGACTGGAGATGTTCCCTTCTCCAGCTGTCTGGCTTTATTTTCCATAATTACAGGTTGCCATGCTCTTTAATTGTTGAAAATGAGCCCCGTGAAAGGTTTCAACTTGACTCCAGCTCTGTTGGGTGTCTCTGCGAGGTGGGGAGAGCCGGGAGGCTGTGAAGGGCAGTGCTGCTCCCCGAGGGGGGAACGCTGGCTTGGGGGACTCACACTTCCCAAAGGTTTGGGAACACCGCGGAGCTGGGACTGGGGGAACCTCGTCCGTATCGAGCTGCTCATTTTCCTCCTGGTTCCTCCAGTGATCTCTTATCGAGTTATTTAATATCCCGGGCGCTATCTCTGGATCTAAATTGCCTAATTCTTGGGCCGGTGACAGGAAATGTGAGCACAGAGCCCTGGCTCTGCAATTACTGTGACTAAGCATCAGGGCTGAGCACCAAGCGGCAGCGCTGTCTGCCGGCCCTGCGCTCTGGGGATCGGGCTCCCGGCCCGTCCCGGCTCCCCAGGGCTGCTGTGACAATGTCAGGGATGGCTCCTGCTTGCCCAGGGGCTCGGGCTTGCCTTCCCACGGGCAGGGTTCAGCCCTGACTCAGAGCTGTGCAACCCATCAGCCGTGAGTAATCCTCCGGGGCAGAGGCAAAGGATAATGCATACCTTTTCCTGGGAATTAAGTCACTCGGGAGCTGTTGGAAATGTGCTTTCATAGTTTTGTCTCATATAGCAGAGCCCCGCTGCTGAGCTGGCTGTTAGTTCCTTGGATGGTGTTTCAATATTGCAGGAGGGATTTGCATTCCCACACGTGATCAGCGCTGTGGAACGAAGCGAGCAGGTTTGGTGGGTGTCACTGGCTTGCCTGTTTCTCCCCATCCTCTCGGAGTTAAAAGTGGTCTGTGCATTATGGAAAAGGTGTGGAAAATTGCTGCGCTAAGCATGGCACACGGAGCTGAGGGATCAGGTGCCCAAATGTGGCAGGCCTGGTTATGCTTCCTGGGGAACTTGCTCTTTAAAGGGTGCCTGTCTGGTTTCTAGGTTGTTTTGAGGCAGAAACACTTCATTTTTCCAAAATGCCTGACAGAAAAAAATCTGCCAAACCGCAAATTTGCATCATGTAAGCGTTTGCTTGAGCTTTGTGCTTTTGCTCTGGGAAATCAGTGGTAGGACTCCTGCTGGAATTGGTGTTGAGAAGAAGCATTGATTTTGCAGTGGCAGAGAGTCTATTAGGCATCAGTGTTTGGAGCAGACTCGTTTGTCCCTAATGAAGTTACACACTGAGGCTTGAGTTGTAATGGCTGCTTGGAAACGAACTCCCAGGAAAACACAGCTAGTTCCCTGCAGGATCAGTGACCTGGACTGGTCCAGGGAACGCCTGGGAATCCTCCTGCAGGAGGCAGGAAGATGAGGGGCAGAAATGGGAGCTCCCAACAGGTTGGCTTGGGTCTGAACTGTGACCTCACTGTGTGCGTCAGGCAGCAGGACCTCATTGCTTCCCTTTGGCTCTGACGAGTTCCCCAACTCTTCTCTCAGTTGTGAGGGTTATCAGCTCAAAAAATGAAAGGGTCCTTGATGGGAGGGGGTAAAAGAAGGCTGCTAGAATAAAATGCCAGCTTCTAAATAATGAATTGTAAAGGAAAATGCAGTGCAAAAGTAACAGCGGCACCGAATCTTTGCAAGAATTCATCAAGAAGGAGGATGAGTCTCTACTGCTGTGTCTTCCTGGGTATTATTTTGTTAAACTGGCGACTGAGTGGAGCGTTCCAGGGAGTTTTATGGCCCAGTAATCCATTGCTGGATGAGGGGGATACATTATTTATAGATTAGAGTGTTCTAACATCCTCGCATGGGGTTTTTTAAGGAGGTCAGAATGCAGAGCAGTGGAAATGGGATTAGCCCAGCCATGCCACAAGCAGGGCAGAAGCAGGGGGTGAAAGGGGAAGTTATCACGTGGATGTTTATGTTTTTATTGTGCCTCACAAGGCATAGGTCACAAAAGAGTTAGGGGTTTCTAGAACCAGAATGTAGTTTTTATTGGTTGTGACATCTCAAATTCCAAGTGAACTGGAAGCAGACATGAACATCCTTTCCCCTGGTTCAGCAGACTCGCTCCTGGCACCGTGTTTGTGTTCCCGTGGGATGGAGGCACAGGACTGGAGGAAGGGGGAGCATTTGTGAGACCTGCCAGCCCCTCCTTCCTTCCAGGGAAGGAAGCTGTCGTGCTGTTCCACGTGTGGAGCCTCTGTGTGCCCGTGTCCCAGAGGCACAGCCCCGTGAGCCGGCCCTGTGCCTGCCAGACAGGTACTTGATTCACTGCACAGTGCTTTTAGTGTAATTGCTTTCTGAGGCTTCCAGTCAGGCTTTCCATGAGAGCTGGGATGTGATGTTCTCAGGCAGCTTGAAAGGCCCTCACAAAGCCAAGCAAAGGAATGGTCTGGGCAGGGGAAGGGGGTGCCCACCAGGCAGGACCTGCAGGCTGAGCCCAGGGACAGCTCTGGTCCTGGGAAGGGGCTCTGCTCCAGGTTTGCCCCAGGAATTGCTGTGTTCTCGCTGCTTCCAGCACCCACAGCAGTTCCCACTCTGCGTGCTGCCTTTGGTCTTGCCAGCAGTGAGCTCTGGGCTGGCAGGCTGGAGACTGGGAAACCAGCAGTGGTTCAACTCTGGCCCTTGCTAGCAGTGTCTAGACAGATGTCCCGTGGTGGGACTCGATGTCCTCAGAGGTCTTTTCCAACCGTACCAACAGTATCATTCCATGGTTCTAGGGGTAATTAGGGGCTCAGACTCCTGGTGAAGTTAACAGAGTTTAGCAGGTGGCCAGGCATTCTCTGGGCTGCAGGAGCTGTGTGCCTGTTGTTAGGAGGAGCACAGAAATGTGCCATGGTGCCACTTCAGCCAGACCGGGACGGGGCAAATTGCGTCACCTCGCGTTGCCAGAGGTGCCCCTGAGTTACAGGGAGTGAGCAGCACCTCTGGAAGCTGATTTGGGGCTGACCACAAATCACCCTGCACACGTACATCCTGCTGGAAGGGCACGAGTGTCTGCAGGCAGGGACATTGCCCAAAAATCAGCCATGAGGACACAGGAATGTGGAAGTCACCATGGGTGTGCTCCTCTGAGGGTGTGAGGGAAGGAGGGGTGCCAGTGGGCAGCCATGGGGTTGGGAGCAGTAGTGTTTATTTCTGAAGAGGCAGAAACAGTTGTTTTCTTCTGAAAGCTGCTCTGTATTTCTATTTCTGTTTTCCCTTCCAAACAGTTTGGAAGCGATGGGCTCAGTTTCTCCTATGAGGTGCAGAAGAATGAGTCACTTGTTGAGGGGATGTGATACTGGATAGTAAGTGCAGAACCAGCTCTGGAGTAGCAGTTTCTTTATGAAAGAGGTGGTCTTTGTGTGTGTGTAGGGAAATGTCCCCTTCAGCTAGTGCTGGAGCTGTTGGGCACCGAGGGTGACCCCTCCAAAGATGAGGCTCCCTGAAGTTGGGCAGTGTAGGGCACCAGCAAGGCACAGCTGCAGCTGCAGGAGATGGGGAAGTTGCCAGACCTTTCCTGTAGCATTTTGTCCAAAGCCAGAAAGTGGTTTTGGGGTCTCTGAAATAGCAGAAGTTGGACAGAAGGGGGGAGGTATGTAGGTTTTGCATGAATACCTTCTTCCCGTGTTCCTGGGAGATGCCAGGATCTCCCTCCATACCTGGCAGTGCTGAAATACCCTCAGAGCAGCTTGGCTTCACATACTGGGAGCTGTGACACTCAGAAACGCCGGTGTCCTGACTCTGCCAGGCGGGCACACAGCCCCCAGTGCTCCCAGTCCAGTCCCTGTAACAGGGAGAACAAAGAGCCTCCTGCTGCCTGCTTCCCAGCTGGGAATTGCTTTGCTGCTCGTTTGCATTCACCTGGGTGGGGAAGGTGTGTTCAGAGTGTGCCCCAGGCCCTCAGACACTGAAAGGGAGACGAAGGCTCCGCGTTGCGCAAGGCCAGCCCTGGGCTGGGAGCTGGGAAGCTGCTGGGTGCAGCCACCTCGCAGGAGCACAGGGTCTTCTAGGCTGGAGAAGATCTTTGGGGTCGAGGAGTCCCAGCTGTGCCCCACGCCCACCTCGTCCCCAGCCCAGAGCGCTGAGTGCCACGTCCAGGTGTCCCCTTGGACACCTCGGGGATGGGCGCTCGGGCAGGAGCACTGGCACAGCCTGGCAGACCCAGCGCAGGGGCTGTGCCTGGTCCTGCCAGCTCTCCCCAGGGCTCCTCCCTGGGCTGTGCACGGGCTGCTCTTCCCTCTGCCAGTGCTTTCCCTCCTCTCCTGTGAGGGGATCCCACAGAGAAGCCCTGGGCTGGAGCTGGAGGCCGGAGTGCTCCGGGTTTCCAGGGGTTGGGTGATGGCTGCAGGTCTGTGCAGGGAGGTAAAGCAGTGACTGAGAGCCTTTGTCAGGCATCCTTTTGCTGTAGGTGATGTGTAACACGTGCCAAAGGTTGTTTTGGTGAAGAATGACTGACGTGCTTTTTTTAGCAGTCACAAAGGAGCCTTTTCTTTCTTCCTTTGCAACAATGAAAATCTGGTGGGGTTTTTTTTTCTCTGAAGTGGGAGGAAAGTTGTGTTTTTGTTGACTCTCATGGTCCCCCGTGGTGATTTAGAGGTGTGAGGTGGGCAGCAGAGGCACCAGAAGAAACACACACAGCCAGTGAGACTTGAGGCACAGGCCAGAACTCAGTTCTCTTGGAAGTTGCAGGATAAAATTTATGACAATAAAAAGCCTGTGGGAGTCAGTTCCTTGCTGATTTTTTTTCCCAAATTAATCTTAAAGCTTTAGTAACATCTGGATGATTGCTTGGTAATCTTTTTCTGGGAAGCGCTTTTGTGTGTGTGTGTACTTTGCTGAGGAGTGATAAATCACTGTAATTTACCAGCCCGGTTTTTAAAAATTTGGAAAGTCATACTGTGTGATGTGTTCCTTCGAGCTGTCATTCCTGGAGGCACCTGAATGAATCCATGACATTTCAGCTCCTGTTTACTGCTTCAGACAGGTCTTGATGCTTGGCATGGCTACCTGAGCGTACCTCTAAGTTTGGAGTTTATGGAGAGTTTTTAAAAAGGGAAATTAAAAGGAATAAGAGATTTCTGAGGAGCAATAAGATGCAGCCACTTGATTTAAGCCACCCGGAGCTGGGAAATTCATATAAATGTCCGGAGCTCTGTGAAGATTGAGGACCCATTGGGAATACCCCTGGGAGCCCCTGGTCATGGGCTGTCCATTCCCACCTGGCTCAGCCAGTGGCTCTCTCCTGAAATGTGCCTGCTCTTGCTGCAGCAGGGGCTGAGGCAAGAGAGGGGCTCAGTTGCACATCGGTGTAGGTGCTCCAGCAGCTGAGTGTGTATTTCCAAACATCGTGGAGCAATGCAGGGAATAGGCAGTGGCTGTCTGGGGCCAGGAGAAAATCACAGTGCCCTTGCTCTGTGCTTCTGGGCAGGCAGGTGGAAGGAGAGAAACCAAGGCTTTTTTGGGAGCGTGGCTTTGAGAGTAGATCCACCTGCAGGGCTGGGGCTGCTGGAGCTGCATCTTTGGGAAAAGGGGCTGGATTATTTGGAAGTAGCATGGCAGGGAAGGCGTGCTGGCAGTCTCATGGGGCTTCAGAGCTGAGGGAGGAACCTCGTGTCTCCCAGCCCTTACAGCTGTCCTCGTTGGGAACTCTTTTTCCAGGCAGAGCTTTGGTTAGGGAGCACGGGGAGGCTGGCACTGAACAGGTAAAGATTTGGGCAGGATGGAGCTCAGCCTGCATCTGCTGCAGGGACTGGGATCTCATCACCTATGCATTGCTTAGTTCTGCTGGAGAACAGGAGCCTGACCCACTTAGTGCCTGCCAAAAACCTGGCTCCACTGTTGGATGGCACTGATCTCTGCTCTGGTGGCCAGTGACAGGACCCAGGGAATGGCTGGAGCTGTGCCAGGAGAGGTTTAGGGTGGAGATCAGGGGAAGGTTCTTCCCCCAGAGGTACTGGGCACTGCCCAGGCTCCCCAGGGAAGGGGCACAGCCCTGAGGCTGCCAGAGCTCCAGGAGCATTTGGACAATGCTCTCAGGCACAGGGTGGGATTGCTGGGGTGTCTGTGCAGGGCCAGGAGTTGGACTGGATGGTCCCTGTGGGGCCCTTCCAGCTCAGGATATTCCATGGTTCTGTGATTCTGTTGGGTGCCATGGGAAATGGGAGCTGGGGCCGTGCTGCTGCCTGAGGCACGACAGTGATTCCCCCATCAGCACCAGATAGGTGGAAACGAAATAATTGCCAATCCCAAGTCTGTGATGACAGGAAAAACAGCTCCAGCTTTGTGTGAGCCCCTGGACCCAGGATCACATATCCTCATGTGACTGTGGAGCTCTGGTTTCAGCCCATGCCGGAGCTCTCGGATACAACCGCAGGATAAATCCAGCAGGGCCCCTGAACAGCGCCCAAGGTGGTCGGGTGGATGGTGTCCCACAGGGAAGACACTTACAACACGGCCTTGCAAGCTGTAGGAACCTTGCAAGCTGTAGGAACCTTGCAAGCTGTAGGAACCTTGCAAGCTGTAGCAATGGTGTCAGTGGAACGTGCTCTTTTTGCAGGTCCCGTGAAGTGCTGCAGTAAATGTTTGTTTGGTGCTGAGCACAAACGCGCAGGGCAAAAAAGGCTGGAATCTGCAGAGGAGCCCAGTAAGACCCACAGCTCCTGGACAGCACGTGGTTAGGCAGGGAAAATTGCAAATCAGTGTACTGAGAGAAAAAGTAACCCCTGCAGACCAAAATGTGCAGAGCTGTGGGGACAGCACGAGCAGTGTGGGATTCCAGGCTTTTCCTGTGGGTGCTTTTGGCTGGAGGTGAAGCTGCTCGTGGGGGGCTCCAGCACGGGGGGCAGGCAGGAGTTGCCATGTTATCCCACGGGGCCTTTCCTCAGGCTCAGAGTCACGGAACCCCAGAATCCGTGAGGCTGGAAAAGAACTCCGAGGTCATCAGGCTGAAGCTGTGCCCATGCCCACCTTGTCCCCAGCCCAGAGCACTGAGTGCCGTGTCCAGCACACCTGCAGGGATGGGAATTGCAGACCTCCCTGGGCATAACCACCCTTTCCATGAAGAAACTCCTTCAGCTGTCCAACCTGAGCCTCCCCCGAAGTCTGCACGTTTGCAGCGCGTTTTGCCGAGAGCTGTTGTCTACAAGGGGAGCAGGAAGTCTCAGGGATTGCCTTTGGAGTTGCTTTGGGGTCCAGCCAGCCTCATTTCTAGGACACAGACCTGCCATCCCTGCGACCACATCCTCCCTTGCACTGAGATGGGGTCCTAGTCTGAGTTCCAGGGTTTCCTGGGTCGAGGGGCTCGTCCTGGTGGTCCCCAGAACCTGCTCGAGCCGTGCTGTGCTCATCCCAAGGTCTGCCCACCCTGAGTGTGAGATGGCTGCCCAGCCCACGTTCCCTCAGCGGGTTTAGGAGGAGCACAGCTCACCTGGCAGTCACACTAGATTGCAGATATTTAGCTCTTTCAGAGCAATCTTGAACCTGCTCATCAGAGTGTGCATCTCACTTGAAGCCACTCCAGCTGTGCAGAGCTATTTTTGTACAGGAGTCCTTTGAAATTTTAATGCACTTTTTGCTCGTTGAACCCCAAAATGAGTCACTTAAGGGAGCAGCAGCAGTTTTTCAAAACCTCTGCCTACCTGTTGCTTCCACTGACTTTTCTGTAACCTGCTTCGGGCCTCGATTATTCACGGAAAAAGTAAAACACATCCAAGAGAGGCCAGGTGTTTCTCAGGAATGTGATGGGATTGTTGGGGCGTCCTGTGCAGGGTCAGGAGTTGGACTCGATCCTCGTGGGTTCCTTCCAATTCAGGATATTCTGTGGATCTGTGGTTCAAGGTTTTTGGCAGCATGTAATGCTGCTGGGAAGGAATCAAGGACCAGAACATCTTCAGCAGGTACATAAAACTACCCTTTTATCAAATTCTTCTCAAAAATCAAATCTGGTTTTGCATACAGGAAGATAAAACCTCGTAGGGGTTGTGTTGCTCGCAGAGCTCCTGATTCATTGTCTAAATGGCAATAAAATGTCTTGCCTGGCTCAGTCTGCAGTGAGATGTGAGTCACGTCCCCACGTTGCTCAGAGCTGGGGACAGAAGGGACAGACTTCACGCCTCCCTGGCAGCTCCTGCTTTTCACAAGCCCTCTCGCACCAGACGGCTCCACGACGTGTTGCCGTGAGGTGTGGAGCACAACTCTCCAGAGGCCTCAGAAATTTCTTCCATTTCTGTGGAAGCCTCTCCTTCTCAGCTCCCCACTCGGAGGGCTTTCAAAAGCCCCGAGCTCTCAAACTCCTGGAGCTCAGTGAGGTTCCCAGCCGGAGCTCTTGGGAACCTGGAAATGAAAATCATTTTTTATTGCTCAAGCTGGAGCAAATTTCACATTTAGAGTCTCTGCTAGTAAAATTGACAGAGCAATAAGAGGATTATCTTCGTCCAACCTCTCTTCTTAAACCTAGTAGAGGAATGCCAGAGGCCAGGGATTCATATTCCACTATGCCTGACCTACAATTTATGGCAACATTATCCCAAAGTAATTGGGTGGGTCCCACAAGTCTGTGTAGCAGCCAAATTCTGGAGGTGCATGTGACTCTGATTTTAGAGGCCTTTTCTGTGGAGCAATGTGAGTTTGAGTTTTGTGGTACTGGGATGAAGCGGCGCCGTGCTGAGCACAGCTCCTGCTGTCTGAGGAGATATTTGTCACCACCTGCACATCCAGGACATCCCCTGCACGGGCACCTGTGGATGAAGGGATGATCCTGAAGGTCCCTCCCAGCCCAAACCACTCTGTGATTCTGTGATTTATTCTGGCTTTCGTTCAGTGATGCAGGAAAGGAACTTCTCTGTGTGTAAACGGGGCTTTGAGACACAGGGAGATTTCAGGTGCCTGCCTGTGAATCCCTGGAATTAGGTTGAAGAGCAGAGCCCTAATCTAGCACCTTCTCTCTCACACACAGCTTTTGCTTAAGCTTCACCACTGAATAACCCATTAAAGCTGCCAGGCAGCCGGGGTGCTGCACGCTGAAATTGTTGAATTGAACATTTGAACAGAATCCTCTAGAATTTAAAAACTTGGGGGGAGAAAAACGGGTTCTCAGCATTAAACAGCCCTGCCCCTGTGTGGTAAACATCCCCCCACATCCGAGCTGAGTGTTCTCTGGGAACACCGAGTAAGTGGGATCGAGCGGGGGCACGAGCCCGCCCCGTGTGAGTGCTGCAGGTTATTCTGCCCAGACAATGACAGCAAATGGGCTTCGCCAGGGACAGCCTTGCGTGAGCCCGGCTTCACTGAGCCCTGCAGAGCGGGATCTGAAATGCCACCCGGCGGCACGGGCCGTGCTCACCGCCAGTCGGGGATGGCAGGGCTGGGGCTCGCTGCTTCCTTCCCGGGCCGGGTGTGATTATCTCAATGGCTGCGTTTGAAAGCTGGTATTTCACTTCCATTGTGGCACTGCAATAGCGCTCCCAGGATTTCGTGGAAAGGGATGTGAGGAGCTTGGTCCCTGAGAGCGGGAGGCTTTCCCCACGTGTGCCTGGGCTGGGCTGGGCTCTCGGGGTTCCTTACAGGACTGGGGTGGGGGTTTGGGCTGAATGACCCCTTGTGCCTCAGCTTCCCACAGCCCGCTGCAGATAACCATGTTCCGTGGCTCCTTCTGGTGTCAGGGAGGCGGATGTGGCTCGGCCGCGCTGTTTTTATTTAGAGAACGTTGAAAATAATCTAAATATAACTCTCTGTTAGTCCAGTGCAAGACCGTTTGAATTTCACGTCAGCAAATATTTCAGCTGGGCTCCCGTAATGGGTATTAGTTTTTAATTATTTCTGGCGTTTTCCGTGATTAGAAATGGAATTTATTACTCCTCTAGTTTTAATTTTATTTACTGATTTGGCAGGTAGCGTTGCTCCTGGTTTCTTTCATGCAGGGCACTGTAATCTTGGAAAAGCTGGATGGTTCTTGCGTTGATGTTTTTTTTCACCTGAATGGATTGAGAAAATACTGGTAGAGTTTTGACATTTTAAGGCTGGTGGAGCTAACAACTTATTAATTGTTGTTGTTTAAGCATCAGGTTAGCTTTGTGGGACATCAGTCAAAATGGTCAGTCTAGTCCAGGATGTCAATATTTGGTCTCCCTTCAGCTAAATTAAAATTTATAGTTAGCTGTCGTGATAGTAAATGGGATTTATTTTGATTTATTCTTCTCTGTGTGTAGTTCCAACCCACTGTGGTGCACATAGCCTGTTGTGCATCATCTTTTGCTGAGTGCATCCCTAAAAATTGTCCCAGCAGAGGCATGCAAGGTCCTTATGAATGATATCCTTTCTGTGGGAATTTATCAACTTGTTACAACTGGCACAGCAAAGGAATCAACAAAATTACGCAGCGTTTGGGTTTTTTAATTTTATGTTGGTGTTAAGAGCCGTGTTCAGTGCTGTTATTTATTGCTTGCCTTAAATACAGGCTAAGTTAGGAAACATGTACAGTGGGACTTGTTATTTATCTGCTCACAGCATGTGGCATCCTCTGGAATATCCCCCCAAACTCCTTAATGAACTAATTGGGCAAAATCACCCCCGACAGATAAATAATTCTTTTCTGTTTCTCGTGGCTGGATCGTGTTTAAGCAGAGAAAACCTCCGAGCAGTGTTCCTGTGGGATTCCAGTTCCTAATTCAATTTAGGCTGAAGTCAGTGGCTGGCAGGTTGGGCTGTCCTCCTGTCCCCATTCATCTCCATCTGGAAGTTCTCTGGAAAAAGCACGAGCCGGGGGATCTTCACAGGGAGTAGGAGAACCCTTCAGTACCTTCCTTCTGAGTGTACAGCACGTTTCTGGGGAAGAAAAGAAGATGGATTCTGGAAATCTTGCATAAACAAATTGCACTTGGCAGGCGGGCTGCTGCCCTGCTCTTCCCTGCTTGTTAGGAGTTCCAGTCAAACGGGCTCCCTGATACAGAAGTATCCCAGAAGAGAGGCTGGGTCAGGAGAAACTGGAGCCAAAGCAGGGCTGTACCCTCTCCCTTTGAAGCACCATCCTCCCTGTGTTTGCATTTTCTGCAGTTTTCCTGATGTACTGGCAAAGAAATGTCAGGGTAAGTTTCCTGAAAACAAGGGGGTGAATGAATGAAGTCTTTTTCTCTCTTATTCCTGAAACTGGTTATGGGCTTTTCTTTTTTTCCCCTAAGCCAGTTAGGTTGGGCTTTAAAAGAGCAAACCTCAAACCCCAGACAATGCAGTAAAGCCAAAAGCTTGGAGCAGGTGTTGCCCACTTGTTCAAACAAGTCCAGGACTTGTTTCCTTTTCAGAAAGCAGCTGGAAGTCAGGCCTTAAGGAGGAAAACTAAAATGGAACCATTGAGCGTGAACTCACAGCGGCGGCCCTGTGCCCCAGAATTGTGTATTTACCTGTGGGGCTGTGAGAGGAGCAGGTTATTAACCCTGCTGAGCCCCGGGAGCAGAGACACATCCTCGCACTAAACCTTCCCAGAGTTCTCCAGCCTTTTTGTTTGTTGGGAGGATTAACTGCAATCCCTTTGCCCTCCTTGTGGCTGCCCCTGGATCCCTGACAGTGTCCCAGGCCAGGCTGGACAGGGCTTGGAGCACCCTGGGACAGTGGGAGGTGTCCCTGCCCCTGTTAGGGGGGGGAGAGGGATGAGCCTTAAGGTCCCTTCCAACCCAAACCAGTCCATGATTCCCATATTCCAGGTCTCGTTGGCTGCCTCACGGGTTGGGTTTTCCTCAGTGTTTCGTGCCTCGGATTAAGCTGCAGTTTTTGCAAGTGGCTCCGCGAGACGCGGTTGTTTGAGTCGGCACTGCTGGCGCAGCTTCCTGCCTGCCCACAGCTGAACTGTTCCTGGGAAGGCTTTTCCCCAGCATCTGCACCCCGTGCTGCAGTGTTGGGCACAGCCACCCAGGTGGGATTTTGGGCTGCTGAAAGAAGCAGATCCAGAGCCTGGCGTGACTCGGGCGCCATTTGGCCAGAGTTCGCTGCATCTCCAAACAAATGCTTGTCCTTCCTCATTTCACCTCCATGTCCACATCCCATCGGGGCATGTTTCCTTGTCAGGAGCCCTCAGCCTGTTCTGTCAGTGGGGCTGGGAAGTCGTTTCCCTTGTAAAGCTGGAGTTGCCCATTGTGTAAAATGTTTCACAAGTCTCGTTGGGCTGGGAAAAGAACGCGGTGGGGCAGAGCCTGCAAGCTGGAGCAGAGAGGTGCCCTGCCAGGTGATTACACATTCCTTTTCATGGCTTGTTTGGGTTTTTTTAAGAGGCAGAGAATAAGTTGAGGCATGTTAAAGCCTGTGTGAGGAGCGATAATGGAGCGCTGCTCTCCTTTCCCACAGCTGGGCGTAGGGAGGACGTGCCAAACCTCAGTGCCTGGTTCCTTGTGCTCACAGCCCTGTCCCGTGGGGCTGGTGGGAGATGGAGAGGGCTGAGGTGCTCGGGGGGCTCTTCCCTTCCCTGTGGCACCCACATCCCTGTGCCCTCCTCACCGTGGTGCTTGCTGTTGCCCCCTTCCCCATCCCACCACCCCATGCAGGGATTGAGCTCTGTGCTGAGTGCCCCCGTTTTCCCCTGCCCTGCTGCCCAGTGAGATCATTCTGAGATCATTCCTCAGGTAAAGCAGAGCTCACTGGGGATGGGGACGGTGGAAATGGGCCTCAAACCACATTTCCAGCCATCACTGTAGTAGTTTATTTGTCTCATTTCAAAGCCATTCCACGACTGGTTTAAATTACTCCTCCCTCGTGACCTGCTGTGCTGGTGAATGGTCAGGCTGAACAATATCCCGATATTAATTGGTGCAGTGGGATTTCTGGTGATGCTTGGAGGAGCTTGGCTCTGCTTCTGAACATTAAGTTACTCTGCAAATGTTTTTATTGTCTTAAAAAGGGCTTTACTGCCTGTTTACATAATTATTAATCTAATAATTATAGTGGAATTGAACCCTGAAAGTTGGTGCATCTTTATGAAACACTGAACAAAGGAAGCCCATCAGGGTTTTGTATCTTTTATAAATATAAGCCTCTGGAACAATCAAACCGACAGAAATCCCACAAAAATGTCCCAGTTTAATGGATTTTCTGTTTGCTGCTCTATATAGGGTTACAGAAGTACTGGTAGCTAATTGCAGCCTTACAGATGGCACCAGGAGGGATGGATTTCTCTAGCCTGTGCTGCCTTCCTTTGGCTCCCTGCAGTTCAGAGCAATGAACACTTTTTGCAGAGGGAGGAGAGTGTCCAGCTGCTTTTTGGGTGCTTTGCTTGGGAGAATTTCAGGTATTTTAAAGAATTATACCTAAGTTGTTAATAAGGGTGTTTTCAGGACTCACTGTGAGTTTCTTTTGATGGACGCTTTTTTGTTTTAATGGGAAAATGAGATGGGGATTGTGACCTGGGGTGGTACTGGGAGATGGCAGAGAACTGCCTTTGCTTTCTCCTCCTTCTCCTCCTTCTCCTCCTTCTCCTCCTTCTCCTCCTTCTCCTCCTTCTCCTCCTTCTCCTCCTTCTCCTCCTTCTCCTCCTTCTCCTCCTTCTCCTCCTTCTCCTCCTTCTCCTCCTTCTCCTCACTGTCACTGCTGCGTCTCCTGGGGCGGAGCAGGGAGAAGGGAAGGAGGAGGAAGAGGAGAAGGAGCCTTCCCTGCAGCCAGGGACGGCCCCTGAGAGGGGCGAGTGGAGCTGGCTCGGCTGGTGAGGGGGCTGTGAGTCAAAGGAAAGGTCCTAAAAATGACCCCTGAGGCAATGGCTGGTGGAAAAGCCAGAGAAAGAGCATCTTGTTTCTGTGAGATTTCCCCGCTCCGTTCTGCGCTCCCTTTGGCCTTTCTTTTTGGTGTGAGCGTTCTGTGCACGAGGCCCAGCAAGACTTCCCACTGCGACTCGGAGACGTCAGAGGCTGGGCTGAGCTTTTTGCCCCCGTGTGCCACTCTCCAGACCTCATCTCCTCTCCGGGGGCTGCTGCAGAGCTGTGGCGTGGCCGGCGGGCGGGCAGTGTGGCTAGGAGCCACCGCCGTGCAGGCGGAAGCCGGCCGCGCCGCTCGTGTGGCGGCCTGTCCCCGGCTGCCCCGTGTGCAGGGGCTTGGCGGCTCCCTGCGCGAGCAAAGGCTGCGGTCAGCACTCTGCAGGCAGGGAGACACCTCTCCTTCCCCTTCTTCCTTCTGCCCAGCCCTGGTGCGGCCCTGCAGAGGGGAAGCCATCGGAAACACCGCGAGTGTTTGTGTTGCTGTGCCAGCGAAGCCGCGCGGCTGCTGGACGGGCTTGTCTGGAGCTTGGTTTTCTGTGGGGCTTAAAGATGTGTTACTGAAAGTCACATCAGGATTTTGCTCCTGTAACCGTGTTGCGGTGGCCTCTGCAGACACAGTCAGAGGTCGTGTCCCATCACAGCAGTGAACGCAGCTGTGCTGGCAAATGTTTGTCATGTAGATCTGGCCCCAGCATCGAGGCTGTGCTTTGATTCCTGCACTGCACAGAGCTGGCCTTCCTCCTTTAATGTACGGGGAATAGCATCTTGAGGAAGATTTTGTAGGAGTTGATTGAAAACTGTACATAATCAAGTGCAAAATACGGGGTTTTTTATCTCTTCCCCCTCTTTTTATGTAGGTACGTCAGCTCTGAAAAGTGGTGGAAAAAACCTAAGAAAAGAAGTAAAGAAGGGAATTGCATTTGAAATATTTTGATATTGCTCATGGGTGACTTGAAAGGGTATACAGCCCATCAATGATGTGTGATGAGGAGATCTTCTCAGGCGAAGACTGTCTTTGATGGCAAAACATCCAGAGGTCTCCAGAGCACCTGTAGGACAGACTCTGTAGTAGAGAGCAGAAAAATTCAAGGTAAAACCCCTGCACTGGCACAAAGATTATTGTCTCCCAAAAAGAGATGCAAGGGCTGGTGCAGAACCACAGAGTCTTTGTTTAGCTCTGTTGTAAATGTGTCCTTTGCTTCTCTCTTTTGTCCCCTCTTCAAAGGGCTTCCCTTGAAAATGGCAGCAGTCTCTTTGTGTCTGAGGTGCATCCACTCACTCACAAAAGTAGTTACTGCTTCTGGCCTGGATTTGTAGGATCAGTGTGGAGACGTGGCTGTGGCTGCTGGTGGAGTGAAAGGCACAGGAGAGTCACCTCTGAGGTGACTGCCAGCTCAGGAGGGTGGAAAAGCGTTTTTCAAGAGGAAATTCCTGGTCCCTGATGTTATTTTTAACACTCTTTTGAGTAAAATTTGCTTTAAGCAGTAACACAGTGGGGGCTGTGTGCATGCAGACAAAACCAGTGCTGGGAAGTTACTGGGAAAGGCTGGATGTCCCTGCAGCTTGGAGGTGGCCCTGTTGAGGGACAGAAGCCATTCAGGTGAATTCAGGAGCTGTGGTGAGCTCAGGTGGGCTGAGTGATTCCCTTGTAGCACAGGCAAGGTGACGCTGGTCAGTGTGTCCACAGATACACCGAGTGTGCATCTGCTGCAGGGTTTGCTTTCATTTGGCCTGGGAATGATGCCACAGAAAATACCAGTGGCTTTCACAGCCACTAAAATCATCGACTGCTCCTCAAATGTAAAGAGGAAACTGGTTATTTTCTTCCAGGGCTATTTTGGGCCAACGTGAAGCACTGAAATGATGGAATGGCACTTAATACTGCTGCTGAAAACATCAATCACAGGATCACTGAGGTTGGAAAAGACCTGTAAGGTCGTGGGGTCCAACCTGTGCCCACCTTGTCACCAGCCCAGAGCACTGAGTGCCACGTCCGGTCATTGAAGTGCTGGGTAGATTTACTGTGGTTTTGTTTGATGGTGTGGCTGATACCTCACCAGCCTGGCATTTGGAGGAGGCATAGCTGTTGTTTTCTGAGGAGTTTGCGTTTCTGACACATATTTTAGAATGCCTAAAAAAAATCCCACTCGTTCATGCTTTAGCTCAATGTTTTGTTTTGTGAAACAGGCAGCGAGAGCCTGGTGCTGAAATATTCCCGCTAGGATTTGGAACATCTCTCCTTGCTCCTTCTCTGGCACCACTTTTTGAGTCATTTTCAAGGCAGAACTAAACTGAAGCTGGTTTTGGCAGTGTGCTGTGCAGGATGTCGGGCGCTCGCAGGTACAAGCCCTGCAGCTGGTCACCTGGCACCACTCACAGGCAGCTCCCGTGTGCCAGCAACAACATTCGCCTCTCACTGACCACAGATTGCAAAGCCAGAGGAGGACCTGGACCAACTGTGGTGCTGCCAAACTGTGGAGGATTTGTCGTTGGTTTTTGAGTTTGGGAAGGACGAGCTCTGTCCCTCTGTGCAGCTGTGATCCCTGGTCTCACCGAGGCTGGTCGGGGGTCCAGGGCAGCGTTCAGCCCCTGAACCCTCCAGCTGGATGCACTGGGGCTGCTCGGCTGCCTCTCTGCCTGCGTTCCACTTGACAGCAGCTTTGTTGTTCTGAGCCCCTCTGGGAGTGAGGCTTCACTTTGGCCTTGCTTTTGCTGAAGGTGTCTGGTCTGTGTTAACCTTGGCCACCATGAGGATTGCACGTGGTGTTCCGGATGAGGTCAGTGTCTTCTGCAGCATCAGCCACTGCTGTTCCTGCCGGGCAAGTCCTGCTTGGTGCCTCCTTTGATTTACATTTGCTTTTCTTGGCATTTCTGTCACACCGGGAGCTCGTGGCCCCTGGGATCAATATGGGACAAAAGGTCTGTTCTCTGCTGTGACTTCTTCCAGCTTGGTGTCCTCAGCACAAGTCACTGGCACATTTCATTTTTATGTGTCGCCATTGAAAACATGAAAAAACTTGAGTGAGGTAATTCTCTCCTCAGCACAACCTCTGTGCAAAGTTTCTTAGGCTGATCATAATTCCTGTGCCAGTTTTTGTCATCTTCAGCTCCACTAGCAGTTTCCTGGAAAGGTGTCTTCTGCCTTTCCTTCTCTGGAAAATGGGTCATCTTCCTGCAGGGAGTGATCAAGAGGAGCAGGCAGAAATTAATTCAGTTTCCCAGTTCTTCCTGTGTCATTCCCAGTTCCATCTCTCAGCTGTGCTCTGCAGCCTTGCATTCCATTGACAGACAGATGGATACATCACTGCTGGGATCACTTCTTCTGCAGTTGCAGGCAGGATCCTGATCCACAGCTTTTAATATAAAAATTCTCGCCCATGTCCCTGTGGTTGCTTCTCTCATAGTTTTGGGATGCAGATTGAAAGCTGCTGCTGACTGGCACATTTCAAACTCTGGGTTTTGCTCTTGATAACCTCAGATGTGGTGATTCACATGCCTCTCCCCCCATGCACTGCCTGGAAAAGGAGGCAAAGCCTTCAGTTTAGTTGGAGGCCGCACTCATAGCTGATGGGTATCAGCTTTCCACCCGGAGCTGCCTTAGCCTGGCTTTTGGTAGTTCTGGCTTTTCCTCTCCAGAGCATTTGCTGATCCATCCTTTTTCCAGCTCTGCTCCCTTCCCACCTCTTCCCAGGGCGGGGGCTCACCCCCTGAGCCCCGAGGGTGTCTTCTGCTGGGATTCCCATCCCTCGTGGGTTTTGTCCCCTCTTAATTAAAGAAGCAACACCCAAACATGTGGCCCCGGAGTTGTGTGCTCCTCCCTCGGGGCAGAGCCGTGTCAGGAGATGTGATGGACGAGTCGTGACTGAAACCGGTCAGCCCAGATAAACCGAAGCCATCAGGTTCTGTCAGGACGTGCAAGATAAAACCTGAATGCCTAATTCACCTTGGGCAGTGCCAAGCTGGTACCGACCCGCCGAGCTTTGCATTCGTGGTTTCTGCCTGCTGGAGCGATGGTAATGCCGCCTGGGAGACCTGCTCTGCTGGGGCTGACAGCACGAGCTGAGCGCAGCAGCCACCGGGGCACCGGCTCCTGCCTCCTCCAGGCTCTGGTTGAACAGCAGTCAGGATTCCCAGTCGGGTTTTGGGAAGCTTGGGCTCCTTTTTGTTGCTCCCATCGCGTCCGGCAGCCGTGGCAGGAGCGCTCGGAGGGTGGGAGTCCTGTGGCGAGTCCCGCCTTTGGGCCTGGGTGAGTGGCTGTGTCAGCATCTTCACTTGTCCCTGCCCCACCAGAGAACCCTGTCCGTGCTGCCACTGACATGTCAGGCAAGGAACTCCTGGTTTTGGGAAGGTTAGGATGTTCAGCGCGTGCTTTCTGCTGGCTGGACGCAGAGTTCCCCCTTAGTCACCCGAGCCCTGTCCCTCTGGGATGTGGCCGTGCTGGCTCTTCCTGCAGCTGCTGAGCGCTGCATTCACAGACAGGAGGGAGCTCGGGGAGCTGGCAGCAGGAATCCAGCCCTCCCCGCAGTGCTGTGCCCGCCCGCCTCTCCATCCCAGCCCTGTGCAGTTTCAGTGAAGGACGAGTCCTGAGCGGTGCTGATTTAAAAGCACAAGCTCACAGAGAGGTCCTGCTGCCAAAACTTGTGCAAGGCATGCTGTCATCTGCAAAGGACATCCTTTGCTTCAGTCCTCTTTCTTATTATGCTTCCCTTGTGGCCTCGGCACGGAAGTTTGCTGTCCTTTCTCCTGACTCTAAAGCGGTAACTGAGGAACCTCACACGGCTTTGGTGCTCAGTGAGGTTCCTCGCCCTCCCTCAGAGACAGAGGGACCAGAAAGGGAAAGCTCTGCTGATCGTGCCTCTGCCTGGGTTGTATTTCACACCGGTTTTCCCGCAGACCTCTGGAATCCCTCCCTAGTACTTCAGTCAGGGTATCTAAAATTAGATACTTCATATCTCAGGCACCATCTTAATGATCTGTGTGAGGTCTTTGGCGTTGCTTGAAAATCAGATTACTTACCTCAGTGCTTAAAGGAGGAGATACACTGAGCATTTCCTCTCCAATTCCCCCTACCACAATTATTGCCCTTAATTTTTTTCCACACCATTTTAATCCTTCACATCCTGTCTCGGCGGTCACTCAAGCCAAGGGTTTCAGTTTTTATTGCTGGAGCCTGTGGTGCTGGGTGGTTCTTCTGTGCAGGCAAGGTCTCCCTCCTTGGCTGTACAGTGAGAGCTCCCACAGATCCATTTGGAGCTCTGTCTCCTGGCCTGAACATTTTCTTGTTACTTCTCAGTCTTTTTAGTGCATTTGGCACGTCCCACCCTTGCCGTGTAGCAGCAGTTCTCTGCTCATTTGGCCCAAGCAGAAAGCCCTTTTTAAGCAAAGTGTGGTAACAATAACACAGAACCTACAGGTAAATAAACAAGCCACACCTTATTTTTTATTTCAGCTGCATTTTGGGAATTCTTTTAGTTTTTCAAGTATCATATAAATGGACATATCCTCGCAGCCTCCACAGAGGCCAAGTGGGCTCCTCCTTCCCTGCAGTTCCCTCGTGGCTGGGCTTAGTCTGCCCCACAGGCTCCAGGGAGTTGCCCTCGTGGCTTCCCTTAGATTTGCTTATGTCTGATGATCTGA
Source organism: Promerops cafer (assembly GCA_013398275.1). Lineage (NCBI taxonomy): Eukaryota > Metazoa > Chordata > Aves > Passeriformes > Nectariniidae > Promerops > Promerops cafer. Next base: position 114,944 of record VZSE01007194.1, on the reverse strand, counting down.
AATTAGAATCCCTCCCCTGCTCTGCCCTTTGCTGGAAACATGTAAAACCTTGCAGATTCCCCCCAGGGTAGAAAGGGGGATTTTCCCACCATTAAAAATAAAAGGGAAGGGAAGGAGAAGGAGTTAAAACATGCTCAGATAGTTGTAAAAATGATTGAAAAACAAACAAACCCACAACCGTGTCAATTATTCACATCCCCTCTATAAATAGAGAACCCCTGGAGAGGGGGCTTTCCCTTGGGCTACCTGCTCTGCTCTTTCATTAATTTACTGCCAAGGCCCCACGGTGCTTTCTCAGTGCTGTGCTCCTGGTTTTGTTTCCTTTAGCTGGGATTTGGGGATGGCTGACTCTTGGCTCTGTGGAGGTTTATCTCTTGATAAACCTTCCTCCCTCCCTCCCTCTCTTTTTGCCTTTTTTTCCCCTCCCGTGGAAATTGTCATAGGGGTGGTGCTGCAGCTGGAGGAGCAGGGCTTCCCACACCTTCCCCTTTAGGAGTTCTTCTCAAAGGGAATGTGGGTTTATTTTTCTTTGCCCTCCTCTTCATCTGGAGGATCACCAGCATTGTTCTCCCAGCCGTGACAGACACGGAGGTTGCGTGCTAGCGAGACGCTTGCAGAGGGGTTTTGCAGTTGAAGCTCTACCAGCCCGTTCCTGGGGATGTGTGGATGGANTGGGGATGTGTGGATGGACCCCTGGCCTTTCTGGATGGTCTTTGTCATCAGACTCCAGTTTCAGGAGCAGCCATTCTCCTCAACAGGTAGTATAAGCTGTGGTTGGTTTGAAATTAATTTTTCTCACAAGCGGTGCTCGGTTTGAAGTTAATTTTTCTCACAAACAAAAGGCTTCTATGACATTTTAAATGTCATAAAAAGAAAACACGGAGAGGAGCACGTTTGTAATTTATTTTTGCTGCTTTAAAAGTCAGGCAGCCTCTGCAATCCTCTAAAGTTGGTCTCGGGGCTCAGTGTCTAGATCGAGAGCGGGGAAGCTTGGAGCATTTCTGAATTGCATTTCTGAACAAAGATCTGGGCACAGAGCAGTCTGTTCTCCATCCATCCATCCTTGGATCCATCCTTGGATCCATCACTGGTGCGGCCTCACCTCGAGGCATGGGGGCAGCTTTGGGCACCACAGTTTAAGAAGGATCTAAAGCTGTTGAAGAGCATCCAAAGGAGGGACTCGAGGATGCTGAGGGGCCTGCAGGCTTGTTGGGGTGTGTGCAGGGCCAGGAGCTGGACTCTGATCCCTGTGGGTCCCTTGCAGCTCAGGATATTTTATGCTCCCTGTCCTGTGGGTTTTGTTTTGCGGAGGGCAGCGCAGGGATGTGGCATGGGGAGAGCCAGAGCTGTCAGGCCAGCAGAACCCTGGAGCACAGGAGAGCATTCACCTCGGTCTCAGGGCAGGGCATTGGCTGGACTGGCTTCAGCAGCAGTTCATATTAGCTGACTAACTGTGAACTAACAAAATGTGGCCTCCAGTCACAAACCAGGGGCCCCATTCTCCATTTCAGGAGATGGGGTTGAACACTGGAGTTACAATGGTGTGGAACTGGGATCGTGGGTGGGGAAGACAGCCCAGAGCTGCTGATGAATATGGAATGGTTTCTGTATGGAATGCCTACTGCTTCCTGTCTCTGTGTGTACATCCTGCTTGATGGTAGAGTTACCGAGGGCTTCTCCAAACTGGATGAAGATTTACTTAACAACCGACTGATTGCATTTGAAATCCAACAAAAATGATGCCTCATAAAATGAAAAAGTAAAAATAGAATTGAAAGAGAGCTGTCGTCTTTCTCACCAACTTCTCCTGTTCACTGGACAAGGGGACATTTGCATACTGATTTTTTTTTCATTCTGGAGAGGAAGGGTTGTGCTTTGAAAAGACTTTTAGAAAGCTGCAGCTTCCATATTTTTCATCCGTTAATGTTCCTGTTAGTGTCCTCAAGCAATCAGAAAACAGGTGTGCTGGATTTTTCTCCAGACTCTTGGCATTGCATACTGCTCCAGCATGTGGAGGTCAGAGCTCTTTGCTGTCCCTGGAATCGCAGGTAGCAGATGTGAAGAATAACAAGGTGCTCCTTTAATCAGTTCTGCTTCCTTGCTCTGCGTTTAATCCATCCGTGGAGGCTTCCTGCGCTCCCCTGGTGGGATTGGCAGCACGATGAGCCCTGTGGGAACTCCTTGGCCTGGTTTTTGGAGGCTCTGCTGTGTGGCTGTGCAGTAAATACAGCTGTGCTGCTTGCAGCCCTTCAAAGGGCGCGGGGAGCTGCGCTGACGCGTGCGGGCGCTGGCTCGCGCGCTCCAGGGACGCGTCTGAGTGCGTCGGGAGCGCTCGCTGACAGGGGATGTGCTCGAGTGTGGAAGTCTGAAAACATTCATTGGAGTTTTGTTTTTACAAACCAGATCAGTTTTACAAACCAGATCAGTTGTTCCACGTGTCCATCTCCCCCGAGAACAGATTGGTGGGTCACTGGTCAGCTTCCCCCTTGCACGGGAGCATCCATGGGAGCAAACGTGTCCAAAAAGGGCTCTGTGCTGGAAAGGAAGTGATGGGGCTGTGCTCATGTTTGCTTCAGCCCTTCTTCCTGAATGAGGAGATGGGCATCACTTTTTGCCCTGTTGGACCTTCCAGGACCTTGCTGGAAGGAAGGCTTTGCTGGAGGCTGCTTCAGAACTCCAGAAATTCCGCTGTGGCAGAGCCTGGGCTGTTGGAATGAAGCAGGACACTGAGGACTGTTCCAGTGCATATTAATGTCAGACAAAGTATGAAAAAGTGATGTTCTTCTTGAAAAGTATGAATTGGTTTAATTAAGGAAAGACTGTCCGAGTTGTAAAAGTTAACGGGAGCAAAAATTGTCAGGAGAGAGTTGATGGGTAATGATAAATCCCTGTCTTCTGGAGGAGCTGTGCGTGCCCAGCACTCGTGTGTTCCTGGCAGAGGGTGTTGCCAGCCCTTCAGGTGTCCTGGAGCAGCGTGAGGATTTGGGTAATGCAGGATCCAGGTGTAAACATCCCCCTTTAAACAAAGGACTGCCAGGAGAGAAGGGGCTTTGCTGGAGGAGCCCAGCTGGTGTGTGGAACGGGCTGCCTCGGAGCTGGTTTCTCAGGGGAGTGACCCGAGTTTGTGTCACCCTGGAGCAGATTGTACTGAGTTACAAACTTCTCAAAAGCCATGTCAGGGTGGAAAATCCGATAGAATGCTGGGCTGTGTTTGCTTTGCTCTTCTTTTGGTCAGGTTTTTTGGGGCAGTAGCAGGCAGATGTGAACAGAACTGGTCACAATTCCTTTTCCTGGGAGGTGAGGAATGCTCGTGGCAGGGTTGCTCCTGTGTGGTGGGTGCAGGTGGGGAGCCTCTTGCCTGTAGGACCTTTTTTGTCAGCAAGATTCCCCTCTTGGAAATTATTGGCAGCTGACATGATAATGAGTCCATTTCAATATAAATGAGCTTCATTTTATTAATTTCTGCCAGCTCCTGAGCAATTCGTGAACTGCTTTTCAGATCTCAACCAACAGCTTGGGGGAAGAGGGGGAGGTGGGGAGCAAAGAAGGGAACATGAAGGAAGAGAAAGAAAGCGAGAATATTTTTAATTTTAAAAAGAGCCAATGACTCTCATCTCTTTTGAGAATCCAGCCAAGAGTGAGGATCACACTTTCCCCACCAAGCAGCTCCAAGAACATGAAGGGCAGCAGTAATCCCTCCCCAGGTTTTTGTTCTCTGGGGCCTGTGGAGAAGTTTATAACTCTCCCAAGTTTGTGTGCAGTGTAGAGGTGATGTTTTAGTGCTGGTGCTTGGATGGGAGAAGGGGGACTTGGGTGAGAGCTGGATTGGGAACACCTTCAGCCTCTCCCAAGCCTGGACTGGAGCTGGGCTCCTTGCAAGGGGGCTCACCAGTGGTACCAGGCCTGGAAAGGGCTGGGATTTGGTGTCCACATGATCTCAGTGGCTGACTTGAGGACTGTCCTAAGGACTTGTGTCAGGTCTAGGTAAGCACAGTCTCTTGTATCTGCACCTTCGTGAGCACAATTAACCTGAGAATCCTTTCCTTGCTCACAAAACCAGACGTAAATGCTTTGCCCCAATGTCTGATTTGCCCTTGGAAAAGGGTAATGAAATCCCTGCCTGGAAAACCGTCCTTTCCAGAAATGAGGCAGCCTGCAGAGAAATCTCTGAGGCCTTCCAGCATCTCCTGGGCGGTTGGGCTCCCCTTGCTGCCAGAAATTCAGCCCTGCTTTGCTGGAAGGTGCCTCTCTTGGTGGTCGTCTTCAGATGCAGGTGTGGTTTTGGCCCTGAGCTGAGACAGACCGGCCTCAGCAAGGGAGTGTTAAAGTCTGGGGGGATTTTGGTTGTGCAGAGCTGTGGGAAGAGGAACTCTCCACGTCCTGTGGTTAGGGCTGGCGGTGCCTGACTGGGTTTTTCATTTGTTCTGCCACCATCAGCTTTCATCATGCGAATTTGAGCACAGCATTCCGTGCTGTACTGCCCCGTGCTCCTTAGGTAAGTGCTGATGACAGGCCCCGGCAGAAGATGCTCCTGCCCAGCCCTCCCTGCTAACCCTTTGTCTGACTTGTTTCTCTCCCCTTTCTCCCCAGGTTTTTGGCAGGTAGTCATAGGCTCTGACGCGGGAGTAACGGAGTCGCTGAGTGGCAGGTGCTGACAGCTTCTGCAGTCCCAGCAGCTGCTCATTTTGGGGTCATTTGCGACTCTGTGCCTCTCAATGCCACAGCTCTCTGGGGGAAGGTTGCGCTGGACACCGGGACTGCCTCGGAAGGTACTCGTGCGTCCCTGTGTGTTCCTGTAGGGCTTTGCCGTGCTCGGGGATGCTCGGGGAGGGGAAGGGAAGGGCAGGAGCTGCATGTGCTGGGTACCCTGGCTCGGCAGCACGGAGGCTGTTCCGTGGTTGTCAGGCAGCTCCGGGTGACATCCCTTCCTCCCTCCCTCCTCCTCTTACTCGAATTGCCTGCAGGGCTTTTCTGGAGTCCACCCCGTGCTTTAACACATGTGAGAGCGGCTGACAAAAAAGAAGTGGCTGGTTAAGAGGTTCTGATGTGAAAACAATGAAATACGCCGCTGGAGTTTCTGAGAAACTCAAAGGCTTTCTGTGGAATTTCAGCCTCTCTATTGCCCTTTTGAAAAAGCACATTTTAATTACAATAAAATGTGTGTGTTCACACTTGGTTATTAGTCTTGTACATTTTTCTCTGTGGTTCTGGTGAGTTCAGTAAAAATCTTTGTTGTTGGCTGGCAGATTTTAGCAGAAGTTTATTTCTGTAGGCTCACTGCCCGCTGTGGATTTGATCATTGTTCTGGTTCTCACAGCCTTCGAGCTACGCTCCAGGAGAAAAATACAGATTTGTCACCAGGGCCTCCCACTAGAATCTAATTTTAAATTTGCAATCTGTTGTCTTGTGAGGTGCTTCAAATTTGGTTGGAAATTTAGTATTTTTCAGATATGCTTCTGGAATCTAGTGGTCCAACCTTTTGCAGGTTTAAGAGTTAGTAACATAGGTTTAATTGAAATGAGTATTCTGGTTTTGTAATTATTTTAAGAAATAATTTAATATCGGGGTAGGGGAAGAGGAAGGAAAATTACTGTTTTTAAAGGAAATTATGTTCTCTGAGTGGGCCATCATCAGTGGTCATCTAGAATGTGATATAATTTATGTGCAACCGTTTCATGTAAGAGTCATCCAGCAAAACCTCAGCAGTTCAGCTGGAGGTCAGTCTGCTTTTCCAGTATGCCCAGTGTAGGGAACACTGGTTTTCCAAAGCTTTCCTGCAGAATTCGTGTTCTCCCTGCTGGCAGCCTAAGCTTGATGTCAGTCTGAAGTTTGAGCTTTCAAAAAATATATCTCAACCCCCCTGTCCTGTCTCTTGATGTGCAAGCTGGCTTACAGGTGACTTTCTTGAAGTCACCACAGTTCTGACATTTTCCCCGCGCCGAACCGGGAAGGAGCAGGTTTTCTGGGAGGGAGAGCCCTTTCCCAGCATGGATGGTCAGGCCACCTCTCTGAGGATGTGGAGGCAGAAGTTGCCAGCCCTCATTTGCCTGGCTTGGGCTGCAGATACGAATCTGGATCTTCCGCGTGCGTCTTCGGCGAGCGCCTGAGTCAGGGCGCTGGTGCCTCTTCCAGGAGACGTGCCTGTCTCCCTGCTTTGCTTTTCAAACCTCTCCCTCCCAGAGAGAGATTTCGTCAGAGGCCCTCTATTCCCACAAAAAGTTTGGGTTCTGATGAATCGACGTTTTCTGCTGAAAAGCGTCCAGCCAGTTGTGCTCGCAGCGCGTGGCCCCGTGCTGATCTCTGCGAGGTTCAGGGTAATTCCCAGCAGACTCCCGACAGCCCCACAGACCTGTCTAAAGCATGGAGATGTGTCACACTTGATCTGTGTCATGTCTTGGTGGTACCTTGATGGGTCTTTAATGGTGGCCTTTGCATTTGGCAGCCGAGCTAACAAGGGGAGCCTTTGTCCTACCAGCACTTGCGTGCAGCTCCCATTAACATTACTCATTTTCTTAATTTGATACAGATTTTTTTCATTGAGTGTGCTAAATGGAGTTAAGCCACAGACAGGCAGCATCTGGCAGTCGTAGCTGAGCAGTTTGAGACGCTGTTGCCCCAGGGTGTCTGCGGTGGCCCGTGGGAGGGGGAGGCTGGGGCTGCCCTCCCCTGCCCAGCTCCCGCTCGCTGAGGATGCCGAGTCTATAGCAGTGCCCGTTCCCCTCTCAGGGCTGCCTTTCCACATCTGCCTGAGCTCACCTCTCAGCTCCCTGCTGCCAAAAAACGAGGGGGTGTCACTCCCTGTCCCTCCTGCTGGCTGCTGCGTCACCCTGCAGATGCATTGTCCCATCCTGTCCCCACTGTGTCCCCAGACGGGCACCCTTGTGCTGCCTCTGGCTCGGGCCAGGCCAGCTCACTAGCTCAGCAAAAACTAACTCATAAGCTCTTCTTTTTGTTGTTTTTTCTTCCCCCCCTCCGCCCCGGCTTTATTCTCTGCTGTTTTCGTGGACTCTGCTGCAAGAGCACTTGATTTGGTTCAGGGTAACTGGTGGAAGTGCTCAGCCAGCAGTGCAGAAGGGAGGCAGAAATGGGGGTGAGAAAGTAGGATGGGGGTCCCTTTCAGAGGACCCCCCCTCATCTTGACCTGGTGGGGTCGACTGTCCCAGCCAGGCTGTGTCCTGCATCCCCCAGGGCAGACGGGCTCTGCCAGGGGTGGTGACACGCCTGGGGGACGGCACTGTCTTGCATGGCTGCAGCTGGATCAGCTGCACTGCCTGCAGCCCTCTCGCACCCACTGGGCAGTGCTCCTGCAGCCTTGCAGCCGGGAATGCAGCGGGATGAGGCAGGGCCTTTCCAGGGTGCAGGGGTGGGGTATGGGCTCACCGACAGCCCTTTGTGGATTTGCAAATGCGCTCACCCAAAGCGCCAATCCACGGAACTAAAAAAGGTCAGCTCTTTGCTTTGAAGTCTGACACTTCTTGCCAGTCTCTAGCAGATACTTCATTGTGTGAAATCACTCCCTGCACATTCCTTCTGTGGAGAGAAGACTTCCCTCCTTCCAGGAGAGTGTTATTTCCTCACGGGAGGCAGCCTGAGCTGCTGCTCCTTTCCTCACAAGCCCGTTTGTGGTCCTGTTGCTTTTCTGAAAGGCTTGGGGAAATCTTGCCCGCTGTGGTCGGAAGGTAAAGAACCATTCCAGGTTTCAAGAGGACTTTTAAAGCTGCTCATTCTCCTTAGGGTGAGAAGGGATGGCTGGAGATGGGATGGATGGCTGGAGGCTGGGGATAAATGGTGCAGGCTCTGCCGGGCCGTGCAGCCGGTGGAAATCCCGTGGGATGGAAGTGTGGTCAGCAAGAGCCAAAGCTCAATTGCCCCGAGAGGGTTTCTTCTGCAGGATGGAAGCACTGAGGTCTGGTTTTAGATATCTGCAGAAGAAGAGATGCAGGTTTTGTGCTTTAAAGTGTTCTATAGGCAAAAGCTGGCTGATTGTTTTTCAGTCTGTATCAAAGAGCTGTAGCTCTTAGGAGATAATAAACCCTTGTCTAGGGATTGATAAAGCTGTCTTTCTCTTTTTTGTTTTAAGATTTAAACCTGCCCTTTCTTCAGTGCATTTATTTTTCTAAACAAGTCATGGCAGCCAAAGGGAGTTCTGCCATTCATTTCAGTAGATGTAGGGCATTTCCTCTGTAGTTTACTTCATGTGCAATCTATTTATGTTCAGTACAGAAATGCCCAGATATTTATGGTGCTGTCTGTTGCTCCAGCACTGAACAGACTTCTAGCCTGAGCCATGAGCAGCTTTGCTGGGTGGAGGAGCAGAGGTGCAGTCCTCTTGCTGTGGCCAGAAGTGTCAGTGCAGAGTTCAGTTCTGCCGTGCTGTCCCGTTGTTTGGGGCCGTCAGTTCCTCACTTCCCATGTGTTTAGGTAAGGCAGATTCAGTTCTGTGCAGCAGCAATTGTGTGTATATAGATAGTGAGGGAAAATACGTGGTTGCAGTCATTCTGCCAGCATCTGGTTCAGTACCCACCAGCATCCTGGCAAAGGAGAGAAAATTGCCCCAAGATATTAAGAACTCCAGATTATTTTACTGTCAGGCCAGCTTTTTTGTTTTCAACCAAAACTAATGGAAATACCTGAAAGCAAAGAAGTTTTGTCTTGGAGTTTAATTTCAAGACTGATGGGCTATTTTTCTCTATGTCATTGTCTTGTGTGTAAATCAGGATCTCCTGTTTAATTTTGAACTTTGGCATTTACTTTTCTTCTTCTTCTCCTTCTTCTTCTTGCCGTCAGGCCAGAAGCAAGGACCCAACACTACTGATAAAATACTTCTGACATTTGTTGAGTGAGATCACAGACCTCAAAGTGTTTTCCAAGGTTGAATCAGATCATCACTCCCACCTCCTGGATGGGAAACCTGTTCCACGGCGGGACGTGCACAACTGAATAATGCAGGAGGCTGGGGCTGGGGACACAAACCCCGTCCCTGTGTTCCTGCTCAGATCAAAGAGCTCAGATCTGCTTATCTGCTTCAGAGGGAGTGGGAAGGAGAGGTTATTTTTGTATAGTCTGAGTCACTCATGCTAATTTATTTTTCATAATATGGCTTTCTTGTGGGGGGCTCTCCATACCTGCTTAATGTTGCACGGTTTTTTTGTTCCAGAAATCAAACCTGTCATTAGCTCGCTGCCAAACGGGTGGATTTGTACTTTGCTATTTGGTGCTTCATTTTGCAGTTCCTAGCAAAAAAAAAAAAAAGTGAAATCTCAGCTAAAGGTGCACATCCCTCTACTTCTCAGCATCTGTTACCTGCAGATAAACAAGGGCTGTTGATTTTTGGAGTTTGTTGGCTGGAATGACGACGCTGATGCTGAGAGTCAGGTGAATGTGCACAGAGCTGAGATGGCACTGTGGTGCTAAACTGGTTCCAGTTCACGCCGAGCTCCAGGGTTCAGTCCTTCGCTCTTCTGCGCTCTTGGTTTGCACCAGCAGAGCAGTCTGGCTGTTTGCTACATTCTGATTTAACCGTATTTCTAAGCTCGCTGGTACAGCCGCTGGCTCCCTGATTAATTCTGTGGGATTACTGCTGCAGTTAGGGCAGTCCCTGCGAGAGTCTGCGGTGTCAGTTTTGGGGCGGGTTCGGTAACTAATTAAATTAAAAAACAGTTGTGGGTGTATTGGGGTGTCCGCGTGCCTCCCTGCCCTAACGGTGCCCGCCGTGTCCCTCGCAGACCGTGACGCCATGGGGAACGCGGAGAGCCAGAGCGTGGAGCACGCCTTCTACGGGGACAAGCAGCCGGGGCTGGGCCGCAAGCACACGTCGCGCTCGCTGCGCCTCTCCAGCAAGGCCTCGCGCCGCACGCGCCACGCCTCCTCGGGCAAGATCATCCACCGCAGCTCCGAGGTGAGCACGCGCTCCAGCAGCACCCCCAGCATCCCGCAGTCGCTGGCCGAGAACGGCCTGGAGCCCTTCGCCCCCGAGGCCAACCTGGAGGACTTCGGCAGCGCCATGTGGGTGGAGCGCGTGGACGTGGGCCTGCGGCCCGTGTCCTACCACACGGACTCGTCGGTGACGCCCAGCGTGGACAGCAGCACGGTGCTGACGGCCGCCTCCGTGCACAGCATGCCCGACTCGGAGGAGAGCCGGCTCTACGGGGACGAGCCGCCCTTCCTGGCCGAGGGCGACGGGCGGGCGCTGCGCTACGCGGCCAACGGCACCGCCTTCATGGACACGGCCGGCTTCAAGAAGAAGCGCTCCAAGTCGGCCGACATCTGGCGCGAGGACAGCCTGGAGTTCTCGCTGTCTGACCTCAGCCAGGAGCACTTGACCAGCAACGAGGAGATCCTGGGCCTGGCCGAGGAGAAGGACGCCGAGGCCGCGCAGGGCCCGGAGGCCGGCGGCAGCCCCCAGCCCCTGGTTGCCTGCCAGCGGGCCAACTCCATGAGTGACTTGTATTCCCCCAAAACGCCCGGTGCCGCCATCAACGGGGGCCCCCGAAACGCCTTTGGAGGGTACTGCCGGAACCTGGCGTCCGACATCCCGGAGCTCGGGAGCCATAAGATGGCTTCGGTCGCCGCCGAGGACGCGCCCTCCTCCTACAGCAACTACAACACGCTCCCCTGCAGGAAGTCCCACTGTCTCTCCGAGGGGGCCACCAACCCCCAGATGAGCCATAGCAGCAGCATGCAAGGCAGGAGGGCGAAAACCACCCAGGTAAGGCCGTTTTCTTCTGTGATTTGGCATTTGCTGGGCTGGGCCTATAGATGAAGGTTTTGCAGGTTCTCCCAGGCTGTGTTTTCCTTCAACACCCCCTTTCCGAGCAGAGAGCTGTTTCCAGGAGAGAGCTGAACTAGCCAGTCTCCAGAGCTGGCTCAAGTCCATCACTGTCCCTTCTTTATCTGCAGCTCTCCTTGGACCTTTTCCACTCTTCACTGCCTCTGAGAAGGGGAAATCTGCATTTGCCAGCAGAAGATTTCCCTGCGTGTTTTGCAGTGCTGACGGTTCCTTTTTTCCCAGGGTAGCTGCCAAAACTGATCACTCCACTGCAGAGTTGTGTCCCCCCTTCTGCCCTCCCTGCCATGTCACCCTCCCCTGCCTGCACTCGTGGCTGGAGGCAAAGAAAAAACCTGTCAGTGTTTCCCCTCCGTGCTGAACACTCACTGGGCTGAAATTTCACTCTTGTAATTAGCTGATGTTCCTGTCTGTGCAAAACGTCTCCCCGAAACAGCACTGGCACTGCCAGGCCTGCTGTGGACTGAGAAATGATGGGGCATGGAGATGTCTGGAGGAGATGCTGCTTCTCTGAGCCAGGGACAGCCCAGAGCCCAGAGAAGCTTTGCTGTCAGGTGCCCCTCCTGCACTCCAGACACCAGGCCTGTGATCCTGGGGCTTTCCTACGTGTTGCCCTGCTTTTCCCCGTACTGCCTGATGGAGTTCCTGCCTCAGGCTGCAGGCAGTGGTTCTGCTGGCAGTTCAGTGGCAGATGCCTTGTAGAGAGGGGCAGAAAGGAGCTCCAAACCCTGCCCTCCTCTCCCAGCCATGCCTGGCGCACACTTTGCGGGCAGATTGTGCTCTGTTTGAGTTCATTTGGACCTTCTGAGAGCCGAGCTCCAGCTGCCTGGTGGAAGAGCTGGCGGTGGCGTGTTTTACGTGCACCATTCCCTAGAAATGGCTCAGAAGCATGGCCTGGGGACCCAGAGCAGGGATGGGGCAGGGCTGCTCCCCTGATGCCATTGCCTGGCTCCCCATCCGCTGGCACTGACTCGTGGGAGCTGCTGGGATGGGGCTGCTCAGGGACTCCCTGGCCGTGCCTGATCTGTGGAGATGGGCTGCTGCTACATTTAAAACTGACATGCTGAAACAGGTGCTGCAGCGTCCTGCAGCAGCAGCTTTGTTCTTCAGAATCAGCTCTTTGCTCTCAGAGGTGAAAAGGCTTTGGTGCGCCAGTGCAGGATAAAAACCTAGAGATCAAGAACAAGCAAAAAAAAAATAGATGGGTTTTGGCAGCCTTGGACCCAACAGCTTTCCTGAAGATTGTTGGGTGCAACTGCTGCCTGCAGCCTGCTTTCAAGTGTATTTAAGGAAAAAGAGAATAGAGTTGGGGATGAACAGCCAAGCATTTGTTTTTCTTCTTGGTGCCTATCCTGGCATTCAGAAGATTCCTCTGAGGCACGTAGTGAAAGTCTGGAATTTAAGTAGTATTTTGTGAGGCCTCAGCCATACCCAGGGAAATTATTTCGTGGGGCTGGTTTCACTAGATGTATCTCCCGAGACAGGAGATGATGGCTGTAAGGAGTCTTAGCAGTGATTATTACCATGGATAAATTCAACAAAATTAAAGCTCTGCAAAGGTCAAAATTCCTCCTCCCAAGTCTTTAATCCCAGCAGCATCCTGTAAGTATAAGATAGTTGTCAGAAATGAAGTCATGTCAGCCCCAGCCTAGCCTGAGCAAGCTTAGGGAAATGACTGCCATTATGTGTTTAAAAAGGCAGAAATGAAGTCCAAATTTGCACACAAAGTGAAAGGAGTTCCTTGGTGAGCCTGCTGAGGTGGCTTTGGATGGGGTGAGAGGAGGGAAGTGACCAGTCTGTGTCTGCACCAGGTCCCCAGTCAGCAGCGTCTCACGCTTTGCTCCTCTTTCCTTGACGCTGCTGATGTGGAGTGTGCTGGGAGCTGAGGTGTGGAGCTGAGGCTGTGTCACTGCCCTGCTCTTACTGTGCTCCTTGCCACTGTGCTGGCCTGTGCCAGCTGGCACTGGGCACCTTTTGGGCAGTTTTGTTTCCCTCTGCCCTCCCACTCTTTCAGCACTTTTATCTTTATACTCCTGATGACCCCATTGCCCCGGAGCCTGCCGTGTGTGTCCTTGTGCTGTAAAACACTTCCTGCTAAAAATGTGTGTTTTGATCAGCCTTTTAAACTGCTCCTCCCATCCCAATCCCACAAAATAATTGTTACATCTTAGGGCCATGAGGGCACCACACAAAGGTGACCCAGGGCCAAGTGTAGTGGGGTGTTGGACACACTTTTCCCTCTTGGCCTCCAGGCCAGTGAGGTGTCACTGCTCCATGGAGTCACCTAATGGACTCTCCTAGCCAGGAGTGAAGTTTCTCCCCAGATCCCTCTTGTCAGTCCTCACAAGGCTTTGGGGTAGTGTTTGCCAGTGGTTTGGGGTTTTTTTCCATTTTTTTGGAAAGCTGTAGCTGGGATATCTGCCTGGTTTTTTAGTCTCAGCTGCCCTGGTGCTAGAAGTGCTGGAAGGGCCTGGTGATCACTGGTGGGTGGCTTTTGACTAGTTTAGTTCCCAAGAGGCCACTGCCAGAAGGGTGAGTCTGAGGCCCCAGCGATGGCCTTGTGCCCTGGTGTTTGTTTCCCAAATCCAGCCATCACTCCGTTGCATGCTCAGCTGCATGAACACCATCATGGTTTCTGTGAGTTAAATTTGCTGCAGGTTGTCACTAGCTGTACCTCCTGGGCTCTGCTGACCAGTGCTCCTGGAAAAATGCATCCCAGAAAGAAGGTGCCAGAATCACGGCTGCACAGGTTTTGTTCTAATGCCTTATCCATGGGTTCTGTGCAAGTACGTGGTTTACATTAAAGGGAAAAACACCAGCACACCAAAACCAGGGGAGAAAATCTCTCCCTGTCCAAATTTAAACCTTAAATGGAACGGTGGGAGTCACTCTCCGCTAATTGAAGGGAGCTTTTTCCCATGGAGAGACAATTGCAGTCAATATGCACAAGTGATTAGTGCTCCCGGGGTGGCTCTGGGGCACCCACGCAGCGTTCTGCTTTTCCCAGCATTGTGCCATTAAGGGTTCAGCTCTCCCGAGCGAGACTTCCCGGAGAGCTCTGCTGGGATCGTGTGTGACTTTTGGAGCTGATGTGGTGTAGGTGGAAAGGGCTTAATTGGCTGACATTTGCACCCATTTTTCCTGGAAGGGAGAAAGCACAGGTTGCATACAGCTTGTTCTGACTGTGGGCTGTGAGATCCCCGGGATCCTGCAGCACCTTTTGTGGGATCCACATTTTGTGTAGCGGCCCTGTTGTGTCCTGTGGCAGCTAAACATCTGCCTGCAGGAGACTCCCTCCTCCTCCCTCTCCTCCTGCTCCTGGTAGAAGTTCAGGGACGNTGGCAGCTAAACATCTGCCTGCAGGAGACTCCCTCCTCCTCCCTCTCCTCCTCCTGGTAGAAGTTCAGGGACAAATGTAGCCCATGCTATTATGAGCCCTAATTGACATTTCAAGGAGGGAATTTGCCACAGAAGCTGTGGCTGCCCCTGGATCCCTGGCAGTGTCCAAGGCCAGGTTGGACAGGGCTTGGAGCACCCTGGGATAGTGGAAGGTGTCCCTGCCATGGCAGGGGGTGGCATTTAACCCAAGCCAAGCCTTCTGTGCTTCTATGAATTAAGGGATGAAAACCTTTAGTGCCCCTTCCAAGCCTGTCCTGCCACCTCCTTATTCCATCTTCCGTGTGAAGCTGGGTGGGGGGAGAGGAACACACTTCCTGCCTGACTCATGTGGAAGCTGCACTGGCTTCAGCGCCAGCCCCAGGCCATGTCCTTGGCGTGTTAAATCCCCTTTTGTCCAATTTTCACTTTTAGTACTATTTTTAGGCCTCTCTAGGTAGCCTGCAGGAATTTGGGATCTCAAACCTTAAAAAGAAAAAAATCCTACATAAAAATTTTTGCAGAATATGCAGGAGATGAAACCAAGGGGTTTTGTGGGAATTAGATCAGGATGTACAGAGAAACCAGTCTAAAATTAGACAATCTGTCCAGTTGATACTATTTTTTTTACTATCTCAGGGAATTTCATAACTGGTTATAGTTTTCCATTATGTTCTGTAGGATGGCTAAACTCTAGAGAGCTGACACTTGCTTTTAAGTTGTGTAAAAGTTTTTCACAGAATTGTTTTGTGGCTTAGAGGATATAACCCCAAAATAGGAAAGGGCTACACTGGGTCAGTCCCATGGAAGCACCACCCAGCCCAGTACCGTGTTCCCCAGACACCAACTGCTCAAGAAAAGAAAGAGAGAGAGTATGGGGAGAATTTTCCCTCAGAGCATTTCCCCCAAAGCCTGCAGGTTGGAGATTGGAGTCTTCCTGTGCAAGGAATGCATCCAAGGCTCTCGGGCTGATCTGTCTCCCATGGATTCTCTCTTCTGAAATCATTTTCTGCTTCTGGCTTCCACTGCATCCTGTTCACTCTCTGCAGAGCACTTGTGGCCTTCCAGCCTGCTCTTTCAGCCCTCCTCAGCCCTGGCTTTTCCAAGCAGAGCATCTTCAGCAGCTGAAGCTCTGCTCCTCTAAAGGAATTCTGCCTGTAGTCTGGAAAAGGTGGCTATTTCCAGCCTAGGTGTGATTCCTGATCAGATGGACACAGACCTTTTATCCGAGCTGTTTGACTGCAGATGGAACCAAGGAAGGAAATGCAGACAGAGTTGGCAACATTCAGTGATAATTCCTGGCCCAGGTTAGTGAGTAGCTAAAAGCAGGGTGCTGCTGGTTGGCAGCTGCCCTGTGGGGCTCACTGATTCCAGCCCCTGCCCACGCAGGCCCTTCCAGTCAGAGGTTGTTCCCAAGGTCTCAGATGTAGCCTGAGGCACGTTCCCCATCCCCAGAAGCTGAGAATGGGACCGTGTGGCTCAGCTGGCTCCTGAGGCTGGGTCCCACTGAGGAGCAGTGGTCAGCTGGTCACCCTGCTGAGTCCCAGGCAAACACCCCAATAACCCAAATATCTCTGCCTTCAGCCCCAGGGCAGGGAAGGGAAACAGAAACCACTCGTTTCTGTGGCAGCCCAGGCTTGCACCCGGGCAAGCTGCTTGGGAGTCCACATCTTGGGTCCTGGTGTGGCAGCTCAGGATGACCAGACCCAGTGAGTGTCTGGACCAAATGAGCTGTTTATAGCCTGGCTGACTGGAAGGGGATTCAGTGAGGAAGGCTGGAGTAGAGAGCTTCAGATCCAGACTCAGAGGTCTTTCCTGCCCTGTCACCCAGATGGAGGAGATTAGATCAATATTTCCTAGTCGGGATAGTTTAAAGCAAACAGTCACTCCCTTCAGAGCACACAGCTCTGCCCCAGTATTGTCAGGGAAAGGAGCATGTGAAAATTGGTGTTTTGGTCTTCACTGGCAAATATTTTGATACTCTTTCAAAGACCTTAATTTGTTTTTCTTCCTTAGCTCTCGGCCGGAGGCCAAGGGAAAGCAAATCACCAGTCCTGATACTTGATCTAGCTCCACTCAGGCGTGTTTTTTTAAACAGTAGGACTTTGTCATTTATACATCTGAAGTGTATAAAACAACATTGCCAATAGTTATATTCTCTGTAAAGCCATACACACGGCATGGTTTTAGTTCCAAGTGTTTTGCACTTAAAAACCACGGACAGGTTGCCCCAGCTGCTTGTTTGCTGGGCTGTGCTTAGCTACATGGATGCAATTTGCAGGAGTGCTCCTTTCCAGTGAGGTGCTCCGTTGAAATGCTCCTTTTCAGAGAGCTTCAGCGTGTGATGCTGTGCCTGGTTATCATCCCTGATGACAGGCATTTCCCTGCTTCCTTAACTTGGGCAGTTGTTCAGGTGAACTCCTCCCAGATGATGTGTTTGGATTTCAAGCTGCTGTCCTAGCAGCTGTCCCCCATTCCTACCCTCTCTACTGCATTTCTCAGGAAGAATTGCCTCTTCTTGGCTTCAGCAAACAGAAAGTAACCCAACCCTGTATTTTAATTTAACTGGGAGGATTTTGATGGCACATTGCCCTTGGGTTAACTCGAGTTCGGCTGCTTTTATTAGTTTTTGGTTAACTCAGCTCCTCTAGAAACTTCCTTCAGCTGGGTGGTCCACTGGGATGAAAGCAGGGCAAATTTGGGGGTTCCTCAGTGTATCCTTTGGAAACAGAGGCTTTAAGCACTGCAGGACCCAAGGTCTGAGGGGACAGAAAGTGGGAGCTCGCCCCAGATCTGTGCCGGTGTCGGGAGCTGCAGGCAGGGACCACACTGCAAGAGGCTTTACTGGATTAGGGCTGGATTCTCCTTCATGGAATTCTGGACTTCAGCACCCCTCAAAAGCCAAGGAGGAGCTGGTGGGGACGATTTCATTTCCAACATTTTGTGTCTGACAGCTGCAGGGCTGTACTTTGCTGACTGCTGCAGGAGCCCCTGTGTGTCCATGATGTGCCCTTTGGGTGAAGGTAGGAAAGCCAGGTTCCTTGGGGAAGCACGGGGAGGATCTTCCTGCAAGGGCCCACATATTGGCTGGAAAGTCTGGGGAATCAGTGAACCAGGAATGCTGCCAAGCCTCCGTGCCTAGAGCTGAGGTGCCAGTTGAGCATGCAGTGAAGGAGCTGAGGGTGAAGCTGAGGTAACAGCCCGAGCTGCCTGCACATCTGAGGGACTGCAGAGCCCTGGCACGGTGGTGTTTGCTGCCTGCTGTCCCACAGGAGCACAGTGGGACATGCACATCTCCTTCCCACATCCCAGGGTCTCCTGCGTGCCTCCTCTGTCCTTCCGGGGTGCCAAGTTACACACAGGCTCACAGAGGAGTCCTGGGTCCAGAGCCACTGAAATCTGTGCCCTAAGACCTTCCCAGGGGCTATTGCCCAGACACCTGTGACTGATTCATCCTTTCCTAGTAAGACTGGAGATTATTGCCAGGAGAAGTGTCTGGAGGTCTGGGCTAGTCCCTTTTTGTCAGGGGCAAATTTGATTTCGGAGAACCATGACCCAAACCTGCTTGCTTATTAATCTACCCTGAGCAGCTTTTAATGACACATGCAAGGGTTTGTTTCTTTTGTTTTTTCTGAATTTAATTTTTTAAAAAGTTTGACTCTTTTCAGGCATCTCCAGAGCTGCTGCCCCAGTGCAGTGAGTGCACAGAAGCAGGAATCAAACCATTTCTCCCAATCAGGTTTCAGTTGCAGTGAATGATTCATCTTTGCTTCTCCACGTGGCTGTGGAGAAAGGATTCAATTGGGATTTGCAGCAAGCCATACCTTGACCATCAAATGATGGCAGTCAGTACTGAAAAGAAAGGAAAAAAACACTTATCAGGCCAATCTTTTTCCACATAGGAGCTTCAAAGGGACATCAGTCAGGTAAAAGCATGCAAAGCATCAGGCTGCTCACCCGTTTGAAATGTATTCGGTGGTGCTTGCCTCAGGAGCAGCCAGACAGGTTGTGTGCAATCACTCTTGCTGAGTGTGAGCATCTGATTGCTCTGTTGCTCAACAGGACAGGGAACAAAGGATATGCATTGGTTTGGAAGGAGCCCCTTCCAAGGAAAACCCCCACTCAGCTGTACTCATAGTTTAATGGTTCATTTAGAAAGGAGTTTTAACCATGAGGAACTGTTTATATTTATGGAAGTAGGATTGTTCCTACTAAACCAGCCCCCAAGAGCCCAGGAATCAGTGCTGTTGGTGGGGCAGGAGACAGTGATTCACCAAGGCCTGTCACAGTGTCTGAGGCAGGGCTGGTGGTGGGAAGTGTGGCAAGTGCAGCTCTTGCAGGCACTCTGAGTGTGCCCAGTCATGAACCAGAGCTGGGCAAGGCTTGTGCCATCCTGTGGTTTCTTCCAGCAGAGGCCACCAGGTACCTGTTGAACCAGGTATGTTCAACATGGGGACACCTGGAACCTGTCCCAAAGCTCCTCCCCTGATTTTTGCTAGCTGAATGTAGAAATTTTTCCTAAAGCAAAGGGGATGTCTTCTGTTTATCTTTTAAATTTAACAAGAATGATTTAACAGATGTGGCTGCAGCAGACATACAGAGGTGTGAGTATGACATACCACGTGAGCATATGCAAAAGCTACAGCACCAGGTACACTAGCCTGATGTGGTTTTTGCATTAGAGCTTTATTCCCCACTGCCTTGTTTTGCTTGTTTTGCCTGAAACCCAGTGTTCATGTGAAGAAAAACCCCTGTATTTAAGTGGGTCGCTAATGCTTCCAGTAGCACTTGACCCAGTTGGTTCAGCAGTTCAGTTGCTCTCTGCACTTGATGGGGCTGTGATAACTCATTCCACTTCATTGCACTGGGATGCTGCTGGGGCTGCCCTGGCACGTGGCCTTGGTGGTGACAATGGCACCATTCAGCCCCGCGTGGGGTCTCTGTGGCTCTGGCCATCCCACCTCCTCTTTCCCCTCAGGGCTGTGTGCTGAGCCTCCTTTCATCACCCCCAGGCACCTCAGGGACCCGGTAAGGAATGGTGCTGCTCCTCCAAGCCCTTCAGCAGTGCCAGGGATCCCAGGTCCCCGTGGAAGCTCTGCTGCTGCTCCCCACATCTCGCCGTCCCTGCACAGCCCCAGAGCCCCTTTGGTTGCTTCCTCAGCCCGTGTCCAGCAAGCCCTGCTGTGTTTGTTGCTGGCCCGGGCCCCTTTCCCCCTCGGCCCAGCAGATTTCTGAACCTCTGTGCCTTGTGCCAGGCCTTGGATGGGCTGCCCACAACTCCTTGGTACGGGGTCTTTGGGGGCACAAAAGGGAGTGCAGGGAGCAGAGGGAGATCAGGAGCAGGGCTGCAGCATTACACTGGAAAGATCTTCTGACCAGACCAGCCTCTCTCTTGCATTGTGGTAGAGATTGTAGAGATCTTTGCAAAGTGTGCTGTTTTAACCATATGGGCAAGTATAACAAATGTATTTAGTCTGAGTTCTCCATCCTTGAAGTTTTTTCATCAATTATTTTTTAATGAACTGATATGCTTATATATTAGTTACAGAGTATAAGCCCCATTTATTGACAGGGAAACTGAGGCAGTTAAAACAATGTCTCACCAGGATGATCTGAAAAGGCTGTAGCCTTACAAATCCTATCTCCCTCTAGTTGGTGGTCTGTTCTAGTAGCTCTTTGCTTTCTAAATCACCTCATTTTAACTAGAGCATGAGATATGCTTCCTAAAACTTACATCAGCTAAGATTTTGGAACTGTGTACTTTTTGTAGAGCATAGAATCATGGGATCACAGAATTGTTTGGGGGAAAGGAACCTTAAAGTTCATTCAGTGCCACTTTCCACTGTCCCAGGGTGCTCCAAGCCCCATCCAGCCTGGCCTTGGGCACTTCCAGGGATCCAGGGGCAGCCACAGCTGCTCTGGGCACCCTGTGCCAGGGCCTGCCCCCCCTCCCAGGGAACAATTCCTTCCCAATGTCCCATCTAACCCTGTTGTCTGTCAGTGTGAAGTTAGGGATGAAGCGGGGCCCAGGAAACAGGATTCCATGGGAACGATGATCCCAGTGCTGGCAGGGGGCCGGGTCAGTCCCGCTGGCAGGTGTCTGTGGCAGTGCTGGCAGAGGAAGCTGCAGCATCCAGCTTCTCGTGGCACAGTGCAAAACCTTGCTTGTGGCAGTGTTTTGTCAACGCAGGTCTCTGAGCAGCACCGCTTCCCCTCGCCAGACGTTCCTCCTTTGCACAGGATGGGGAGGTAACTGGCTGCCCAAAACCAAGAGATGGGAACAGCAGCATCCACGTGTGGCTGTGAAAGCTGCTCTGGGTGGGGACAGGGCTGTACTTCCAGGAAACCCTGCTCAGCTCATTCCCACGTGGAGGAGCAGAGCCATACTGGCCTGGCCAGAGCAGCCTGTCTGTCACCGTGTGCTGCATGAAATAACCAGATGGACCAGCAGAACTGTGCTCATCGAGCAGGGAAGGAAGTGCTTATTCTTCCAGCTGGACTCCAAGTGTCCCTGGGGAAGCAGTGTTTATAAAGAACGGGCCCATCCATTGCAAATTAATGCCTTGAAAGTTAGTCAGCCCCTCCCCTGCCCCTAAGCTCTCCCTGTCCAGCCCTTGCTCCCCAGGAGGGTGGTTTCACACAGAGCTGATGGAGGCTTTCTTTGTTTCCACAGAGCTGCTCTTGGATACAAAGAAAACTGGTGCTTGAACCAACATCTGGAAGCTTGTTTTCTCTCAAAATAAATACTCCATTCTGCTACCTCTTCTCAGAGACTCATCTATTTTTTTTTTTTAACTAGCTGCTCTTGCAGGAGAGGTCGAGGCTGAAATTCCTGTTGGTTTTGGCCATATTTGTCGCTTCTTTGCATCTTCTTCGCTCAAATACCTAAAATGTTTGTTTCTATTTACAGGGTTTGGCCTTAGTTTGTCCTCTAAAATCTGCCACAGATGCCTGTAGGTATTGAGGTGGTGGTGGGTATCCCCCTGGAGGGGATTAGCCTTGTAGCAGGGGACTACAGGCTGAGTCACAGCCTTCAAAACCCCAGTTCCGTGGGATTTTCTCCTGTCTTGCTCAAATTTTCTGTGTTCTTTTCTCTTCTGATCCTTGCACTGCAAGTTCTTGGGGACCAGGAGGGGTCTGTGGGATTTGGTGGGGAATATCACATGGCCCATCATTACAGTTTGTGATGAGAACAGAAATAATCTCAACCACCTTAACCTGTCAGGAGGAAAAAAAATAAGAGCCTTTTTGGTTACATAATTTTCAAAGGTCAGCCTTGGGGTGTCTCAAATGTATCTTCAGCTGTAGGTGTGAATGCACAATATCAATGTTTTCTCCTCAAAACGCGTAGGCTGGGCTCTGCTTTTCTCGACACTGCCAGTTTTTGCTACCATATGTTCTCCTTTTGCAAAACCTTTAGCACTGCTAACTTGGCTTAATGTAAACAGATGATGCTGCATCTTATATTCCAAATTGCCAAGGCCGTGGAGGCACCACCTGGAGCGGTGCATGTGTGACTGGTCTTTCCCAACCTGTGCTGGAAGCTCTGCCTCAACCCCACCTTTTCCTCCAGTTGTTTGTCTCCAGAAGGAAGGAATCTTGTCTTAGATGCCCCAGAGGCAAGGTATGGACCCACAGGGACTCCTGCAGAAAGTACAGCCCTGCAGCTGTGAGGTGTTAGATGTTGAAAATGCAGCTGTCCCCATGAAGCTGCAGGGAAAAGCATGGGACAGCTTCACCCTCCTCTCCAAGGTGGAGAGCTCTTCACTGCCTCAGCTGCGGTGCCTGTTTGTCACCACTCCACCTTCTCCTCCAGTTGTTTGTCTTAGGGAGGGAGAAGAGATGAGGGATTTCCGCTGCTAGAAAAAATGGAGGCGTGCGGAACCGTGGTGCCTCCAGGCACCCGGGGTCTTGGCCGAGCTCTCCCCTCACCCCGTGTCTGTCTCACAACCAGGACATCAATGCGGGCGAGGGCAGCGAGTTCACCGACAGCGGCATCGAGGGCGCAGCCACGGACACGGACCTGCTGTCGCGGCGCTCCAACGCCACCACGGCCAGCTACTCGCCGCCGGCCAGCCGCGCCTTCATCGGCAGCGACAGCGGCAGCAGCTCGGCGGGCGATGGGCTGCGCCAGGGCGTCTACGAGAACTTCCGCCGCGAGCTGGAGATGAGCACTGCCAACAGCGAGCACCTGGAGGAGGCGGGCTCGGCCCTGAGCGACGAGCAGAGCAGCGGCACCCTCAGCTCGCCCGGCCAGTCCGACATCCTGCTGACGGCCGCGCAGGGCACCGTGCGCAAGGCCGGCGCCCTGGCCGTCAAGAACTTCCTGGTGCACAAGAAGAACAAGAAGGTGGAGTCGGCCACGCGCAGGAAGTGGAAGCACTACTGGGTGTCCCTGAAAGGTACAGGGAAAGCGGGCAGGGGTGTGTCCTAGGGGGTAGCCAGAGCAGGGGCCTCGACTCGTAGCAGAGGCTGCTGTGAGCTTCAGTGTCACCCGCGTGGAGTGTGGGGGAGTGGCCCTGCTGTTTCCCAGAGGTTTTACCTGGTGGTTGCTGCTGGGCTCAGTGATGGCACGATGGCAGTCCGAGGCACAGCAGCGGGGCTCATACCTTTCTTGGGCTCTGCTGGCACCACGCAGGGAGGCTTCCCTGGGCACTGGGTGTTCCCTTGGAGAGGTGTGTCCATGGCTTGCTGACAGCTGCAGGCACACGATGGTGGGAGGCTGTTGGTGGTGACAGTGGCTGGCGTTCACACGGGGGCTCTGCCGCGCTCTGCATCCCTCCTGTACCTCTCCTTCCCCGAGAGGTGCTTCATGAGTGTAAATACTCAGGGTTGCAGCACATTTGCAGCGTGGACAGGAAGCCGTGGCTGGTCACCAGGGCTGACAGGTGGCTCTGGCTGTGGCACCCAGCCCGTGGTGGGCAGCCCGGGCCACAGACCCTCTTCTCTCCGGGTTGCTGCTGTTGCTGCTAGGCACGTGCTCATAAACTCCTCGTCGTGTCCTTCATCAGCAGGGAAACGGGAAGGCACAGTTTTGGGACTGGCCTCTCTCTCCTCTGCTGTGGCCACAGCCAGCAGAGGCAGAGCCGTGCCTCCTGCTCTAGGTGGGGTCACCCAAAAGGCTCAGTGTGGCCTCCCCACAGAGTGCTCTTCCCAGAGCACTTGTTTATTTTTAATTTGCAGCGCTATTTTAAAACCAGCAGCAAAGTTTGGAGCCAGCTCTTCCTTGGGGTGGCTGGAGAGCTGGGGAAATGGGAGAGGAGGCAGGGAGGTGAGAGGGAGCCCTGATCTCCTGGGAGGGGGCAGGAAGGTCTTGCTGTGAGGAGCAGGCAAACAAAGGGCCATCTGGGAGAAGAAAGGGGAAGGATGAGCAGGGGAGTGATGTTGTTTTGAAGTGCTTTGGCTCAAGTGGAGTGTTAACTCCTTGGATTGCTGTGCCTTGGTACTGGTTTGTTTAACCGAGGCTTTGAAGTGAACAGCTGCCATTGTTTGGCTGCAAATTGTTTTCTGGGAGGCTGGGTACCAGAGCATCCCTTTCCAGTGACACAGCAACTCTGTGCCAGCCTGTAAACAGCTGGAGATAGTGTGGGAAGGCGGGAGAGGAGGAGACCCTCTTCTCTCTGGAATCTCCCAAATTGCACCCGTGCTCTGTACTTTGTTTTCCTTCTCCCAGAGGATTGTAAAGATTATTTTGGAACACCGAGCAGGTTATTTGCTGTCCCCAGCTAAGATTTTTTGTCCATCAATCTTTCAGCAAGCACAGCTCATCCCAGCCCATTTTAATTCCAGTTACTGTCTGCATCCAGTAATTAAATGGCTTGATCTTTGCCTTGCAGGGACTGTAGCAGCAGCTGCAGAGGCTGAGGCTGGGCCATGCCCGGGGGCCGGTCTGCTCCCAGGGCTGGCTCGAAGCTCGTTGTCACCCTCAGGGGACCAGGATCTCACACCTGCGTCTTCCCTGTGATGGGGTGGCCGTGGACAACCCCAAATTTGTGATTCCTTACGATGTTTCTCATCCGGGATGTATTTTACTGCCCACGACTTTCTGTTTTGGCAATCCTAGGGAGAACAAAACTCAGGGCGAACAAAAGAGCCCAGGCTCAGGGCTCAGTGTGCCCTACAGCTCGTGGTGTGCCTGCTTGGCATTAAAACCAGCAGAGCATTTGAATGTGCTGCTTGTTGTGTCTTGCAGGCTGCACGCTGTTCTTCTACGAGACCGACGGCAGGTCCGGCATTGACCACAACAGCATCCCCAAACACGCTGTCTGGGTGGAGAACAGCATCGTGCAGGCCGTGCCTGAGCACCCCAAGAAGGACTTTGTCTTCTGCCTCAGCAACTCCCTTGGGGACGCTTTCCTCTTCCAGGTTGGTTTTTGCCAAGATTTTTTCTGTCTCCCAGCAAGGAGGACATCCTAGCTCTGGCTGGGATCAGTGGAAGATCCTGCTGACTCCAGTAGGTTTGGGGTTTTCCTTTGGCAGCACTAGAGGGAGGACATGATCCTACCATGATCAGTGCCAAATCTGCTTTTTTCATAACTGGCTGGACCCTCTTTGTGTAGATGGCTGGAGCAAAGAATGAAGAAATGCTCTTGCATCACTGTAAGAACTGGTTGGGCAGCATGCTTAGAACACACAGACCGAGGCAGTCACCACACAGGACATCCAGCTGGGCATTAAATGTCCAGTGCCACTCTCTGTGTCAAAGGAGGGCCTTGCAGAGAGGCTCCAGGGGCTGACAGGACCAGGAGCAGTGGGAAGTGCAAGGGGATGTCTGGATCTGCAGGTGCTGTCCCAGAGGGGCTGCAGAATCCAGCTGCCCCTTGTTCACACGTGTTGCTGCTGCCCAGGAGGAGACTGCAAGTGCAGGGTTTGGTTCTTGAATCAGGAAATAGGAATGTCTCAGTTTTGCTGGGTACATTTAAAAAAGAAATCCCAGGACTTACATCAAAGACCATACATTAGTTGATGTGTTTCACTTGAAAAGGTTTCTGTAATTTGGTAACCACTGCTTCCTTGAGTGATTTTCAGGTTGTCATCCCGTTTCTTATGTCACATTGGCTCTAAGCAGGGTGTGACATTCTGTTATTTGCAATTGGCAGCATGTGCTGAGGTGGGTGCATTTCCTCCACTTTTGAGTCAGTTTCCTTCACTGGAGGAATCCCTTTGTTTCTCTGTCCAAGGACAATGGAGTTTCTTGCCTTCTTAAACCATAAGCTACTCTGGGGTAGGATGTGTCCCCACATCATCACTCCCCTGTATTCCAGAGCAAAAAACTAAAATTACACTGTGTTGCAGGTCCTTGCAGTGGGCTGGATTCTCAAACTGGTGAGAAGAAAAAGCCCTTCTGATTCTTGGAGGCACTGAGTGTCTGACTGAAAAATCCCATCTTTTTTTTGTGGACTAACTTCTCTGCCACCTCAATGGGATTCTTCCTCAGCTCCTTCTGTAGTACTGCCCTGCCCCTGTCTCCTTCATGTCTCCCCTGGGAAGGGGATGTGTATTTTGGCACCTGGAGACCTTCCTCCAGGTGAAAGGGAATCATAGACCCACAGAATGGCCTGGGTTGGAGGGGACCTGAAAGATCCTCTTGTTCCACCCCCTGCCATGGCAGGGACACCTTCCACTGTCCCAGGGTGCTCCAAGCCCTGTCCAGCCTGGCCTTGGACACTGCCAGGGATCCAGGGGCAGCCACAGCTGCTCTGGGCACCCTGTGCCAGGGCCTCCCCACCCTCACAGGGAACAATTCCTGCCCAGTATCCCATCTAACCCTGCCCTCTGGCAGGGAAGCCATTCCCTGTGTCCTGTCCCCCCATGTCCTTACACAGAACCCCCTCTCTCTTTCTTGTGGGCTCCCAGACTGGAAGGTCCCAGCGAGGTCACCCCAAAGCCTATTCCCTAAGAGCCCGGTGTCATTATGCCACAGGTAGGTTTTTGTGTAGGGAAGAAGCAAAAGTGAGCCTTTTCAAGGACAACCCAGTCATTTCTAGTGCCAGAAGCATCCTGTGATGTGTCCCTCCTGCCATGGAAGCAGAGGAGGAGGAGGGGATGCCCTCAGAGCAGTGGCCCGTGGCTGCCCCACGCCCAGCACAGAGCTGTAGTAGCGGGTTTGGCCAGGAGACACAGCCCTGCAGGAGGCTATTTCTGTGCTGTGCCAGGGATCCCACACACCCTGGACACCTTGTAAGGAGCCTGCCCACTGCACTGCCCCCAGAGACATCCCATCCCTCCCACAGGGCTCAGGCAGCTCTGGCTGTGCCCACACAAACCCAGCCCTGGCACGTGTCACGTGTGCCAGCAGCTCACAGCAACTTGTGACACCACGAGGTGTTTACAGCTTGTTTGTGTGGTCCTTCTCCTTGAGAAGGGCAGTGATTCCCATCGCCTGCTCTTCTACCAGGGGGTCCTTCAGCTCCTCAAATCCACTCCAGACCCCTTTTTTCCCCTCCCTCTCTGCAGGAAGCAAAAAAAGAGAAATGAATCTAATGGTATGCAGATAATACTTTGAAATGTAATAAGATAACAAACTGTTGGGATTTTGCTAGGAATTAACAAACACACAGTCTCATTCTAAGCCCAGTGCTGATCTCTTCTCTGCTGGGGATGAGGTTTCACCACCTGACTGTGGGCAAAATGTCTCCCGTTCTGGCAAATAACTCCTGTACTTCCAGCAGACATTCCTCAGCAAGGGGGACTCCCAGTGTCTTCAGCAGTGCACTGAGAACTTGCCAGTGGTACTGCCTGGGCAGAGAGCCTGGCCAGTGTCAGCCATATCCTGTGCACAGTGCCAGCTGGAGGCAAGGGAACTGGGGAGGAGGAGGTCAGTCCTTGTGGAGCAGATCCTGCTTCTGCTTAGGGCTTCTAGCCTGAGTGAGGAAAGTGGTGTCATCCTGGGACACGTGTGTCCCACGTGCCTCAGTACCACAGAAGTTTGGGGATCATCAGTGAAGCCCAGCTGGGCCTCTCTGGGGAGCTCTCCTTAGCTTCATCCTTGGCTGTTGGTTGTGACCTCAGCAAGGATGACCTTCCTCATCTTCTCCAGCAAATGGAGAAGTCATGCTGGGCCGTCTATTAATAGATCAGGCATCATCAGAAAGTTTAATTAGAACAAGGTGGTTTGGCACCTTGCTGCTTTTCCAGCCAAATACCAGTGTGATTATTGCCACAGGCTGACACTCACAGAAAGTCCTCTGCAACCCTGAGCTGGCTGGAAAGTTTGTTTCGTGACCTACTGTAAAAAGGAATGGAGTTTAGTAAAAGGATTGACTTTTTATTTTGAAAATCTGGAAAGAAGAATCTGGAAAGATTCTTCTTTGAGTGTCAAAAGAATAATTGGAAGAGTTCTCTTGCAGGAAAAAGTACTGGTGTCTCATGCTCCAGCCTGGTGTCTCATGGAGTGGTTTGGGCTGGAAGGGACATTAAAGATTGTCCAGTTCCATGCCCTGCCATGGGCTGGGACACTTTCCACTGTTCCAGGTTGCTCCAAGGCCTGTCCAGCCTGGCCTTGGACACTTCCAGCAAGGAGAAACGTTCCTTCTTCCCAAAGTGCCATATCCATGCTTGGGAAGGGACAGAGCCAGAGCTGTGAAAACGAGGATGAGCCTGCCTTTAATGGTAGCAGGGCTGTCTTCAGAGTGCTTTGGGACCTTCAGAAACAGAAAGCTTGTTTGTCTGTGCACCATAACAAAGCTACTCATCATGGTCATGCTTTCTGCCATTAATTTATTAGTAGCTCTCCATCCTGGGAAGAGCACAGCAGTGGTGCATTCCCTGCCTTAAGGAACTGGAGTTTAGAAATCATGGTTACATGCCAAGCTAGAAACCATGGCAGCACTGCACTGAGCCAGGGAGGTGATCCCTGAGGCCTTGCTGGGAAGCAGCCCCACTGCAAAGCACACAGAGAGGTGTGGTTCCACGTGCTGAGTGCCTGGTGCCGAGTCAAAAATGGCCTGCTTAGGGATGATGGGGGAGTAGGTGGATTTACAGCTTTGAGTCTCGAGATGAAAGGGAAAGGAAACTCCCTGGAATTGCATCTGTTAATGGGCAGTCCATTTCCAGGAGGATGCTGACTTCCCCTCTCCTCTTTGCCCGTGTGCAGACGTGCAGCCAGACGGAGCTGGAGAACTGGATCACGGCCATCCACTCGGCCTGTGCCACCGCCGTGGCGCGGCAGCACCACAAGGAGGACACGGTCAAGCTGCTCAAAACGGAGATCAAGAAGCTGGAGCAGAAGATCGACATGGACGAGAAGATGAAGAAAATGGGTGAAATGCAGCTGTCCTCTGTAACAGACTCCAAGAAGAAGAAGACCATACTGGATCAGGTAAACTCTTGCTCGTGTGAAGTAAGTCCCTGGCGAGGGTTTAGGGCCTTTTAGAGGTTGATGAGAGCTCCCTGGAGCAGGTGGGAGCAGGAGAGCTGTGCTGGCTGCCTCAGCTGCACCATTTCTCCACTAAGGTCCAGCGTGGGCTGTCTTCTGCTGGCCTCCAGGAGATTTGGGTAGCAGGAGGTTGAGTGAGGAGGCTGCCAGGCCATGGCTGGAGGATGCCTTGGGGCACAGCTGTTCACACACCAACAAACGCTGCTGCTGCTTTAAGTGTGCCAGAGGCTGCTGCTTCTGCTGGCAGCTGGGCTCAAGAAGCCATGCCTGGTTTCTGCTTGTCACAAGGGCCTGCCTTAACCTTGTGGCTGCATCCCTGGCTCCCCCTGGGCCCGCTCCTCCTGCCTTCAAGTGGACAGCGGGGCTGGGTTTCAGAAGCAGAGAGCCTCGAGCAGATGTCTCTCCCGCTGCTGCAGCAGCACCCTATTTTGGGAAACTTAACATATGGCTCCTGCTTCCCTCCTTCGGAGCTCTCGTAGCACGGCTGCCAAGTGTGCCTGCAGTGCAAAGCATGGGAAGTGGCTGGGGCTGAGCTGAAGGGATTTGTACCCCCTGGAAGCCCGTGAGGAGGGGAAATGGGGGAGAAAGGGGAGAGAGATGCTAAAGAGCTCCACTCAAAGCTGTCAGTCACAGTGAGAGGGCAGAGCATTCTCTCTCTTTATGTCTCTGAGTTTGTCTGGATGCTTTGAAACTGTTTCCTATGAGCTATTTGAATTATTTAAATAAGTCCTTCCATAGGCTGATTACAGCACTCTTCCACTGATCAGATTAATTATCCCCAGTGTATGGCACTTTTTCAAGCTCTGTTGTTGCTCACAGCAAAGCTGCTGCTGCGGCTGCTGATTTGGGATGCCCTGTGCCTGGAGTTTGGTGGGGTTTGCTCTTCTGGTTCCTCAGATGCTCTTGATGCATGAAAGAAGCCTCTTTAGGGACTGCTGAGCAGACAATCCTGGAAATACAAAGAAAATTAAAAATGAAATTTTAATCCTGTTAATTAGCATCGTATCAAAGGAGCAGTTGCCCCAGGAGGAGACTTCTGCCACGAATGTAGAAAAAGTTGTTTTCCATCTAATGAAAACTCTTTCACTATTGGCATCCTTTGGGGGGCTGGGAGGGCAGGGGAATGTGGGAAAATCAGGAATCGGGGTTGGTTGAGTGGGATCAGCATTGGTGAAAAGGGTGTGTTAGTGGGAATTGTTTCCAGGCATTTACCAGCCTCCTCTCCCCTTCCCTCCCCTCCCCTCGCTCCGGGACGCAGATCTTCGTGTGGGAGCAGAACCTGGAGCAGTTCCAGATGGACCTGTTCCGCTACCGCTGTTACCTGGCCAGCCTGCAGGGCGGGGAGCTGCCCAACCCCAAGCGGCTGCTGGCCTTCGCCAGCCGCCCCACCAAGGTGGCCATGGGCCGCCTGGGCATCTTCTCCGTGTCGTCCTTCCACGCGCTGGTGAGTGGGCACGGGCAGGGCTGGGCACAGCAGGGACCAGGGAGCTGGGCCTGCCGGAGCTCCTGCTCCCAGAGCGGCCCGCGTGTGGCTGACGGAGCAGTGCTTGCTGCCACGGCCTTGGGGAAGAGCCGTCTGTGTCCCAGACGTGTCATCTTGGATTTCCGCCACGGACAGATTTTCCTGTCACAAGAGCAGGGTCACGTCAAGTGTCCACCAACTTGGGCTTGACCAGTGGGAGCCGTTCTGAGGCCCTCAGCTTGTGCTGGCTGAGAGCTTCTCGGGCATATCTGACTTTCTTCCATATGGCTGGAACTACTGACCAATTATTCCAGTACTCCGTCTCTGGTCATCAACACCTGATGCTCCACAAGGGAGGGAAACGTTGTTCTCTGCTGCCTGTGGTGTGGCAAATAATGGTTGTTTAAATTTAAGTACTGTAACAACCCAGCTCTTAAAAGTACAGGGAAATGTTTTGCAGAGTGGTGGGGCTTTAATGAATTTAAATCAAGTTCTTGTAGTTTCAGCTTGGACTCCTGGAGGTTCACAGAAATAGCTGAGCTCCACTGTTGTCTTGTAGATGTCAGCTGTACCCTTCAACTGAATGCAGAGCTGTAATTCAGTCAGGGGCGTTTTTATTCTTTCCTATATGAAAAGATTAGCGTCATCATCCTGCTAATTGCTGGTGGATTTATTATATTTTTTAAGTGGCGGGCTGTAATTTGCATTTATGCTTTTTTTTTTTTTGCATCAAGCAAAGCACAGAGCGTTAGCCTGAAAAACAGTCTGCCTCTTCATGCTGGTGTCTCTGGAGAGCCAAGGGAAAAAATATGTTTGGAAAATGTTGTGTTGGAAGAGACACGTGTATTCTTCTCCTCTCAGCAAACTCTCATGTCCTCCTTTGCCCCCAGGAACGGGGGGAAATGCAGCCTCATGTTAGGAGCCCTAGCTCAAGTTTCAGGAGGGGAATTTACCCAGAGCAGCTGTGGCTGCCCCTGGATCCCTGGAAGTGTCCAAGGCCAGGTTGGACAGGGCTTGGAGCAGCCTGGGATAGGGGAAGGTGTCCCTGCTCATGGCAGGGATGGGATGGGATGGGCTTTAAGGTCCCTTCTGTCCCAAATCATTCTGTGATTCCATGTCCCAAGTCTCCTGAAGATGTTCCTCAGTACATTCATCCAAGGATGTGCTGTTGTCCCGGGTGGCTCTGCATAAATGTCCCAGGTACAGCTGTGGAACTTCTCTCAGTCCACGCTGTGGAAATGGAGATGTTGCAGTGGTGGTCAAGTTCTCCTTTTCCTTGATTTCCCCACGTTTCCCAAGGAGAGCCCCCCTCCTCGGGCAGTTCCTGGGTGCAGCAGCCAACCTTCTGCCCGTGCCAGCTGTAGGTTTGGATGTGCTGCCTCCAGCCAGCCAGTTCCTCAGCTCAGTAGCTGGGGGCACCCCGCAGGGACGTGGGGGTTCCCGCTGCCAAACGTGTGGCAGTGCCTTTCTGCAGGTCTGGGCTGTGGGAATGCAGCACTGAGGTGTTCCAGGAGGTGCAGGCAGCAGGGTGGGGCTGGCTGGCTGTGCCTTGCCTCCCATTCATACCTGCTGTTCCCCACCACTCCCTTTTTGGCAGGAGAGGAGCTCCTCTCCTCAGGCCACCTCCAGGTGGGAAATGTGCCTTGACCTTGGGCCTGAGCACTTCAGCTCGGAGTGATGTCCCACTGATCTCCTCCAGAGCTCCCCACGTAGCTGGGCTCAGTAAAGGCAAATGTCTCTTGTTGCCACGGGGCATTTTGCAGAGCAGTTGACACTGCTCTGATGGGAAGGGTCATTTCAGCTCACTCTCCCCTTCCTGTGCCTTGCTCAGTCCTTCAGATGTCACTTATCTTTAAGGAAGCTCAGGTTTAAATGCCGTGAGCTCCCTGCAAGCCTTTATGTGGCCTTGCTGCACTTGTGAGTCAGCACCAGCACGCCCAGAGTGTTTCCACAGGAAAGGGCAAAGAGGAAGACTTGAGTTTTTTGGGAAGCAACAGATAAGTTTGGAAATCTCAGATTTCACATGTCCAGCTTTGAAACCTCTCTAGGAAAAGAAAAATAAAAGGAAAATCCCAAACCCTTCACTGGTGCTGAGGTTTTGCTCTATGATGATTAGGCTGTTTTAAAATGCCTCACATTGAAAGCCAAAAGATGATGGAGGTGGTGTGTGCTGCCCATTTCCATGTCTGGTATTGGACCTTGGGAGCAGTGAGTTAATTTGCAGTGAGAAGGCAGCAGCCTGGCAGCATCCCCACTGTCCCAGCAGTGAGAACCCTGCGTTGCCACAGGATTTGCCTTTTCCCCCCAGAGCCCAGGCTGGGGGGGCGTGTGCCGGGGTGCTGCAGCTCTGGTGCTGAAGCCACGTGGCCTTGACAGGTGGCGGCTCGCACGGGGGAGTCGGGAGTGAGGAGGAGGACACAGGCCATGTCCAGGTCTGCCAGCAAGCGGAGGAGCAGGTTTTCCTCTCTCTGGGGGCTGGACACTACCTCGAAGAAAAAGCAAGGGAGGCCGAGCATTAACCAGGTAAGCAGGTGGGAGTCAGGGGCGTTGTTGCGTGCAAGGGCGGCTTGTCGGCGGGCAGAATGCAGCTGGCACAGAGTCATCACGTTCCTCATCCCCTTCAAAAACCAGGGACTCCAGCTGCAGATCAGTGCACAGCAGCTCCTAGCAAAGGTTTGGAATTTGCCCTTTCTTTAGCTGAATTCTCTTGTTGCGTTTCTGCTGCTTCTGCTTTTCCTGGAGGTGCCTTCCCTAAACTCAGGAGCAGCAAAGCAGCAGGGCAAAACTGATACAGCTTTGGAGAGAAAAAACCCCAAAACAATCCAGACTTGTTTGGTTATTCTTAATTTAAAATGGTGAGTTTGTACAGTGCTTTAAATGTAGCTGAGTTTGGTGAAAACTTCCTAAAGTGACAAGAAGCTTTGCATTTAGCCAGGACACTCCCTGTTTTGCTTCAGATTTATAAAAAAGCAGAAGTTGTGCTGTTTCCACCCAGTCACTGCCCAGATCTTTCTCTAGAAAACGTGTTCCAGTGTGGTAGGAAGATGTTTCCCTGTTATTCTTTCCAAACATCCCTAATTACAGCTTTCACTTTTTGAGAGCCATACCTCATCTAATTGCAGGCAATGCAGGCTGTGCCTTTCTTTCTCTTCTCTCACTTTTTGTGGGGAGAAAGGCTGGGATCACACATTGTTCTGTGCCCTGTGATTTCTTGTGCTGTCTGTTCAAGCAGCCGTGGGTGTTTGTTTTGTTCAACAGAGGATGATCAGCTTGTTTGGAGCGACACTAAAAGTTCACCTGATATTTAGAGGCTGAGCAAAAGCCCAGGGCTTGGCTGGAATGCAGCTCCATGAGCACATTCCCAGTTCCTTGAGCCGATGCTGCAGCATCCCCGTTGCTTTGTTTTTACTTGCCCCAAATCCCTTGTCCTGAGCTGGGATCCTGCCCCTGCTGTGTTTTCAAACCTGGGGTTTTTTTCCCCCCTGAGCTCCCCTCTTTTGTTTTTCCTTTCAGTGGAGATAATTGCATTCTTCACGCTGCCTCCCCCGCTCCTGCCCCCCTCACACCTCCACAGCGCAGGCATGGAGAGGGATTCTGCTCCAGGTTAAAGGGAAGTCATTGTGGAGAGACTTGTAAAAAGTGTGAAGTACTGAGAGAGTAGCAGAGCATCTAAATGCAGTGCCTGAACACATTTCCCTTGCTTGTGCAAAGTGTTGCCTGTTGGAAGCAACCAACTGTAAACCCCTAAAAGGCAGAGACCTTTTCCCATCCTGCCTGGTCCCTGCTTCATTTTAGCCAGGGAATAATTAACAGCCCAGCAACTTGATCCTAGAGCTGTGCTGGTGTGGAGCTATAAAACTGAACTTTTCAGTTTTCATTATTAAAAATAATGAAATTATGAAAAGATATTGAAACTATATATTGAAAATAATGAAATAATGATTCTGCTGCAGTACCAAGCCTGCCTGCCCATCTGATGCAGCCCTGTGCTGATTTGGGGTGGAGGCTGCAAATATTCCTCTTTGGTCATTCCTCCTGCACGGGATCCTGTTGATTTTGGCTCTCTGGCTCATGCTGGGTTACCAGCTCCCGTTTCATTAGAGAAGGGTTACACTGACTTGTGCTTCAGTGTCTGCTGAGTACATTTTGGCAGCTGGGTCATTACAAAGCCAGCCAGAAGCAGAGCCCTTCTGAGCTCCCAGCGCTGGCAGAGGTGGGGAAGTGTTCATTTCCCACTTTTCCTGGTGGAGGAACCCAGCTCAAAGAGAGATAGAATTAGTCCAGCTCCACCAAGAAGTCAGGACAGACCTCCAAGCAGAACTGGCCTCCAATCTTCCTGTACCACCCCATCACCAGCTTGTTTTTCAGCTCACCTTCTCTTCCATCTAGCTGCTATTTTCCTTTTCTCCAGTGCATCTGCAGCAGGGAGGCAGGGAATGCTGGGGAGGCCCCCCAGTTCACTGCCCTGCAAACCTTGGTGGAGGGCCCAGGTCTGGACAGAGACTGGTGCAGAGGTGTTCCTGTGTCAGTGAAGCCACACCTGTGCTCAGGAGGAGTGGTCCTAGTGGGGAACTGGAGGTGGGGGAGACAGGACAGCAGTTCCCTGTATTTAAGGAATGGCACTTGCAGTGAGCTGACCTGGTGTTTGGGATCCCCTCTCTGCTGAAAACACCTCTTTGTTCTTGTGTTGTTTCTTTCTGGATGACAGGCTCAAGCAGAAAGAGGTTAGAGGGGCTGCTGCATGTGACTTACCCACCCCGAAGAAGGTTTTCCCCATCCCAAATTTCTACAAGAGTGAAGCATTTCTGCAAGCAGTGTGTTTGGAGATGGGTGTTTGTATTTCTCAGTCTGAATTCCGTGCTGGATGTTAGACACACTGTTCTGCCCGTGGCACGTGCTGTGCACGGGGAGTCACGTTCCTGTTTTAAAGCAGATTCCCTCTGTTGCTCCTCAGGTGTTTGGAGAAGGAGTCGATTCAGTGAAGAAATCTCTTGAAGGGATCTTTGATGACACGGTCCCGGATGGCAAGGTAAAACCCCAGCTCTCCAGCTGCCTCCTGCCCCCACGTTTGCAGCCAGTAAATTCAGAATAAATACTCAGATTTGCTATTTTGCCTTTTCTAAGCATTGGAGCTGCAGTACCCACAACAGTTTTGTTGGCATTGGTTTGCCCAGAAACACTGCACATTTCAGTTTTAAATGTAAACCTGCTTTCATCCCTACTCTTTCTTTGTTGCATTCCTAGCATTCCCAGCAGCCATAGGGTGAAATCCCAGGAGGAGCACACTGCAGCAGTGTAGCTGTGTGGGTGGCACGGGAGGCACACTCTATCCTGCTGGGGGAAAACTGCAGGTTGCTGTCCAGACAAGCCTTCAGCCTGGGCTGAGGAGCAAAATGCCTTCTCTCTGAGAGGGCTGTGATCCATCCCACAATGCACTAGGTACTGATGGAGAGGGAGCTGTGTTGGGCTGGGACAGTCACGACGGATTTTGTCTGTTTAGAGGGAGAAGGAAGCGGCCCTGAGCAGTGTCCACCAGCCCAACCCCGACTGCGACATTTGGGTCCACGAGTACTTCACGCCCTCGTGGTTCTGCCTGCCCAACAACCAGCCCGCCCTGACGGTCATCCGGCCCGGGGACACGTCCCGGGACGTGCTGGAGATGATCTGCAAGGTAACGGTGCCCCGGGGCGCCCGCCTGGGCTGGAAGCACAGATGACGCCGCCGTGCCGAGGCCAGAGCCAGAGCGCGGCCGAAATTCCCTGCAGCTGGAGCTAACCTGGCCTGGGGGCAGCAGGCTCGGGGTTGCCTGCCCCTCTCGGGCTGCTGTGCACGAGCCTGGAAGTGCCTTCACGCGCTGGCTGTGCCTCTGCTGCTGCCTTTCCCAGAGCCAGCCGTCCTCTGTGCCTCGTGTGGGACCCCTCTCCCGGCCCCTGGGTGCCCCACAGTGGGGTGCAGCCACCCTGGTGGCCCCGGCTCTGCATCCCTGCCACAGCCCCTTCCCCTCTGCCAGCTAGGTGAGGTGGTGTCAGCCCTTGCCAGGAGCCAGGGGACCTGTTGGCACGAGCCAGCCCTCCTTGCTTCCCCTCAGGCTGGCGCTGGGGAGAAGGGCAGCCCCAGGAGTGGCAGAAGGTGCCCGTGTTTGCTGCCTGCGCTGCAGCATCACACCCGGCCTCGTGTGGGTGGCAGGAGGGGACAGGGGAAAGCTTTTATCCGCATTGGAGTGGGGAGGAAGAAAAACCACCTGGATTTCTTTGCCAAATGAAGTATCAGAGACGCTGGGCCATTAAAAAGAGTTACATCTGTAAAGAGCTGGAAACTTTGACAAATTAAACACAGGCTTTCAGCTCTGGCAGCTACATAATGTGTGTTTTCTGAGCCAGCAAGACCCAACTGCTGTCACGTGCTGCTCTGAAAAGTGAGTCTGCTTTGTACAACAACAACAGCAGGGGAAAAGAAAACATTTATTACTATTGAGAGCTTAACTTTGGGGACTTTCAGAACGTGTTGCATGTGCTTCTAAAGAGAGGGAAGGTGAGAGAGAGGCGTTTGTTTCCAGTAATTGCACGGCGCGCTCGTCTCTCTGCCAGGTGTGCTGCAGCTTGTGAAAGCTCTGCTTTGTGCTCAGCAAAAGATGACATTTTTGGAGAGAGGCATAACGGGGAAGCTGGATGACACCTTATTAGTAATGATTTATTTTGGGGATTTTTGTTTTCCTTTGGGTGAGGAGGCTAACTCAGTGGACTGAGTCCCTGGCTGGAGGAGGCTGGGGTAGCTCTGTGCTTTCAGCAGGTGCCTGCTGGGGGTCTGGTCTCTCACTGTGCTTCTGCTGCGGTGGGTGGGGGTGTTTAAGGAGAAGGGGAGGATGGTGAGTGCTTTTTCAAGAGCTATTATCTGTTTCTTTCCTTTCTGTAAGAGTTCTCAGCCTGAAAAACACTGTCAAGATGCCTTTTTTCTGTAGCATTTAATAATCAATCTCTTTCTTCTGTCTCTTGCATTCAGCTCATTTTCCCCCCTTTAATATCCGATCCACATCATTTCACATCAGTTTGCCATCTGCCATCTGAGAACCAGTCAAGGTCTGGTACAGTAAACATTTCAAGCTCTACATTTCATATAAACCTCCTCATGTTTGTAGATGTGGTTAAATCTGTGCTGCTAAACTGAGCTTGATTCTTCTGTTGGAGAAGATTAAATGCACTGAAGTCATTGTGGAAAATGTGTTCTTATGCTAACATTGCTGCTTGTTATTGTACAGCAAGTTAGGCTTCGGAGGATGCTTTGTGACACTTTTATGATTCAAGATTGGTGGGAGGAGTGTTTAAAGCATTTTTAAAATGATTTCTCAAAGATTTCTCCTAAGATGTAACTAGCAACATCACTTGGAAGGCAGGAAAACTCAGTGTATATGCATTAAATTGCTTTCTATGGCTGATAGGAAATAGTTGGTCCCTTCCAATCTTAACCATCCTGTGATTCTGTGATGACACTGCTCAGTGTGAACGAATGTATATGCATTACTAACATTTGCATAATGGTATGTCTTAAAATGGAGGAGGAAATCACACTCTGTATATGGATTTAGGCAGAGCCAGTGTGGAGATAATAACACCAAAACCCAATATGGAGATAACAGCAGTAAAAAACAAGCCTAGATGGCTACATGGCATTTTGTCTTTTGACTGCATAAAAAGTGAGACAAGAAAGATTTGGGGTTTTTTTCCCCTCACAATTTACATTTTCCAAAGGGACCTCCATGAGGGACAAGAAGCAGATACCCCAAGGTCTCAGGGTTTGTGCTCAAAGGCTCTGAGAAGTGACTTAAGCCTGATGCTCAGGGTTTGTGCTCAAAAGCCTCTGAGAAGTGACTTAAGCCTGATGCTCAGGGTTTGTGCTCAAAAGCCTCTGAGAAGTGACTTAAGCCTGATGCTCTGGGGGCTTGCTTTGCTTTTGGGCTGGTGTTTTCCTGCTGGGAGAGCTGGGGCCACACGGGAGCGATGGGATGGTGGCTGCGTTCCTGTGGTGCTCCCCCGCCAAGCTGGGGGAACGTGCCAGGCCCTCTCCTTGGCCACAAAGGAGCCAGGCTGGGTGAAGAGCTGGGGTTGTGTGCCAGCCCACCGTGGCACTTGGAGCCTCTTGAATAATGGGGTCACAGCCTGGCTGGAAATCCTTCTTGTCAAGCACCTCAGTTAAGCTGTCGGGTTGTGCTTTAAACGGGGCTAGCTGCTTAATTTAGTCCAGACGTAGCCAGAGTTATTAGGAGAGAAATAAATAAACCAAGAAGTTGATTTGGATGGCTGAAAGGTATTTTGGGTGGTCTTGAAAGGATATTCATATCATTAAAGCTGCCCTGTTTCTGCTCCCACCTCCCCACATATGGATGCAGCTCCCAGCAACAAAAAGTGGGTTAATGGTTTGGCTTTTAGGGCAGCCTGGCTGGGTCCACATTCAAGGGACCTTTTCCTTCCACTTCAGCAGAGCATCCTGGCCCTATTTGAAACACTTTAACCAGTGTCAGATTTTGAGGTAGACACAGCCTTGGGGCAACTGTAGGATGTTAATTAACTAAATGGGGTGGCTCACAGGCAGCACCCTGGTCAGGACTCTCATTCCTGACCTGGATGGGATCGCAGTGTACTGGATTGATGGCATCCACTTGGGCTGATGGGGTTTGTTGGAAGAAATGCATGGCTCTAAATACGAGTGGTTTACCCAGTTTTATCTTCAGCTGATGCTCTGCCCAGTGCCTGGAGGCCCCAGACTGGCACAGGTGCTGATTTCTGCCTGCCTGGGGCAGGCTGGAAAGCACCCCTTGTTTGTCCTCCACAAGGGAAGGACGTTGGATGGGCTGTGGAGGGGGTCTCTGTGCCAGCCCTGGCCTTTGGGCCGTGGCGTGGGGCTGGGCACAGCTGGCACTGACCATCAGACACGCTGAGGTGCAGCATGAGCACAGCAGCTTGGGCACAGGACACAGGCAGGAGATCCACCCCGGGGCAGGAGGAGCCTGCCAGGTTGCCTGGCTCCTTTTTCACAGAATCACAGAACCCTTCAGGTTGGAAAAGACCTACGAGACCATGGAGTCCAGGCTGTGCCCCATCCCCACCTTGTCCCCAGCCCAGAGCACTGAGTGCCACGTCCCAGCCTTCCTTGGACACCTCCAGGGATGGGCACTCCAAACTTCCCTGGGCAGCCTTTTCCTTTCCATGAAGAAATTCCTGCTGATTCCACCCTGAGCCTCCCCTGGCCCAGCCTGAGGCTGTTCCCTCTCCTCCTGTCACTGTTCCCTGGAGCAGAGCCCGACCCCCCTGGCTGTCCCCTCCTGTCAGGGAGTTGTGCAGAGCCACAAGGGCCCCCTGAGCCTCCTTTTCTCCAGGCTGAGCCCCTTCCCAGCTCCCTCAGCCTCTCCTGGGGCTCCAGCCCCTTCCCAGCTCTGTTCCCTGCCCTGGACACCCCCAGACATGGGGGATGCACTCAGTGGGTTTAGGTCTCCTCTATGTTTTTTTGTGTAAGACACTTCTGTGTCTAGGGACAGTAAACTAGGCTGACCAGAAAGTAACCCAGGACTCCTCTGTGTCATTCCTGAACCTTTAATGCCAATTGTGCTTCCCTTTAGTTTCTGAGCTGTTTGTACATGTGTGTCTGTAAAGAGAAAGCTACTGAAAACAGCAGTAATCAGTGAGAAAAGCAAGCAAGAAGCTTTCCAAAAAAGAAAATTGAGGGAGCAAGAATATATTCTACATTCAGCTCTTTCTCTTTCGGCCCGTGAGAGATTTCAGTCATGATTTAATTGACTAGGAATTTGCCTGGATTAGGGAGGTTATTCCATTTCAGGTACTCCACTTCATCCAAGGATAATTTAATCTTTGGGTTGGACATATTTGAACAGAGCAATAGATCTCTTTTAGTTTTCCTTCTTACTGTTGGTAGCTTTCTGTACTCCTGGGTTAATCCAGACTTTGCAAAGCAGTCCCTGTTCTCTGTGGGTTTGCTGGAGGGTCAGGGTGGGACGTTTGCCACAGGTACATTGCTCATCACCTCAGTGCTGCTGTATCGAGGCTGGAACTGGAAAAGCCAGGCTTTAAAAAACAGGATCAACAGGCAATAATGATGCTCTTGCATGAATTCTCAGATAAGCCATTGTCTTCAGCACAGCCTGAGAAACCTTGGTAATTTGCTGGTGTAAAATGAAAAGGCTGAGGTATAAAAGCCTTTAATAGTGGCATTTCAGAAGTGACAGTGAGGATAATTTACCTCCTGTATCTGTGAATCACTTTGGGGTTTCTCGTTAGATCTGGTTTAGGAACTTTGAAAGTAACTTTTGGATGATATCCTTTGTGTTTATCATACTTGTAATGTGTTTAGATTACACACTGCATTAACCTCTGCTTAAATCAACCTTATTAGTCATGCTGAGAAAAGGTCATTAACATCTCCCAGACCAAATGCTGTATCCTCAGCTAATTATAACTAATTCATTAAAATGGTGTGACCTGTTTCCTCTGGGATGCAATCCAGGATGCAACTGTTGGCTTTCTCTGGCCTCATAAAGCCAGTGTATCCTGAGCTGCTTTGGATTTAGAGGGCAGACAGATTGTTTGTGTTTATTAACCTTGCTTGAAGTCTGCCACATCATATTTACGTGCTAAATGATAAAGATGCTGAAAAACCCCAAACAGAGCAGAAAACACCTCTCCTGCTGTATTTTGCTCTGTTAGCAGCATATTTAGTCAGACACCCTTTTATCCAAAGGCATGCTCTGAGGCTTCTGTTCCAGCTTAGGCTTGTTTCTGGGATGGCTTGGGAGGGAGCAGACTGCCCAAGGGGTCAGCAGAGCCGAGGAGGCTGCTCCCAGGTGGGGAGTGCCCTCGGTGGGTACAGGGCTCTTACCCTGGGGCAGAGCAGGCAGGCCAGGTGTCGTTCAGGTCTCAGGGCAGGAGATGGTGGTGGAAGGTGGTGCTGGGGCGTTTTTGTTCCTGTGAGGGTCAGAGATGAGGGGAAGACTGCTTTTCTGCCTAAAGGCTCTCTGTCTCTTGCAGACACACCAGCTGGACTGCTCTGCTCACTACCTGCGCCTGAAGTTCCTCGTGGAGAACCAGATCCAGTTCTATGTACCAAAGCCAGAGGAGGAGATCTATGAACTGGTAATGCTGCCCACCGGGCAAATGAATTGGACGCTGTTAATTAGTGTTTATCTGGCGTTCTGGAGCACGCAGAGTTATGCTTTCTAGTTTGCAATTACGGTGCTTTGCAGACCATAGCAAATTGGCCTTCAGCAAAGGGATCTCTGCAAACGTTTCATCCTGTGTTGGTGTTTAGCTCGTATTTGTGAGTGGATGTGTCTGGGGAGGGAGGAGGGACAGCCACAGGCAACGTGTGAAAGTCACTCTGAGGTACATTTAAGCTTAACTTCCCTCCCAGTTGTCTTTTCCTGTTGTTCATGTTGTCCATGGAGCTTTTAAAGACATGATGTGGAGGCCTGAGCACTTCTTGCTACAGCCCCTGTCTGAGTTTTAAAGAGGGGGAAAATACACAAGTTGTTGGGTGTTTTTTGGGTTTTTTTCCCAACGGTAAGGTAAAGATTGAGGTCAAGAAGGTCTGGAGTTATGTGTGAGAATATACTTCCTTAATTGCCTCAGCTGGCTGTTTTCATCTCGTTCATCTCAAAAGCAGACTTCAAAGGAATTTTGCCATGAGAGATTAGAAAAAAAGACCAAACAGGATTAGTGTCATGCTTTAACTCTGTGATTTTACACAGGCACGCTGTAACCCTTTTTAAAGTCCTTTTCATTGGTGGCTGGTTTACCTATAAAAAGTAAAACTTTGCTAGTTATGGAGGCTTTTGCTCATTTAGCAAAGGATTTCTGGGAGTTTCTATTAACGCTGTCAACAACAACAACAACAAAAACTAGTGAGAAAGTGCTAGAGGAGTGCTAGGACTGGGAGGTGTGATACAGCTGGGGAAAATTAAAACTCAGAGGAGACAGCTTTTAGCTGCCGTTGTCTCCAAGGACTTTGGGGACTTGTGTTGAGAGGGTGTAGGATTGACAGAGTCATCAATTATTGTTTATTCTGAAAAGCTGTAATTAACCCAAAACTCTGTCAGTGGGGCTGTGCAGATGCTGGAAGGGAGTGGTAGGGATGGGGGCTGCAGGATGGTGTCGAATGTGGGGATCTTGCACCAACACACTTTGTATTGTGTTTTGCTTGTCTGTGTGGGCTTGTTTGGGGAGAACACTGCAGTTCCTTCCACGGGGCTGTAACTATTCTGTAATACTGATTTTTGCAGTGCTGATAGAAGCAGGAGGCAAAATTATATTTTTATTAGGGAAATGAGTTCCTCTTCTTTTGTAAAGGAATAGTTTATGTACTGCAGTCCAAACACTGAGTTTCAAAATGTTAATTATTGTGAATTGCATTTTTACACGCTCACTGTAGCATGTGAACAGAATTAATATTCACCTGTGGGCTCTGGTTCACCTGGGGCTATGATTTTTTCCAACGACAAAGGGCTGGTTTGTCACTTCAGTGCTGAAATGCAGAGGCATTTGCAGCTGGATGAAGGGACTTCTTGGCTATTGCCTAGGTGTGAATTTGTGCTGGTCTCCCAGGAAGGATGTTAATGACCATTTCAAAGACTTGGGGGCTTTCCTTGGTACAAATAAACATCAAGGTGTTAAAGGTGAAATGTCATGCTGAGTTACAGCAAATCTGATAGTCTGATAATGAAGACATGTATTTAAGAAACAAAATCACTCCTTGTCGTTTTAATGCTGTTGAATAATTGAATTCCTTCAATGTCTTCATGAAAATAATATAAAAACATTAAGCTTTTACTGTCTGTAAATTAGGACAACGGGGACAGGAGCTCTGTTTCTCCTGCACTCACAACGGTATTGGCTGAGTGAAATAGATGTGTGCTCTGTTTTGTGATGGGGTGGGAGAACACTGCTTCCTCCTCTCTAACTGTGTTCTAACAGCAGAGCTGAGTGACACTGCTAGTGCCTCTCACACAGGTGCAGAGAAACTGTTTGATAAATAAAATGACCACGGTCCCTTTCTTCTGCCTGTAATTAAAACCCAGAAATCTGTTCCAAACCGTTTCAATTGATGTGTCCTCCCACAGTAACATATTTTTGTGTTTGTTTTTTTCCCTCTATTCAGCTGTACAAGGAAATAGAAATCTGTCAGAAAATTACCCAGCACATTCAGATGGAGAAGTCTGATGCATCCTGTGATATTTATGGTGAGTTACTCCCTGACTTGTTTTGCTGTTTCTCCCCCGCCAGTTCTAGCGCGAGCGGGTCCTTGCGTGCTGTTTACTGATGTACCTGAAAGGTCTCTTGAGCACAGTGAGAAGAGCACTTCTGATTCCTGAGCCACCCACAGGAACATTCACCTGCCCTGGAGGAGGACAGCTCTGTTTGGAGTGCTCTGAGCGTGGCTCTCCTGGAGCTGGAGGATGTGCAGGGAGGACAAATGTTTGCTTGTTGCTGTGGTTCCTCCCAGCGCCACCCACGGAGGGTGTGGGCGGGAGCAGCATCCTTTGCCTGCTGTCACATCTCACACGAGCCTTCACGGGCCCTGCTGGGGGCTGTGCTGGGGCTGCCACACTGCCCACAGCCCGCAGGGCTCTGCAGCTCCACGCCTTCCTCCTTGTCCCACTCC
The DNA here is from genome assembly GCA_013398275.1 of Promerops cafer. Classification (NCBI taxonomy): domain Eukaryota; kingdom Metazoa; phylum Chordata; class Aves; order Passeriformes; family Nectariniidae; genus Promerops; species Promerops cafer. Next base: position 71,282 of record VZSE01007194.1, on the reverse strand, counting down.
TCACTGCTTCCTCCTTGCCCCTTCCTCGGGAGCGTCGCTGGGGGTGAGAGGCATCTCGAGTTCTGTGGCCAGGCAGCTCCAGAGAGGCTGTTTGGCTGCTTCTCACCTGCCAGGGGCACCCAGGGTGGGCTCCTGCCTGGCCCCAACGTTCCTGAGGCTGGGAATGCCCAGCTCCAGGGTGTCCCAGGGATGCTCCAGCCCTTGAGGATGTCCCACGGACGCCTGGAGCCAGGATCTGACACATGGCAGATCTGTGTGAAGCACAAAGCAGGGGAAGGCCTCCCTGTGTAATTCCAGCAGAATCTCTCATCTCTGTGTAGTTCGTACTTCTCAGCTTTCAGGTGTTTCAGGTTACAGCCCTCCAGCCTGGGGAGTTTGCCCTTTGGCCTGGCAATTACAATTCTGGGGTGTATTTTAGAGTTATCTGTGCAACCTCCCCCACAGGAAGCCAATCTGCATCTTTTTGCTGTTTATTTAAATATTCTGTTGTAACGACTAGAATAATTCTGAATCCCCAAACTGCTTATTATACAGCTGCAGGCCATTGGAATATTGAGCTCTGCTACAAAGCAGTGGGACTGACTGGGGCTTGAATACTGAAGGCCTAAGAAAGAAATGTTCACCAGCCCAGTGATGGTTCAGGGTTTGTATTTATGTTGGGGCTCTCGTAGCATTTCCTGTTTATTTCTTTTTCTTCTTTTTTCCTAAGTGATAAATGGAAAAAAAATGTGAAACGCACTGTGGTTGTCCTGTGGGATGAGATCAGCTGTGTGAGGTGTGGGATGTAGCTGTGCAGTGCTCTGACCCTGCAGGCAGGGAATGCTAAAAGCACCCCAAAAAAGCTGACTTTTCTCTCATTGAGGGAAAATAGCCAAATGTGGTTTGCCTCGAACTGGCAGAAGGATTTCTGTGGTCTGTATGTGTTCATCCAGTGACAAGTGTGTGCTGAAATCACACCACCATCCTGGGGCAGTTTGGGCTGGACAGGGCCTCGAAGATCACCTCATTCCAGCAGCACATCTCAGGGAGGGCTCACCTGGGAACATTCTGTGGTGTTTGCACTCCCAGCAGAGTGTCTGTGGCAGTGAGAGGCACTCCTGGAGGGTCTGGCCAGTGCTGGATCTCTCAGTGGGATGCTTTGCTGATGCCTGGGCACAGACGTTCTCACCTCTTTGGCTGGTACTCTTTCCCTCTTTGCCAGGGCTGTGAGGGCAGAAATCAGTAAGAATCCCTGGCTCCCAGCTGGCTCCTGGATGTATCAGGAACTTGCTGGCATGTTCACCAGCAGCTGGTTATGCCAGGGGGCTGAGGGGGTTATCTGGAGGTGGACTTGTTCAGCTATTGAGCTGGTTTGGTGAGGCCACGTGCACTCAGAGATGCAGATTGTTGGTCTCCTGTCGTCAGAACTTTGCAGTGGAGAGAAGGCTCTGCCTGGGTCACCACCCATCTCTTCCCACCTGTGTTTCAGAGTCCGTGCACAGTGTGATGATAATGTTTTTGGCAGGAATGGCAGCTTATGCAATCACTGTGGCTTCCACCCACTCGTGCCCTTCCTCTCCCGCGGTGATTGTGTGGAGCCCCTGTGGCACCCAGCCAGATGGGAGCTGTGCATTCCTGCTGTCCACGTGTGTGTGTACACACTGCACACACACTGGGCTGAGGTGCTCCTCACCTGAGTGCACGGCAGTGACAGCACTGGCACTCCTGCTGCGAGTGGTGTGAGACCCAGCTGCTGTCACAGCTGTGGAAATACACCAGGGCAGGGTGACACTCTCTGCCTCTGGAGGGGTTAACCGTGTCTGTGAGATGACCATTTCCAGGCTCTTGCCAGCTGCCCATCTCTCATCTCTTAAAGCTGGTGACAACCTGTGTAATTGCTCCTTATGCCCTTTCTGCCAGGAATAACTGCAGGATTTATGGGTATGGCTGAAAGATGAATTAAGAAGCAACTGCGTGTGCATTTAGGCCTGATGGATTTAAGGAGGCAGAGATCTTCTCATGGAGGAATCATAGAATCCCAGAATTCTACGAGTTGGGTTGGAAGGGACCTTAAAGCTCATCCCATCCCATCCCCTGCCATGGGCAGGGACACCTTCCACTGTCCCAGGCTGCTCCAAGCCCTGTCCAGCCTGGCCCTGGACACTGCCAGGGATCCAGGGGCAGCCACAGCTTCTCTGGGCACCCTGTGCCAGGGCCTGCCAACCCTCACAGGCAGGAATTCCTTCCCAGCATCCAATCTAAACCTACTCTCTTGTAGTTTGAAGCCATTCCCCCTTGTCCTGTCACTCCAGGCCCTTGTAATGAGTCTCTCTCCATCCTTCCTGTGGGCTCCCTTCAGGAAAGCTGCAGTTAGGTCACCCCAAAGCTTCTCTTCCCCAGGCTGAACAATCCCAGTTGTCTCAGCCTTTCCTTGTAGGAGAGATGGAGCGTGGGGCTGCTTGGACACACTGATCTCCTCCCAGTGAGAGCCTGAGCTACCCCTCAGCCTGGTTTTGACATGTGGTGGTTGGCCCAAAACAGCATTTCAGGGGGAAAGGGTGATGCTCTCAGGAACTGATGCTTTGTGCTGACTCAAACTGCTGCCTTTTCCAGATGAGGGTTTTCCAGGTAGACTCTGTGCTGATGACAACCAATAGCTACTGTAATTTACAGCTGCTCTTTTAGTCGAGGGTTCTTCTCTCTGCCAGAGCTGGTGTGTTGAGTGAGCTTCACAAATTTCATTTGATTCAGCCCGAGTAGCTCGCATGCAGGTTCCAAGTAGCTCAGTAAGTCATGAAAGGCCATATGCTTCTCACTTCTGAGCTGCCACGTTCTTCCCCCTCTTTTCTTCCTCTCTTTTTTTTTATTTATTTTTAAATTGTGGATGAAAAAATAACTCTCAGCCATAAGGATCAGCTTGAAGGGAGTCCTGAAGTCAGGATAGGCTCCCAGCACATCTGCACTGCTTGGCTGGTGGCTGATTCCATGTCAAAACAAACAACTCCCCCCAGAGGTCTGTAAATGTTTTTCTACTCTCTAGAAAAAGAGAGAGCAAATGGTTGCCTGTGCTCATTTAGGGAGTAATGAGGTTTCAGAAAGGCAAATGTTCTGCTTTAGATAACTCTCCACAGTAAATAAACAACCTGCATTTAGCTTGGCACCTTGTATTTCCTTTACACTTCCTTATCTTACTGTGTCACCCACAAATGGCAGGAAAATCCCCCAGCCCACAGCTCCCAGTCCCATTTGCACTGTTTAAAAGGAGGCTGTGTGAGCACTTCCACTGCAAGACTGTTCTGTAGGTCTCTGGTGAGCATGAAACGTGCGCCCAGCTGAGACTTGGCAAATGACAGGTTGTGCCAGCAGCTGAAAAGGGGAAGGGGCAGAGGGGAAGGGGCATTTTTACACACATGCCCAGCCCAGGAATCTCAAAAAGCAGAAGTCAGCGCTCAGTTCTGGCAGGAGGTGTTGTGCCTTGCCTGAGTTTGGGGTGGAACATCCTCCGTGGCTCTCGGATTCCCAGCTTCTGTCCCAGACCACGGCTCTGTGCAGCTTTGCTCTGCAGACAGCAAAACCTCCTGGGGCGACCTTTGATGGCAAGAGAACTGGGAGTCTGCTCCAAGGCTTTGCAGCTGTGGTAGCCTCCAGTATGTCTGCAGACAATTGGTATATGCACTCAGAAACTCAGTCTGTGTTTTTGTTAGAGCCGCTTTCATTGCTGAACTTCCCGGTGTGTTTGTAAAGGTTTGAGGGAAGGGAGAGGGGAGGGATTCCCGCCTGCTCGTGGCAGGGACAGCACAGCCTTGGCTGCAGGGCCAGCCTGGTGGCTGGGACACCCTGCAAGGGGCTGGCTTCCTCTGACCATCTCACTGGGTGTCCCCCCAGGTTTCTCTCTGTCCTCCGTGGAAGAGGAGGGGATCCGCCGGCTGTACGTGAACGGCGTCAAGGAGACGGGCCTGGCTTTCAAGAAAGGTAAAGCACTTCTCCAAGCCCTCCCAGGTCAGTCACGGTGACATAAATACAGTAGAGGCATCTCAGTGCTCCCTGTGGCTAGGACTGCTGCCTCTGGTTCTGCCTCCAGCCTTTGCAGGAAGCGTGGCAGCGCTTGGAGCAGAGGCCAGCAGGGATAGCCAGGCTGCCAGCATGTCCCAAGGCAGAGCAGAGTCTGGTTTAATGCAGCTTATCCAAGCTGAGGCCAGCCCTGCCACTGCATTTCCCATTCACTGCCTCCCCTGCTGCACAGACAGGCTGGTCAGGGAGCTGGGCAGCTGAAACCCACCCACACTTTGACCTAGAACATGGGCACCATGAAGAGAAGATTCTCATCTCTTCATAACCCGTTGGTGTACGCAGAGTCCCCAGAAACACCTTCAGCTTTCTCTTGGCGAGGGCTTCCGTGGCCTTGCAGAGCTTATTCAGCAGCTGGCCCTTGCCAAAAGCTCTTCCAAAGGCTGCTCTCCCCCAGGCCACTGCATCCCTTGGCCTGGTGCTGACTCTGGCACTCTGCTGAGCCAGTCCAGCTGATAGAAAACTGCCCTGGCAGTTTCTGTGACCCCAACTGGTGGAGCTGGCTAGTGTGGTTGGGACTGAGTGGCCAAAGGGGCACAGTGGAGGCAGAAACAGGAAGGAAGGAAAAGTGGCCAGGGAATGGGGACAGCCTGGGGGTGCACCCCAGCTTCAGAAACCCATGTAGGTGTGTGTTAAACATGAAAAGACCATCTTGCCCTTCCCTGTCCCTCAGCCCCACAGCATTCCCTGGTTAACAGGATGGATATCGTGGCAAACGCCCTGGGCAGAGGCTGGGGGCTCCCTGCCAGGCTGCCACAGGGAACTGAAACCCTGTGGGTTCCTGTGTGGAGCAAAGCGAGCGTTAGGTGAGGGTGGATGGGGCTTTCATCAGGGCTTCTTCCCTGGGCTGCCTCTGGTTACTGCTGGAAGAACAGTTTGAATGATGCGTGTGCACAGAGTGCCTCCTGTGGGGCTGCACTGCAAGCACAGGCACTGATCAAAACTCAGGGATCTGTAGCTGCTCAGAGCTGACCTGAAAAGGCACTTCTGTATGGACAGCAGTCAGCAGGACATTGGGAAAAGATTCCCTGAGGTAGCAGCAGCAGGGAGGGAGGAAAACCCTCTGTGCCTCCCATTATTTATGTGCATTGTCTGCATTTGACTGCACTCCATCAGATGAGATACTGCATTTCATTTTCTATCTTTCCTCCAATTAGAAGACTTCTATTTTCTCCTGGTAATTTTTATGATTTATCCTTTTGTTTCTTCTGGTGCTCTGCCTTAGCAAGGCAGGCATTCCTTGTTGGAATGTGAGCTCCTTGATTGCCCTGAGATAGATGTGATGCTTTATCCCAAACGATCCAAAACAAAGACTACAAAGAGTAAATGAAGCCCCAGATCCAATGTTTATGGTTGCAGGCCTATTAGTGTGCTACTATTATGCCACAGAATCACTAAGTAGAATAAATTAAATCATGCAAAATGCTTGACTTGCCTTGTTTTGTCCTTCTTTCAGATATGATTTTACAGTCCATTTACTTTGTAGCTACTCTATCTAGTTCATTTTATTCTCCCTGAAACTGCACACCACTCTAGAGTTTCTGGGCACAGTTACATGCATTTAGGCTCTTCAGCCTCCTCCCTTCCACGTTTCTTCCTGGAATGTGGGTCAGTACTCAGTCCCCTGGAGGGATCATCCAGGCTTTCAGGGTGCCAGGACATGGCAGGGATGGTCACCCCTGTTCTTAGGCTGCTGTAAATTCCCGCTCTCATCCCTGTCAATGCAAGGATGGAGGGGCTGTGCGAGTCTGACCCGTTCCTCTGTGTCGCAGGCCTGAAAGCTGGGGACGAGGTGGTGGAGATCAACCAGAGAGCTGCTGAGGAGCTGGACTCGGCGCTGCTGAAGGACGCCCTGGCGCAGCCCTCGCTGTGCCTCGCCGTGCGCACGCACCCCGAGCCCGAGGAGGGCCAGAGGCTGGGCCTGCCGCCCCCGCGGCGCCCCGAGAACCCCGCGGAGCCCGGCGACGGCGCCCTGGGCCTGGCTGCGGGCAGCCAAGGTACTGGGCTCGGGACAGAGCCCGCGCGTGGTCCCTGCCAGCTCGTTCCGCGCTGGGAGGGAGGGAGGGCAGCCTGAGCCGGTCCCGGCGGGCTCTGGGAGCTGCGAGGTGTCACAGGGGTACCCCGAGGGATGGCTGTGCCCTCCGTCAGCCTGTGACACCCCCGCCACTGCCAAAGGCCCCTCACGCCCTCGGGCTGTGCCCAGCACGGTCGCAGAACCAAGTGCTCCCTTCTGGGCGGCTCAGGAGGTGCTTTTTCGTCTGGATTTGCCCACAGGATCTACATGTGGCAAGGGGGGGAAGAGTTAAAGCATTCTGTGTGCAGTTCGGGGCACCACTACGTCAGACAGGTCTCAGGCTGTTGGGTTCTTAGGCTGCTGTAAATTCCAGCTCTCATCCCTGTCAATGCAAGGATGGAGGAGGAATGGCCCAGCAGCCGGGGCTCTGGGCACTGCTGTTCCCTGGTGTGCTCTGCCTGCCTGGCCCCAGGGGTTTTTTGGGATCACACCCCTCTCCAGCTCGCTGTGGCTGCTCGGGGGCCCGGCTGGCCGTGGGGAAGGCCAGGGTTCCCGTGTCACCTGGCAGGGCTGCACGCTGTCCCTCAGCATCCCGGGGAGCGGGAGTCAGCTGCTTCCCTGCACATCCCCTTCTCCCCGGGGCACTGCTGCTGTCAATAGCTCCTGGAATCAGGCTGGCAAAAGAGCCATGACTAACCTAGCAGGGGCTCAGCTCTGCCGAGTGAGGATCCGGGTGCTGCCCTGGCGCCCGCCAGGGGTGGCAGGGGAGGCCTGCTCTGTCGGGCACAGCGCGCACAGCGGCTGTGCCGTGAGGAAAAGGGATGAACTGCAGATCTCGCAGAGCCCATCCAATCTCAGGGTCATCTGCAGTCATTAATGGGTATGTCTGGACACACACACACCGCCAGAGCTCCTTGATGTCTGCGGGGAGCACGGCTGTGCGAGTCTGACCCGTTCCTCTGTGTCGCAGGCCTGAAAGCTGGGGACGAGGTGGTGGAGATCAACCAGAGAGCTGCTGAGGAGCTGGACTCGGCGCTGCTGAAGGACGCCCTGGCGCAGCCCTCGCTGTGCCTCGCCGTGCGCACGCACCCCGAGCCCGAGGAGGGCCAGAGGCTGGGCCTGCCGCCCCCGCGGCGCCCCGAGAACCCCGCGGAGCCCGGCGACGGCGCCCTGGGCCTGGCTGCGGGCAGCCAAGGTACTGGGCTCGGGACAGAGCCCGCGCGTGGTCCCTGCCAGCTCGTTCCGCGCTGGGAGGGAGGGAGGGCAGCCTGAGCCGGTCCCGGCGGGCTCTGGGAGCTGCGAGGTGTCACAGGGGTACCCCGAGGGATGGCTGTGCCCTCCGTCAGCCTGTGACACCCCCGCCACTGCCAAAGGCCCCTCACGCCCTCGGGCTGTGCCCAGCACGGTCGCAGAACCAAGTGCTCCCTTCTGGGCGGCTCAGGAGGTGCTTTTTCGTCTGGATTTGCCCACAGGATCTACATGTGGCAAGGGGGGGAAGAGTTAAAGCATTCTGTGTGCAGTTCGGGGCACCACTACGTCAGACAGGTCTCAGGCTGTTGGAGAGTGGCCAAAGGAGGGACACGAGGATGGCAGAGGGTCTGGAGGGGCCATACAAGGAGCAGCTGAGGCCACTTGGAATGTTCAGCTGGAGGAGAGGAGACTGAGGGGAATCTCACTGGGGTCTGCAGCTTCCTCCAGAGGGGCAGCTCTGGTCTCTGCTCCCTGGGACAGTGACAGGGCAGGGCTGGAGCTGTGCCACAGAGGTTTATGTTGGGTATTAGAGGGTGCTGGGCACGGCCCCGAGGCTGCCAGAGCTCCAGGGGTGTTTGGACACTGCTCCAGGGATGCCCAGGCTGGGACTGTTGGGGTGTCTGTGCAGGGCAGGGGTGGGACTGGATGGCCCCTGTGGGTCCCTTCCAGCTCAGGATATTCTGTGGTTCTGTGATTCACCCTCTCTGGGGTCAGCCAGGAGCACAGGGGCCCTGTGTGTTTGGTGAGATGCACAAATAACTCAGAGTGATTTTTTTAAAACACCTGAAGATAGGGATTGACATTGCAGCCTGACATATCCAGGTGATCCCAGAGCACAGTGCCATGGGAAGGGACATTTCTGCTCACCACACTGCCCTGCTCAGAGAACCCAACCCGCAGAAGATTAATTAATTACTTAATTAATCTGTAGCAACTGGGAATTGTTTGCCACGAGTTTGGCTTCCCGAATTTCTACGTGCTGCTCTAGATTTGACAACAGAAGAGGACACTGGTTGTACCTCTCGGTTCAGTTTTTTGGAATCACTTAAAACACAGGAAAAATCAGTGGGATTGCCAGAATGAAGTAGTTTGTAGGTAATCAGAACTGTTCTGAGCTGAGACTGGCTTTGGGGAGTGTGATATTCATAGCAAGTGGAAAAGAGGGAGCAAGAAAAGCTTCCACACAGCTTATTGCAAATCCTTCTGAGGGGACTGCTAAAAGCAACCTCGTGTAAGATGTGGACTAAACCTACACAGGCAGTTAAAATTCAACATTTTCATGAAATTTTCCCCTTTGAATTTTCACAGAAGTTTTCCCAGTTAGGATTTTGTGCCGAAAATCGAGGTAGTCTTGTACATTTCCATAGCTGGCCACAAGATGCCCCCATTTGCTGCCCAACACCAGCTTTTCACAAGCCTCTTGTCTTTGCCTGTGACTTGTCACTGAAACCCTGAGTGCTGGGTAGCTCAGCTTTTCCCTGAGGTGAGTGTCCTGGGAGCAGAGGGCTGGGACTGGGATTTCTGTGTTCACACAGAGCCCGGAGCTCTCCCGACATCCACGTTCCTTCTAAACAGGGTTGGGCTGGGATCTGCCTCTCTTTCCCCTCAAAAGGAGGGCAGCGTTTCTTTCAGCCAGCAGGAGGAGTGCAGGTGTCCCTGGCACCTTCTGCAAGCGCCTGTAGTCACCACAGGAAATCATTTGGGATGGCTTAGCCCGAGGTGGGAGTGAAATCAGGGCAGGTGGTCTTCCCCACCCATTTCCCTCTAGCTGGGTGTTTGTAGAGCACAGTGTTTTACTGAAGCCTTTCTTTTTCTGCTCCTGCACTCTGTCAGGGATCCATTACCTGAAGTGGAATCTACATGACGTTTAAAAAGGGGTCTGTGCTTGTATCTGGGATATTGTGGTGTTATTTTAGATTTTTGTTCTTGGCTCCACGGCTTCTTGCAGAGAGCAGTCAAGTATGAAGTACCCACTGACCTATTTATTTGTGTCCTTGTTGATTCCAGGCAGTTTGGCTGGCCAGGCAGATCAGCTCCATGATTTCTGCTGAATGCTTTATTTCTAGGACACAGATTCTGTGTGTGGCCCCGAGGCCCTGCAGCCCCCTCTCAGCAGGGTCACAGAGCCAGTGGGCACACAGCACCTGTGGGCACATCCCTTCTCCAGGAATCCAGCATCTGGGTGCAGGATCATGCTGCTATCTTGGCATTATCTTCTTCCCTAGCCATTCTTCTTCAGCTGTGAAGGCAGCCAGGGGGGATTTTATTTTTTGTATGAGACAAATGATACTGTGTATTTTCAAAGTATGAATGGTATGTGTTACTTTTTTTTTTAAGGAAGCTTTCCTGCTGCCTTGCTGCTCAATGGGAGGTCTAGAGGAGCAAAGCAGGGCTGTGTTTCTGGGAGTCGACCTCCCTGGAGTGTCTGCCAGAGCTCCTGTTAAATCCCAGGTCTCTCACAGCTCTTTCATCATCTGGAACTCCCTTGCACATGCTGAGCTTGGGGCTGGAGCTGCAAATCAGCTCTGTGGCCGGGGTTACTTCACTGTGTTTGCTTAGCAGGTTATTCTGGAAGTGACCTTGGGTTTTATGTCTGTGATTGATGTGAGAACTGCCATCCTGGACACGATGGATGCTTTCCCCGTGGAGCTGCGCTGCCTTTGCACAGCCACAAGTTTTGTGCCTTTCATCTGTTATTGCTTTTCCTGGCTCTGGGTTCTCTCCTGCTAACACAGCCTGCATAAATTTGGCTGAGGAGGATTAGCTCTGCTTCTGCCTGGAGCTCCACAGCAGGTTTTCATTACTGCCTAAAAGGATCAGTGGGGTTGTCTCCCCTCCCCACGAGGAGTGGTCTGCCTGCCCGCTCTGCTCCCCTCGGTGCAGGGAATGAGAGCTGAAAGCTGGGAACAGCCCTGGGGCTCCCCCAGATCATCAGGAAGGTATTCTGCTATTGAAGGGGGTTTGGGAATGGGAGTAGTACCCAGATTTGTTTGTGGTCTCCCCACAGTTCACTCCCTTCTTTCAGTGTGGGGCAGTCTCTGAGGCTTAGGCTTTGCCTGCCCCTGTATTTTGGAGCCCTTCAGCAGGGGGATAATGTGAAGCACGTAAATCACCGTGCAGAATGGATAAAGACTGAAAAAGAAAGTGCCCCCCTGCTTGCAATGGGTATATCAGTCTCCTGGATAGGAAGCACGTGGGTGTTTTAGGGAGTTTGTTACTGTGTCACTCAGAGAGCAGCCAGAGGCTGGAGTTACTAACACACTGGCTAAATCTGTGCTGTAAAGCTGAACCAAACTTCCATTGCACGGTAGGAACAGCCACTGTTTCTTATTCCATCCTCGTCCATCACAGGCCCCCTTGGGCTGAGTAATTGGGATTTCAGAACCAGCTGAGGCCACCAGTGACCCTAATTTCTTCAGGGTTATTTTCACGGGGCTGACGGCTGATTTCAGACTTATTGTAGCACTGTTCTCCTTCAGTGCTTGGTGTAACAATTCCGGGGCACTTCCTGCAGCAGCCACCGGAGGGGTTCGGGACAAGATTTCATTTCTCATCCCGAATTCCCCAAATTGCTGCGGGGCTGCCTCGCCCTCTGGCGGCCGCCGGGGCTGGAGCTGCAGGCCTGGCATTTGCGTTAAGGAAGCTGCTGTTCAGCTGCCCAAACAGATGATACCGGGGTATTTTTGAGGCTTAGGCACTGAAGTGCAGCATTCCTGGTTCGTATTTTGTGTTAGCAGGGTGCACGCTTGCAGCTTTGTGCTGCAGCTGGCAGAGCTTGGCTCGGGATATCTATTCCCACGGCACTGAAATGAATATATAAATAGTAATAAATAAATATGTAGCCTGGCAGCAGAAAGGGAGCTTTAGGAGAGGTACCACACATTGTGGAAATCCCATTAAAACCTTGAGTTACACCAGCCCTGCAAACTGGAAGCAGCAGTCGTGGAGAATTACAGCCAGGTGCTGGGCTGGTGCTGCAGCTTTCTGTGATTCTTCTCCAGGCCTTTAAGCCCCAGCACCTTTGCTCCAGTGACAGGAGACTTCCTTCTCTTGTGCTGGTTGTAGCCACAAGTGGAGTTATTTAGTGGGCATTGGTCACACTGCCACAGGTGTGACACTGCTGAGGCAGCCCGGGGGCTCCTGTGACCTCCCTCTGTACTGGGGCCACGCACAGCGATTTGAACCCCTTCTCCTGCTGCTTTTTTGGGTTTCCCCTTCTAATTCCTTAATGCCTCGTGAGGGCAGCAAATGGCAGTGCTCAGGAAGAGGGAAAGCAGCACGCTGTCCTGGCAGAGCTAAAGGAGGACTCCCAGGGCAAAAAGCAGGTGATGGAACGATGCTGACAGAAGTGGGACGTAACTGGGAGGTATTAACGGGCAGGAACCTGCAGCTTTATTGCTCTGGTTGCATTTAACAAGCAGCAGATAAAGCTGCTCAGGTCCCTGGTGGCCAGAGACATCAGGAACAGCCTGAGCACACGTGTTGTGTGTCTGCTCCAGTGAAAGATTCCTGTCTGCTGCCTAAAAGTGCAGGAAATGGGTTAAATGGGGCTTTGGCATACAGGAAAAGAAAAAGGGGTGGCTTAAAAGTAATGTGAACAAATATTATTACCTTGGTTCGGGGTGAGAAACAGCTGCAAGGTGCATTTCACACAGATTGAGAAGGGAAATTAATTGCAGTGCAAAAACACAGACTGCCCCACACAAATTAAGGCACGCAGCAGTTATTTTCTCTGTTTTTTTAAATGGGCACCTTGAAAATTCTTAATAGGGAGAGCAGAAAGCTGATAGTGAGATTTGATAAGATCTGGGCAAGGCTCAGAAAACCAAACTTCTTACAGAAAAAACACTTCTTTAAATAGATCCTGTGTTGCCAAACAACTCCTCCAGGCACATCATTTTCTAAGGTAAACCCTCCGTTTTCAGAAGAGGGGCCTGAGCTCTGAGCTACCTTTTATGTCCTTTCTATTCCATCAATGCCCCAACTGGGGCTCCATCCCAGTGTGCAGAATGTGTTCTGAAGCTATTTCCAGATTTCTGAACTCTGGCTTTTCCAGATTGTCTCTGGACATAAGAAAGTGGGAAATCTTGCACAGTCATGCAAATTATTTTTAATGATGGAGTCTAAAAGCTTACCTGAACAGCAGCTGAACGTTGAGTCCTGACTCCTGAAAACGTCTAAAACTGGGTTTGTTTCCTCAGCTAGTGAGTGTGTCAGGCCAGAAGTGCAGGCAGTGGAGTCCCCGTGTCCCTCGTGAGCCAGGGCTGGCTGGCCAGCACCAAGAGCTGCCTGCCACAGTGTCCCTGTGAAACCACGGGGCTAGAAAGGTCCATGGCACTGCTTGCCAGCCAGGCAATGAATGCTGGGTGTCAGAATTTCCATGGGACATTTCAGCCTTGTCTCTGCATCTGTAGGTGCCGGGGGAACGATGTCTGGTCGTAACCTGTTTGCTTTTACACCTGCCCTTAAACCTGAGCTGCAAACCCTCCTCGGAGGGTGCCTCTGGCACAGCCTCTCGTTGGAATGTGTTGGTGCTCTTTTCTTGGGGGCCTGGGGGAACCGTGGCCGTGTTTTCACACCCGTGTCACCCTCGGCAGGGCACTCCCTCTGCAGTGACCCCGACAGCTCGGCCGAGGCGGCCCCGGACGAGGCGGAGGCGCAGGACCTGGAGTCGTCGGACGAGGCCGAGAAGATGAGCAAGGTGAGGAGGTTCAGTTTTCACCTGGCAGGGAGAGCAGCCAGGCCAGAGCACCTTTCCTGGGAGAGCCCTGGTTTTACTGTGAAGGTGTTCATGGGTGATCCTGGGTGGATCAAGGCACGGCTTTGGTCGTGGCATGTCACCCGCTGCCTCTTCAGCGAGATTTGTGCCCTTTTCCCAGGGTGGGTTCACATCTTCAGTACTCTCTGATAATGTTCCCCACCCAGTTTGTAAATGGGCTGGTTTATCACCTCCCTCCCAGAGCAGCTGCACTAAACCATGTGGATTATTAGGATTTCTCATTGTTTCTTGATTGCTAGGCTTTGGACAAATGTAAATTAAACTGTATTTCCTTAAAGCATAGCATCCCTCACATGCAGGTTTGTAACTGCAAACTAATCATAGCCAATCTACCTCAAACTGAAGCAAAACTCTCCAGTTATAGCTAAGAGCTTGTGCAAATGGATTGCTAATGGCCATCAATTAAGGGACGGTTCCACAGTTGGTGGTGACAGTAGGTGATGATCGGTGGGACAGTCCAGGGAGATTATCTTGATTGCTTTTAGGCATTTGTGATACAGGTGATGCTGAGAGCTTACAGCTATTTTTCTTCACAGTTAATGACCTAATGAGAATTAGATCTCAGTTTGTTGGTGTTTTCCCTCCGTGCATGTTTTCTCTCCCGCTTTAACCAAGCTGTGTTCTAGTGAGCTCTGGGCTGGTCCCTTGCTGCTCTGCTGCAGAGAAAGGAAGGAAAAGACCTTGGCCTCTTGTTTCCTGATCCCTTGTGTCACTCTAGCCTGGAGCTGTGTCCTTGAGAGCCAGACAGTGGAAGTCAGATATGGGTAAACACGAAGAGAGGGTGATTACAGTTTGTTTCTAGATTTTATTTAGGAACCTCTTCTTGTAAGTACAAATAATTTCTTCTTCAGTCAGTGGCCATGTTTGTTGATAGTTTGTGATTTTTAACTGTACATTTCTTCTCCAGTAAGTGGAGATGTTTGTTGACAGCTTGTGATTTTTAACTGTAAATTTCTTCTTTAGTAAGTGGAGGTGTTTGTTGATATTTTGGGATTTCTAACTGTAAATATGTGGGATTTTCATATGCTCTGAGCAGAGCCTGTTCTGTCAAAGGAAGCTGTGGCAGAGCAACGAGCACAGCCCGTGGCTGCTGGGGAGTCAGTGCTCTCCATGGGTTTTCCAGGGCTCTCTGTTCCTGAGCTGTGCCACAGGCTGGGGGGTTTTGCCCCTTGTCTCCTGGATGCTCAGAGCTGTAATTGCCTGCACGAGGCGTAAGGATTACCCGATTAGCTCTGCAGCTCAGCAGATTTAGTCAAACTGAGAAATGGGTGTTAGCAGCTTTAATGCTTAATATTCCATCCTGGAGGAATAACTCCCAACTCTGAGGAGCCCTGGTTTCCAACAGGAGGAGCTTCTGCCTGTCTGGCAATGAAATGTTGACATCACTGAGTGTTTCCTTTTGGGATACAGAAATATGTCTCTCTATTTGTGGGGGGTGAAGGGGAGTGAGGCTTTTTTTTTTTTTTCCTGTTTCAAACTGCTTGAAATGTTCTCCCACAAATGAAGGACACAAGTACCTATGGAATACATCTAACGTCCTCAGTTTGGCAATCTCAGGGATGCTGCTGTCCCTGCTCTGTACTCAGTGCCTTCCTTGCTGACTGTAGAAACCCCCAAATTATTCTGCAATGCCTGTAGAAAATTCCAATATATAGGAGTGGGGAAGAAAAAGAGCTTAGCTGAGGGTTTTCCTGATCCCTTGGCTTTTCTGTGTGCTTGGGAAAGCTGATGTGCATGGGAATGAAGGATTCTTGCAGTGTGTTTTCCCATGGGCAGTCACAGACGGTGAGGAGGAAAACAGAGGTGTTTTCCTGTCCATGCACTCCCACACCTTTCCATGCTGCTGGGATTATGGCACAGAAGATTAAGGTGGTGTCCTCAGGGCTGTTTCACAGGGGTTAGTTATTTCTGTACGTGGCAAGGGGACGGCTCTGCCCTCGTGCCACGTTCCCCTTTATCCCATCGCTGCCGTGGATGGTGGAGCTCAGGGGAGACCTCCCTTCTTTTCCTGCCCTTCTTGGCTACAGCAGGGCAGGAGCCCTCCCATCCATTCACTGCTGGTCAGCAGGGGAATGTTCCCATGTCACCAGCATCAGAGCTCCCCAGCTAAAGGCAGAGCTCCCCTCCTTCCAGCACAGAGGCAGCGTTAGGAGATCCCAAAGGAGCCTTCGGGGTGTCTTGTGCCAGTCCTGGGGCAGGGCTCCATCCGTGCCCAGGGAGCACTGCACAGAGGGACAGCTCCCAGCTTCCCCAGGGAGCTCCCTGCCCCTCCAGCCAGCAAAGAGATCCTAGGGCAGCATTAATGATTCATGGCAAGAGGAGAGGAGCGAGGTGCTCGCAGCCGCGTTCTCCGCTCTCCTAGCATTCTTGCAGTGTGAAGGTAAGTGGGGGGAAGTCCCACCAAAAGCTGGGCTTGGTCCCTTCTACCTTTGCCAGGCAGTGGCAGGGGGCTGTGTGACACAGGAGGCACTGGAATGTGTCCTCCTTCCTCCTCCTCCTGGCTGCAGCTGCCTCTGTCCCTTCCCCCAGCCCAGCATGTGTGCACGTGGGTGTGTGTTTCCTTAGGAGTGGTGCTTTTGCTTCTTAATCTGCAAAAGCCTCCGAGCTGTGGTGGTGCTGAAGGATTTGGAGGTGCAGCAGGAACTCTGAGGATTCCTCCCTTTTCTGAGAAGCTTGTCTTCTGTATATCCTAAAGGCCTGATAATGCAGAGCTTTCTTCTCCATCACTATTGTCAAAGTAATGATCCCATTATATGGAATAAGGGAAGATGAGGTGTCTGTCTGTTCTGGTAAAATACTGGAAACCCTTCTCCAAGGTGGGCTGAGGTGTCAGAGGTGTGGGATAACTGCTGTTCTCTGGACTCACTCCCTATCTAATTTCAGCCTCTTATCTCTTGGGATGACATCTGTGTGAAGGGTGGCAGGCAAGGTGCTTTCCAGGTGCAACCCTTTTCCTTAAGCCGTGCAACTGGCCCTGGCCTGAGGTTTTCTGCAAGTTCTCTTTGCTCTGGGGTGGACTTGTGGCTTTCCTTTCTGTCCCCATTTCGTATAGGAGCCAAGGGGAGGAGAGAGCTGGGAGGGAGAAGAGTGGGGGAAAGGAAGGCCTGCTCTCTGCCACCTTTTCAGGCTTGTTTTCATCTAGCACCAAATTTCAGGCTGTTTATGAAATGGGGGGGGGGATGCCCCTCTGTCAGCCCCTATTCAACAGAACACCAGAAACATTTCACACCAGAGTAATTTCTTCAGTGGTTACTTGCCCCTGTGGTGACCTGATTATTTTGGCCTTTTCAATATTGATGTTCCCAGGGGTACCCAGAAAACTGACTGTATGAGTGCCTGATGTTGCAGGTTGCCAAAGGCCAAAACAGGTGCCGTATTGAATCTCAAAATCAGTCTTTGTGTATTGTCTTTTCCTGTCGTGGTCCTCTGAATTTAATTGGGGACGTGTTGTAAGGAGTGTCACCAGTTAAAATTACTGCAGGACGCTGGTTTCTCCCTGTTTCTAATTGCAGACGAGTGCCTGTGGCAGTAAGGGCCAATTACCTGGCAGCAGTGGTGCTTGGGGGAGCGCGGTTGATGGGCTCGGTGTGTGCACGCCCGTGCCACTTGAAGGGATTTTTTCCAAGAAAAGTAGGTCGGCTGCTCTCTGCAGCATTACTCGAGACCAGCGTAAGTCTCCCAACCCTCAGTGCGTTGCAGTAGACGTGAAAGGATTTAAAGGGGGATTTGCGGGGTCGGTTTCCCGGCGGCAGACCCGGCTCTTTTAAGTTGCTTTCATTCGGTGCCGCGTCCCTTCCGCTGTTTGGTATTCCCGAGCAGTGCCGCTCGCAGCCAGCGGGCTCTGCCCAGCCCCGGGCAGCGCACACTGATATTCCTGATATCCCCAGGCTGCCCCCGCTCCGCCGCATTCCAGCCGCTCTGCCGGAGCTGCCTCCACAGCTCCGGCCTCGCCCGGCTCGGGATCCCGCGGCTGCGGTGAGCAGATGGCGCGGGAGGGCAGGGAGGCTGTGCTGGCAGGAAGGTGGGCGCTGCCCTGCCCCGCTCACACGCGGAGGGAGCGGCCCGGGGTGCCTGGGAGGAGGAGGAGAGCAGCTCGGGGTGCCTGGGAGGAGGAGGAGAGCAGCTCGGGGTGCCTGGGAGGAGGAGCGGGAGCAGCTCGGGGTGCCTGGGAGGAGGAGGAGAGCAGCTCGGGGTGCCCGGCAGGAGCGGGGGCTGCCCGGGAGGAGCGGGAGCCGCTGGGGATGCGCAGCAGCGGGACGGCGCTGCTGGCTCGGTGACAGCCCCGCAGCGCTGCCTCTCCGGCGATGTCGGCGCTCCGGAGGGGGACCCGAAAGCAGCGCAGCGAGAGCGCTGGCAGGGACGGGGACTCCCTGTTCCGCATGCTGTACCTGGTGAGCGGATCCGAGGGGACGGGCTCAGGAGCCGGCACTTAGGGCGTTGTCGAGCCGGTTAATTGGCAGGTTCGGAATTGCTGGCTGGGCTGTGGCGTGTGCGCCCTGCGGAGGCTCTGGGCTGCCGTGCCGCGGCAGTGCAGTGCCGGCAGGATGCAGTGTGCCGTGCTTTGTTTGGGCGGGCTCTGCTGCCGGGAGTGTGGTGCCCAGGGGGCAAGCCGCCTGATGCCCAGGCACCTGGATGTCTTTGCATGGCAAACACGGGAGGAAAAGGTTTTCGACACTGTGGGGCAGCCCCCTGGTTGTGAATGTCCTTGATCCTCCTCCATGGGAAGGAGGATGTGAGCTTGGCTCCTCTGCTGAGCCCCTTCCCGGGGAGGGGTTAGTGTTTGTGAACTCCACTTTCCAGCCCCGTTGTGGCAGCCCTCAGTCTCATTTTCAGCTTGCTTGAAGGGATTGCCTGCGGGATTGTGCCTGAAGTGTGATGCCTTAATTCTCCTAAAGAAATCCTGGTTTAGTGCTGTCGTTGTCACTGCTGGCAGAGCTGGTGCAGGGAGATAAAAGGATCTGTTTCCCTTCCAGACCTTCCCTACTCTATCCACTTTCTCTGGGAAAATGGGGACAGAGACATTTTTGTGAAATCTGCTTGAGTGTTTTCACCAAAATAGCTGTGCCCTAAAGCCCCCCGTGTGCAATGTGTGTCTGCTTTGTGGCTGGAAATGGATTTTTTAGCAGGAATACCAGGTAGACAGGCTGTGCTCTGGGATGAAGCACAGCAGTTTTTGCAGGTGGAGTCATGCATTTCAGTTCTAGGAGAGAAACAACACTATTTTTATTGATACGGACTGATAAGGTAACCGAGTTTGCTGGTCAATATGATGGTGGTTTAACAAGGCTTGATGGTGACGCTCACTTGGTTGTTTACTGCAACCCCCCATTGAGGGATGAGGGTTAGAAAGGACCCTCTGAATTGCTAAATTCAGAGGGGTTCAGGTGCAGCTGGATCTGCTCTAGTCCCAGACTTGGTCCGTGGTTTATGTTGGAAGGATTATATATGCACAGCCAATGCTTTATATCCTTTGAATACCAAGTTCAGCAAGTCCTAATCACTGGCCAGGGCTCTGTGGTGGCCAGGAGCCCTCAGCCTTGGGAGGCCTTCCCGCTCAGGTGTGGTCACACACCACAGCTGTTTGGTCAGGGGACAAGCACGAGAGCAGGTTTGTGGGCATGGCTGTGCTGGAGACTGTCCCTAGAGTGGGCTGTGTGGGGCAGTTCCCCAGGAGACGTGGGGCAGGCGGTGGGAAGGCGGCGCTGGCCCTGGCCGGAGCCCTCGAGGGTTTTTGAGCGTGCACGAGTGGAGGTGAGGCTTTGGGAAGTGCTGCACACCTCTCCCTGCCATGGGGGTGTGCCTGCTCCTGCTGGGGCACACCGCCTGCCTCCGGGAGTTATTTCAGCGTCAGTGCTGAGCTGGTGTCCGCGCGGAGCAGACTTTCCCTCTCTCTTTTCTGGGTGACCCATCTTTCCCTGCAGGAGCGTGCCCAGGATGGGAGGGTCTGCAGGGTGGCAGGCAGGAGCTGCTTAAAACACGTATTTTATTTTGGGGGTTGATTCCAGACTGTGCTTTATTCATTAGAACTGGTTTTATTTGTACATTTGGATCTTAAAGCAAAGCACCACTGGACATGTCTGCTTCAAGGAGTGCTAGCAAAGCTAAGCACTGCAGAGCAAAACCCTGCCTGTCCTGGCTCTCTGCAGGCTCAGAGTATTGTATCTGGCAGTTCTGTGCCTTCCCAGCAGAGCAGGGCACTTGGGAAGGTGCTTCAACCTGTGCTGGAGCCAGGCTTTCACCCACTGCCCTTGGTGGGTTTGGGGCTGTTTGGGATCAAGGTCACACCTGCTGAAATCTGATGCAGATCTAATCCAAAAGTTTGGGTGGGCTTTATACTTAAAAGCACAGTGAGTATAGGTGGAACCTTGCTGAGAAATAACAGGAATTATTGAATAATTAAGATTAATAAATCTCAAATCTCAGTGACACATGCCAGGAGCAGAGTGAGTTGGAGATGGACTGGTCCAAATTCCTCCTGCCCTCAAATTGCAATATTTTTCCTTTCTTCCACATCTGAGTTAAACCTCAGAAACTGAAGGTGAATGTTTTCCCTGTAATGAAGTGTGTGCAGAAGGCATTTTTTATAGACAGCCAGTTACGATGAGTTCCTGGCTGGCAGTTGTGTCCTGAAGAAAATGATCCTGTGTGTAATGAGCATCTTGGCTCATCTGCTGTGCAGTGGGACCTCAGGGGAGCATTTGCAGCCCTAAGAGACCTCTAAGGGAAGGGGGTGGAAATCCTTCCTTGTCCTAACATGGATTGTAGGTGCATGGAGAGGAAATAGCTCTGTGTGAGCAGACTGCACGGCTTAAAAAACACAGAGATCACAACTGCCAGTGGGTGGGAGTGAAGTGGTATCCCAGGGGCAGAGCCTTGCCTCCAAACTGCAAGGTGAAGATGTGCTTTATTTTCTATTTTTGTTAGTTTTTTTTCTCCTCTGCTCTCTTTGCATTTCTCTGGTTGAACAGGCTGCTTTTGGGTCAGTTGTTTCACAGAATTACCCACGTTGGAGAACACCTCTGAGACCATGGAGTCCAAGCTGTGCCAAATCCCCACCTTGTCCCCAGCCCAGAGCACTGAGTGCCACATCCAGGAATTCCTTGGACACCTCCAGGGATGGGCACTCCAAACCTCCCTGGGCAGCTCCTGCCAGTGCCTGGCCACCCTTTCCATGGAGAAATTCCTGAGCTGGGGGGCTGTAGAGGCAGTGCTGGGAAATCACTGCACCCGGACTGAGATCCTCTGGCAGGGCTATCAGGCGTGGTCACTGGAGCAGCCCTTTTCCCTCCAGGTCTCTGGGAGGGCTGGAGACAGCCCACGGCTGCCTTGGCAATCCTGGAAGCCTGGGGCTGTCGTCACTGACACCAGAGACTATTCCTGCTCCAAACTCTTCAGTGCAATGAAAGATGGGAGGAAATGATCTAACACGAGGGGGTGAAGTGAGGATAACTGCCTTTTTATATAGGCAGCTGATTAAATAATAAAGAAAGCTGCGAGGTGGAGCAGCTCTGGGAAACAGCACTTACGGGGAAGAAGTTCACCCTGCGAGGCACATTTCCAGACACAGCTTAGGGATACAGCTGCTTTCCCAAAGAGCTTGTGCTTGGAGCCTGGAGGGGCTTCAGCTGGGAGGCTGTGCTTCCCCAGAGCCCAGCGTGAGTGGTTTCTGCCTCTGTGGCAGCAGAGCTGTGCACAGCACTGCTGCAGCCCCGACTGGGCAACTGGCAGGGGGCTGGGGTGTGTGTTTTGTTTGCACAGGCATTTTTGGTTCCCAATTCTTGGGCCTCTCTGCGAGTTTGTCAGTCTTGAGTGCTGGACGAACCTGTTTTAATTAAAATTCACGTGAGTCTGAAACCAGGAATGGAGTTGAGCAGCACTTCAATTAATTTGAATTCTCCGACTCCTCTTTTTTTTTCTTTATCCCCAGTCACAGAGAGACAGGATAGACACTGTTGGAAAGTCCCCAAGCTGCAACTGCTGAGCTGCAAACCCTCCTCAGCCCCTTTGTTCCTCTGGCTCTTACTTCCAATATTACCACTGCTCTTTCCTCTCCCTTCTCTCCAAAGAGCACAGAGCAGGTGGCAGCTTTCTGTCGCAGTCTGCATGAAATGAACCCCTCTGACTGCAGTGCTCCCCCCCAGGACTGTGCAGGGCCCCAGCTGAGCACCATGAGGCAGCTCACGGACGCAGACAAGCTGAGGAAGGTCATCTGTGAGCTCCTGGAGACCGAGCGCACCTACGTCAAGGTGAGGGGCTTCAGCCTCAGCTGTCCTGCAAAACCCTCCTGGTTTCTTCTCTGGCTGCTTCAGGCTGGGTTTCACACCTCTGTCTGCTGCTGAACTTCCATTCAGTTCTCCGTGCACCTAAATGTAACTGTTCATATGTCTAAATATAAGTTTATCTAAAGAAACGAAATATATTTGAATACAAGTTCAATCTGTGCCTAAAATATAACTGAAATAAGGCATTTCCAAATAGGCTGTTTTCATTTTGAAATGGCTTTGCTGGTGTGCAGTTACTGCTCACTGAGATCTGGTATTGATTTTGAAACTAGAAACGTGTGTGTGTTTCCTTTTCCTGTCTTAAATTCAAATCCAGCTATTTCGTATTGTGGGTAAAAAGGAGAAATTCTCCGATTAGGTAAGCATCATTTGCCACCTCAGTAAACACCAACATGGGAATCTTTCTCTCAATTTTTAGGACTTAAATTGTCTGATGGAGAGATACCTGAAGCCTCTACAGAAAGAAACCTTCCTCACACCAGATGAGGTATGTTGAACTTCGCTTGTCTTTTTGCCAGAGAGCTTCTCCTGCCTCTCCACTCTGCCCACCCAGCTGGGCTTGTTTGTCTGAAATTAATTTCACTGAATTCCATTTCTTTCAAATAATGGATTAAGTAGAGCATCAAGGTGCTGCTCAGTAATGTCTGCAGCTTGTTTTTTTTCCTGACATCACGTTGTTTTACAATTGGACTGAGAATTGCTGCAGTTCTAGAAAACACAGTTTAGCCTCAAAGGGATATTTTCAGCATTCTGCTTTTTTTTTCTCCTTTCATTAGCTGGATGTTCTCTTTGGGAATCTGACTGAAATGGTAGCATTCCAGGTAGAGTTCTTGAAGACCCTGGAAGATGGAGTAAGGCTGGTTCCAGACCTGGAAAAGCTTGAAAAGGTTGAGCAATTTAAGGTAATAATTGTTTACTTTTATATATCTTGAAAACGCCTTCTTTGCATTGTCTCCCTGTTTAAATTTTGAGGAGACCTTTAACAATCTCCACCATATTTTTCTGACTCTTGCCACTGTTCATGTAAAAACCTGCATCTGCTTCCATTTAAGATTAATTTTCAACTGATGCTGGTGCTGCTGAAAAATTACCCTGCTGCAATTGTAGTTTATGCTGCATTTAGCCATATAGAGCACTAGAAACCATGTGCTTTTTGGTTCTATTCTTGCCCTTCTGCCAGATTTCTTGCCTTGAGCTGTCAGGAAATGCTAGAAATGGAAAGTTACATAAAATCTCTGTCCTGACAAGTCTCATGTTCAGAAGCCCTCTGGGGCTGCAGATCAGAACAATACACGGAATTTTGTATTTCCACTTTCATTCCATGGTGGCAAATACTTCTGGCTTTCAGCAGGTGTGCATCCTCACAGGTGGAAATGTAAACTGCAGCTCTGTAAACTTCTTTTACAACCCAGGGAGATGTGGAAACAAATGTCATTTGGTGTCTAATGCAGTGGTACTGGTGGTGGAGGCATGGCACAGAGATGATGGAATGTTTTTCCTTTGGGGAATTCCACTGTGGCTCTGAGCACCACTCACCTTTGTAAAGGACAGGACGATTCCATATGATGATGATGATAATAATAATAATAGTAATAATAATAATGCTGCCTCTGGCCCCTGTGTGCTCTGAGCTGGAAGAGAGGAGTACCAGTGAAGGTCCTTCCAGAGAAAACTCCATCTCCTGAGGGCTGCTGCTTCCAGCTCTTGCCATAAAAACTGCACCAAGCTCACTTTCAGTTCTGCCCCTGGGCCCTGTCTGAAAGCAGCTGGGTGTGAAATGTGGGGTTCTGTGGTTTCAGTTCTGCAGTTTGCTTCCCCCTCTCCCACTCTCTGTCCCCAAGATGCCCATGTGTGGTGTCACCCCTCACCAGGTGCTGTCTGGTTCCCAAGACATTTTGGGATTGTGTTTGACCCTGACCACCAACTCATTTCTGAGCAGGTGAATCCCTTGGTGTGTCTGTGAGGGATGAGTGTTGCCTGCAGCTGCTCAGTGCCCTGATCCATTGCAGGGTCAGACACATCCAGTCCTCTCTGTGGCCTCTGGCCATTGCTGAGGTCAGTGGGGCTTTTAATGCAGCTCTGGAGCTGGGAGCCCAGCCCCTGTGGAGTTAGTGCTGCCTCCAGGCTGGGACTTGCCTGATGATGCTGATTACAGAGGCTGAATCCACACACCAGGGCTGGGCCTCTTTGGTGGTGGATCAATCATGGAGTCACAGAATGGTTTGGGTAAAAGGAACCTGCAAGATCCCCCAGTTCCACCCCTTCCTCTGTCCCAGGGTGCTCCAAACCCTGTCCAGCCTGGCCTTGGACACTTCCAGGCATCCAGGGGCAGCCACAGCTGCTCTGGGCACCCTGTGCCAGGGCCTGCCCACCCTCACAGGCAGGCATTCCTTCCCAATATCCCATCTAAACCTTGTTGTAGTTTGCTCTTGTTGCAGTTTGAAGCCATTCCCCCTTGTCCTGTCACTCCAGCCCCTTGTAAAGAGTCTCTCTCCATCCTCCTTGCAGGCTCCTTTCAGGCAGTGAGGTCACCCCAAAGCTTCTCTTTTCCAGGCTGAACAATCCCAACTCTCTCCCAGCCTTTCTTCCCAGCAGAGCTGCTCCATCCCTCTGCTCATCCTGGTGCCTCCTCTGAGCTCACTGCAGCAGTGATGTCTTGGTGTGCAAACACACTAAAACTGCCTTGTCCCATCCTCCAAAAGCTGGATGGAAGCCTCAGATGACCTGGCTGAAGGCAAAGTAACTAAATGCCTTTTTACTAATGGTTTTTTTCCTGTTAATCCCAGAAAGTGTTGTTCTCCCTGGGTGGATCCTTCCTGTACTACGCTGACAGGTTCAAGCTGTACAGTGCCTTCTGTGCCAGCCACACGAAAGTCCCCAAAGTCCTGGTGAAAGGTAAGAGCCCCTTGCAGAGTTGTCACAGCCACGTGTTGGTTGTGGTCACTGCTCCCCAAACCTCTCAGGGCAGGAGTGGGGGCACACACGTGCCTGGCTGCTCTCCAGGAGCCTTTGGAGTAGGCAGTTAATTCTGGAGAGGCTCCCGGAGCGCTCTGCGCCGTGGCTCTTGTGGGACCACCCCATGGTGACACCTGGGCAGCTCATTACAGGAGGTGGCTCACCCTGCTTGCAGTTTTCTCTCCCCACATTGTGTTTATTCTCCCTTGCTGCCTTTGGTTTGTTGCCAGTGGCGTGGGAAGATTTCCTGCATGGCAGTCACATCGTGGCTCTGTGCTGAAGGGTCACTGTGTGCTCTGGAACCAGGAGTGGTGGCTCTGCAGTGACCTCTGTGTCCTCCTGGAGTTTGTGCCAGGAATCCTTGCTGCTGGCAATCCCATGGAAGCCCCAGCCAGTGTGGTGGAACGCTGGCAGCTGCTAGGAGAGGATCAGAATGTTTTATGGAAGCTGGCAAAATATCTTAGCCCTCTCTCCTTCCTCTTGCCTTCATTCCAATTTGCCTGAGGAGTTTCCGTGTCAGAATTCCTGGCAGAGCTTGGCTTGCTGAGTTGGAGATAAAAGCCCTGTGGTCTGGCTCCTGGGCCAGCTTGCCTCGCAGGGGTGTTCTCCCCTGTGGAAGTGTAAATCTCCTGCAGTTACCAGTGTTCCGTGCAATCCCTTTTTGGCCAAGACATTAAACAAACAAGTGGTTCCAGTTGTAGCAGCAGGGCCATTGAGGGAGGAACTCTTGTTTTTCAAACAACATCTGCATGTCTGACAGTCAAAAATTTCGAGTTTTTTTGTTTCTTGGTTGGTTTGAGTTTTTTGTGTGGTTTTCTGGGTATGTTTTTTTTCTGTGCACTTTCCCTTTTTTTCATTTCTGCCAGTAAACTTTTATTCCCTGTGCTGCAAAGAATACTTGGCAGCTCTGTGGAATACATAAATAAATTACTTGTTGCTAGTCACATCCATGCTTTCTTTTGGCATTATTTTATTGGACCCTAATGTTAATGCTGTAGACTAGGTAGATCTGGTTATTTTGCCTTACTTTTCCATTGCTGACTGTATTTATAAATGCCAAAGTTTTGTGCTTGATTTATGGCATAAACAGAACTTAAAATTCTGTTCCAGAGGAAAATCTCTTCAACAACCTGGGAGTGTATTTCAGGTGTCACTTAGTGTCCTTAGCTGAGGTGCAGATGGCTTTTGCATTTGAAACTCAAGTAGCTTTATGGAAATCAGGTGACTGCCTGCAAAAAACCCCCAACCCCTGCAGGGGACATGACTCTAATAAAAGCAATTGTGTGGAATTGCTCCTGCACTGAATAATTTGTATGTCTATAAATACCACCTCCTCCTTCCTTCCCTCCTTATGCTCCAGTGGAGAGAGCACCAGAGGAAATGGCAATTCTATCAATTCGTAGCAGTCAGGTAGGAAAGATGATGGCTGTCAGGTGTCCAGTCTGCCTGTGCTCCCAAAATCTGGTGCATTAGGCTCAGTTTACTGCTCCTGCCTCTCACCAGCTCCTGATGGTTGTTGGGACTCAGTGCTGCATTTTAAGGTTTAGTGAGGTAACAAGAACCAGACTTGCCAATATTGTGGGTGCACCAAGGCTCAGAAGCAGGGGCTTCTCACAAATGTCCAATTTGAGACTTTGCTTAAAGGGAAGAGATGATTAAAACAGTTTGTGCTGCTCTAAAATAGTTGCCAGGCCTGAAGTACTTACTGCTGTCTGCAGCTCCTCCCAAGAGGCAGCTCTAGTCTCTGCTCCCTGGGACAGGGACAGGACCCAGGGAATGGCTGGAGCTGTGCCAGGGCAGGTTTAGGGTGGAGATCAGGGGAAGGTTCTTCCCCCAGAGGTGCTGGCACTGCCCAGGCTGCCCAGGGAAGGGGCACGGCCCCACAGAGCTCCAGAGCCCTGGACAGCGCTGCCAGGGGTGCCCAGGGTGGGATTTGGGGTGTCTGTGCAGAGACAGGAGCTGGGCTGGGTGGTCCTTGTGGGGCCCTTCCCACTCAGGAAATTCTGTCGTGGATAGTGAAATCAAAAATTGCCCGTGCTGGAGGTGGATGCCTGCTGTGAAATCCAAAATAGCACATCCGGGGAGAGTGTCAGTGACTCAAATCCTGGAGGGCGTAAATCTAATTCTGCAGGCCCAATAAATCTGCACTTCCTTACAAAATGTCTCGGGATAAACCAATTTAAACCCCGAGGAGTCTCTCTCAGGGCAGCAGTTACCATGTCTCACTGATCTTGCAGCCAAGACAGACACTGCTTTCAAGGCCTTCCTGGATGCCCAGAACCCGCGCCGGCAGCACTCCTCCACCCTGGAGTCTTACCTCATCAAACCCATCCAGAGGATACTCAAATACCCCCTCCTGCTCAAGGAGCTCTTTGCTCTCACTGACGTGGACAGTGAAGAACATTATCACCTGGATGGTAAGGACTTAACCCTCTTTTCTCTGCTCCTGAACCTCCTCTCCTCCTTTCCTCTCAGGGTTAAAATTCCCTTTTTCTCATCCCCTGTCTCTCTTCCAGTGGCCATCAAAACAATGAACAAAGTTGCCAGCCACATTAATGAAATGCAGAAAATCCATGAAGAGTATGGGGCAGTGTTTGACCAACTCATAGCGGAGCAAACAGGGGAGAAAAAAGAGGTAAAAATCAGATTTAGAGGGGAAAGGGCTGTTATTGTGATAAACTGAATTCAGTATGTACCTTTCCTGCTGTGCCATTGAAGTAAATCCTGGTGCAAACAGATAAATCCCAGCTCAATTCTAGACCTGAACTGAATTGAATTCAGATGAGGGGAGGGTGGAAGGATGGGATGACATTCCCCTGGCCTAGGGATGGCCCTCAGTTTGTCACTCTGGGCGACCATAAGGACAAAAGTCTGGCTGCTGCATCTCCCAGCAGCTGGGAACTCCTTTCTTAGTCTATTCCCAGCAATGTGGTGTCCATAGAGGAGCCTTTGGGCAAAGTCAAGAGCCACAGCAGCTGTGGGGAGGGGGTGCTTTGGCCACTGCACCTGATGCAGTCTCTAAACTTTGCCCCAACCTGAATATGTGCCTAAATATTCCAACAAACCACCAAGAAACTGGTGGGGAGAAAAATGGACAAAGGGGAGCAAAAGGCAAAGAAAACATCTGGTTTTGACCCTGACTTCCAAGAGCTGGACTCTTGAGTTTAACTTACCCTAATTTATGCTCATTAGTAAAGGGTTTACATGCATCTGTTTGCAGTCAGCTGATGAAATACTCCAGAAGTTTGCTGGGGGGAGTTTTGTTCAGGACTAGACTTCATGCAGGTTTTCTTGAGCTGAAAACTCCCCTCAGATCCCTTGAGCTGATTAAAACCCTTGCCTTTGTGCATGTGCTGGTGTTGGCAGGTCGCCGACCTTTCCATGGGGGACTTGCTCTTGCATAACACAGTGATATGGCTGAACCCTCCTGCCTCCCTGGGCAAGTGGAAGAAGGAACCTGAGCTGGCAGCCTTCGGTTTGTATCCCAGGACTTTATTCCAGATGCTTTAAAGACTGTCAGCTGTGCCTTAGCAGATACTGAAAGCAGCTGAGCATGGCCTTCCCCGGGGCTGGCTGGAACTGAAACACGGGCTTGGCTCTTTGCTGCAGTGCTCAGTCCTGCTCTCTGGTAGCTCTCCTGGCTCAGGGGAAAGGTTTGTGTGCTTGGGAATAGGGGACACCCATCCCAAGCCTTATGGATGCTCTCGAGGAGGGGCTGTGGGAGCTGGCCCTGGTCACTCTGGGCAAGGGAAGGTTGAGAGAGGATCCATCAATCCACACAGATATCCCATCAGTCCACACAAATATCCCATCAGTCCACACAGATATCCCATCAGTGCACACAGATATCACATCAATCCACACAAATGTCCCTGAGGGCTGTCAGAGGATGGTGCCAAACTCTGCTCAGTGGTGCCAGTGACAGGATGAGGAGCAGTGGCCATGAACTGAAACACAACAAGTTCCACCTCAACCTGAGGGAGAACTTCTGTCCATGGAGGGGGCAGAGCCCTGGAACAGCTGCCCAGGGGAGGGCCTGGAGTCTCCATCTCTGGAGACATCCCAAAAATCCCAAATTCCTGTGTCACCTGCTCCAGGTGACCCTGCCTTGGCAGGGGGGTTGGACTGGGTGATCTCCAGAGGTCCCTTCCAAGCCCAGCTGTCCCAGGATTCTGTGATTCTGTGACCCCATAGCTTTTGTCTCTGACTTTCTCCTCCAGTGTTCAAAACTGCCGTGGTCCTTGTGTACAAGGATGGTTCCAAACAGAAGAAGAAACTGGTAAGTGTGCAGGGACTGTCTGGGTGATGCTGTGGGCATTTCTGGGGCTGTGATGGAGTTCTGCTTTCCACAAAGCCGTGGATCTGGAATGTGCTCTGGCACGTGTGGTCCCTGGTGTCTGAGGAGCTGGGTGGGCACGGCAAGCATTCCTTTATGCTTTGTTGCCACGCTTGCCACATCCATTCCCTGCTGTGGGGTGGATTGTCCTGGATGAAGGTGTCACTGTGAGTGTGTCTCTTGGCTTAGATTCTTTGGTCAGTGTGTGTGAGTGTCTGAGAGCCAATTGATGTCTGTCACCTCACACAGTATCCTGGGTCTTGTGTGCCACCAGGCAAGTGCTGGCTGCTTTTAGCTGCATCAGGAGTGGCTCAGGGATCCCACTGGAGTTTGAGATTCCAAGTTAAAGCTGAGCTTGGCAGTGTACAACAGGGGGCACAGTTTATAGTGATACAGAGAAACTAGTGATCCCTACCCGTGGCATGAACCAGAGAGGGATTGGAGGTGCCTGCATGGGGAAAGGCAGCTGGCACGGGGTGGCTTCGGAGAGAAGAGCAAAACTCTGATGTGTTCCCGAGTGTGTGTGCACCCAGGGCTGGGCTGGGTGACCCTGGAGGGCGTTGCTAGGAGCTGATGGGCCTTAGGGCTGCTTTAGTTCAGATTTCGGCAAGGCCTCCGCAGAGGGGGCCCCTCAGGGAGGTGTGGGGTGAGACAGCCAGCATTGCAGCAGGCCTGTAGCTGGGAGCCCTCAGCACAGAGCACAGGGCTGTCTGCCTGCCCCAGGGTGTCTCATTTCCTGACAGAGTTTGAAATTCTTCCAGGGAGGATCACATAGAGCCTCAATTTATGAAGACTGGGATCCGTTCCGGTTCCGCCACATGATCCCCTTGGAAGCGCTGCAGGTGCGGGCCCTGGCCAGTGCAGGTAATGCTCCACAGCTGGAACCTGGCAGGGTTTGAACGTGTGGCCTGGGGCCTTCACTGCTCCTGGAGTTAATGCTTTGCAGGTAAATGTGGACGTAGACATGAAGTTCTGCTTGGGTTTCCCTTTAGATGCAGAGACCAATTCTGTGTGTGAGATTGTCCACGTCAAGTCTGAGTCTGAGGGCAGGCCAGAAAGGACATTTCACCTCTGCTGTAGGTAAGTGGGATTCCCTGTTTTCCGTGGCAGCTGCATCTCTGCATCCCTGCTTGCCCGTGTCTTTCCTTCGAGGCACTCTGGGAACAGCCACTTAGGGAGAGTGGGGAGAGGGTGTTAAAGCCTTACTTCTGGAAGGTAGAACTTTGTACAATCTCTGAAAATAAAAGCATAAAACTTGATCAGCTTTGCAGCTTTATGGGAAGATCCTTATTGCAATTTTCCAGTTAAACTGCATGTTGCATCTTTATGGCAGGTGTTGTTTTCAACTGGTTTCTTTCATGGCACCAGGTCCCAACCTCTTGGGACACTGCCTTTCCCTAAATAAACATCCATTGTTGTGGTGGTGGTTGCCCTGCCATGTCTTTAGGGTTCAACAGAGCTGATGCCAAGCCAGTTCCTACTTCTGGGAAGAGCTGCTGGAGCTGTGCAGCTGTGGGGTGTGTTTGCAGGGACAGATGGAGTGAGCACCACTGGATGTGTATCAGACACAGCCCAGTGTGGGTGGCACTGCAGGGAAAGGAAACCTTGAGAGGGCTGAGAGGCTGAATGTTTTATTAATGACCTGGGTGTTGGTTTCCTTGGATGCCCACTGCAGTGACCCTAGATTTAGCTTTGCTTTCAAAATACTGAGTTCAGTGGAGTCTTCTCTGGGGAAGCACCTGCCAGTCGATTTGCACTGTCTTAAATCACAGAACTGACCATTATTTACCTCACTGACAGCCAGCTTTTAGCAGTTCCCAAGGGGTAACTCTGCCTTTTGTATTCCCACCTCTTTTTCAGCTCTCCAGAACACAGGAAGGACTTTCTGAAGGCAGTGCACTCCATCCTGCGGGACAAACACAGAAGACAGCTCCTTAAAACCGAAAGTTTGCCCTCCTCCCAGCAATATGTTCCTTTTGGTGGAAAAAGATTGTGTGCTCTAAAAGGTGCAAGGCCAGCCATGAACAGGGCAGGTACTGTAGGGCTACAGACTTTCAAGATCCCAGTAACCCCAGCAGCGTTGTAGGACATGCGGTGGTGTCTGTCACTTGTATATTAGGATTAGCATTCTCTCCTGTATATGTAAAAACTGCTGGTTTTCCATGCTTCACTTCCTTGAGAGCCTTATATTGCCTCTATTTACCTTGCTTTGCACTCGAGGCTCAGCTTCAGAGCAGTGCTCCTGGCATGGAAGGGAAAAGGGATTCCTGGCAGTAGCGATTGGCTGTGCACTTTACTCTGAGCTGAGGTTCAGCTGAGCAGAGCAGAAGCTGTGTGATCCTTAAAAGCATGTACAGAATTTTGAGGTAACCCGAGCACTTTTGAACTAAAATGCACAAGGAAAACAGCTCCCCTGAGCTTGGTTTGAAGGGGCAGCTGGGTGTCCTCCACCTGAGCCTTTTGAGCTCAGCTGCTGAAGGGCACGTGCTCCTCCTTCCCACATTTGGAGAAGCGTGCACTTGCTACTCTTATTTTTGTAATGGCCTGTCCTAAGCCATGGATTCTCCTTTTTACTTGACTTAGGGAAAAGCAGGTTTTCATTTTCAGAACTCTAGATGCTGGAGGGAAGAAACATTTGCTTCCAACTGCAAAGTACACGGCACCCCTGCGTGTTTTGTTCTGGTCCGTTGTTTATTTCTTGTTCTGCTCATTAGATCCAGCACTGTAGACAGCCAGGCTTTCTGGTCCTCCTTTGACCAGGGCAGGCCAGACCAACACCAGCTGAGCCCAGCTTCTCACTCAGGGTGCTGCTGGAGATGCCAGACCTCCTTCCAGTTTGGCTCCGTGGGGCATTTGTGTGATGAATTCTGCAGGGATTAAAATCCCACCTTGGAGTCCAGACCTCTCCCTAGAGATAAAACTTGCAACTGCTGAGCCATTGTACTTAATGCACCTTGTGAGGCTCAGGGACATTACAATGTGACCTCAGCCCCCAGGCAGAGCTGGATAAATTCATCCTGCAGGTGCTGAGGTGCTGTTCAGTGCAGGGGACCAAACTCCCAACCTCAGGGCTCTGTGTGTGCCCCTGAAGCACTGTGGTGCCTGCAGGGCCACCAGCTGCAGGATTTGCCCCTGCTTGGGAAGATGCTCTGACACAGAAGATGGGAATTTGCTAACTGGGCCACTTGCTGAGTAGATGCTGAGGAAGGAACTTCTGATAGCTCTTCTGGGTTGGGGGATTGTTTTTTTCCTCGCCCAGTAGGGAGGAAGTGAGGAAGGGAGTAGCAGAGCCTGGACAGGGAACGTAATTCCCTGTAAATAACACAGCACCTTCAGCACTGAGGTAGGCCCTGGGAGAGCTGCTCTGAGCCCAGACGGATTTCCCTCTCCAAGGCCTTGTTGGATGTGGTGGTGCGCTGGCAGCAGGGGCGGCGAGTGAGAAGCTGGGCTGAGCAGGTGCCCTGGGTGCTGGCTGGCTGCCGGCGCTCAGGAGGAGCGGCAGCTGGGGGCCACGAGCGGTGGCACGGTGGACGTGAGCCGCAGGAGCTCGCCGCGCAGTCTGAGGCCTCGCGCCGCGGAGCTGAGGCGCCGTGGCCGCAGGGCCGCGGGAGCGAGCGGGCCGCTCGTGGGCCCTCCTGCCCGGCGTGGCGCGCGCGGGGCCCCGGACGGGACTTAGCTTTTGCCCAGAGTCGTGCCGTGTGTAAAACGCCCGTGGGGTTTTATCTTTGTGTGTGCAGTGTCAGCCCCCAGCAAGTCTCTGGGGAGGAGGCGGCGGCGGCTGGCCCGAAACAGGTTTACCATTGACTCNGCGGCTGCAGGCCACGTCCCTGGCGGGCGGCCGGCGGCCCGAGCGGCCCTGCCCGCCCGGGGACGCGCACGCCACCAGGATGGCCCAGCTGAGGAAGCAGGCCACCCTGCCCGGCATCAACGGCGCCGCCGAGGGCCACGGCGAGGAGGTCATCTGGGTGCGGCGGGAGGACTTTGTGCCCGGCAGGAAGCTCAACACCGAGCTCTGAAGCGGCCCCGGCCCCCGGCGGTGTCCCCGCGCCCTCCGTCCCTCCCGATGACCCCGCGGATTGCACACTTGCACACACCGCTGCGGCAGCTCGCGTGGTCCAAGCCACGCGGCCACGCCTCGGGCGACCGTCAAACGCTCAGAAAGCGGGAACGAAACGAGCTTGAGGTCCTGTCTTACGTTAACCAAGGGCTTTCACACTCTTTTATTTATTCTAAAACCATCAGGGGCTGAAATTGAGTACGGGGAGAACTTAATCACTGGAAAACAAATTACTCTGGATGTCTTAACCTCTGTGCAGCTGGAGCACGAGGACAGAGGGGTTGGTGGCCGTGAAAGCCGTCGGTCGTAGGCTCGTCTCCTTCACGAGGAAACTGCCTTTTTAACCTGTACAGTCGCAGTATTCTGACTCCCTTTCTCCCTCTAAATGTAAGAGAATATTCATGTATTTTAGGAATGCGTGAGGAAAGGTTTGGGATCTATGTTGTGTTCAGTCCTCTTGGTCTGTGACTGGTCTAATTTAATGTCAATGTTGGAAGCTCTAGTTTTGCATACTCTTGTAAAGATGCCAAACTCTCTTAAAAGAGATCCAAATTTAACACTTGAAGAAATATTTTTTTGTATTTTACCTGAGATGCAGGGGCACAAAGGGGTAAGAGATTTAGGGTAGCTCCACGTCTAGGATACGAGGCTAGCTTTTTGCAGAGGGTTAGGAATGGTGGTTTTATATTAAAATATGAACTGGAAACTCTTATTTAGGTATAACTTTCTTCAGGAAAAGGTTTATTGTATATGTTTGAGACTGGAGTTTAGTTAGCTAATAAAAAGAATAATAAATGAAATGACATGACTGAATTGCAGTGGAGCAAAGGGATCTGTGGTGTGCCCTTGCTGGAGCCACAGATCCCTTTGCTCCACTCTCTCTGGCAGAGTCTGGGCTTAGGGGACAGGGAATTCATGGCCAAAAAACTGACCTCACCCACTCTCCTACCGTGGGTGATACTAGTGTATTTTAATTCCTTTATAAAAGCTTTTCCACTGCAATAGAGAATGAAAAAAGTCCTACACAAGTAAACTTCTTTAACATTTTAAATCTTTTATTTAAACATCTAAAACAGGGTAAAATGTGACTAAAATCTCGTGGTTTTTAAGTAGACTTCCAAACACGAAACACAAAATAGCACTTTTTTGTTTTTTTAGGATTTATATAGCTTTCCCCATTGCAGTCTCACCTATAGGAAAAAAAAAAAAGGAAGATTATATGAAATTTTGTTTTGTTTTGTTGGTATCTATTGCTGTTTGACACATCGGTAGGTACTTTGAGGACCTGAAATTTTATAATAGCCTTAGGATTATATTTTATAAAATCCACTCTGACTATATTTTAAAACATAACAAAAATTATCCCCCTCCCCAAAAAACATCCATCACTGTCTGTGTGTCCCAGCTGGCATCCTCCCTTTGCCCCCTCCCTTCCCTGGTTTCTGGTGCACTATACTTGACTTATGAAAGCTTTCTCTAGTAACTTTTTGCTATCTCCTGGTTTCTTTTCATAAGAGCTTTAGAAGAGTTTCTACCCCCTTTGTATGATCACACGGTTGTTTTTGTATCATCACCTGTCGGTCGTGTCCCACGTGCTGGAGGGTTTGGGCTGCTCCCAGAGGATGCAGTCAGCACTCAAATACTGGAAGGCTGGTACTGGGAAGGTACCGTGGCTCTTGTACATAATGTCATGACATGTCTATGTCAAAGGTTCTTATATATTTCTTTTATAAGCTGAAAGAAGGTCTATTTTTATGTTTTTAGTTCTATGAATGGAACGTTGTAAATGCCTGTCGGAAATAAAATACTGGAGGGAAAAAAAAAAACAACAAATCCTGCAGAGAGTGGTGGAGTGTGTGTGGAGGCCGCGTGGCACGTGGAGCTTGTCACAGCAGGGCTGTGGGGTGGGAAGGGTGATCCAGGGAGGAGGTCCTGCCTTCCCAGCTGGTGTGGCTGGGGAAGGAGCCCTCAGGTAAGGCTCTGCTGGTGTTTTGGTGAGGGGACAATTCCCGTTTCCCTTGTGGCATCCATAACCAGCCATTCCTGCTGCTTTTCCAGGCTGGTCACAAGGAACCTTCAAGTGAGCGTTCTAAAGAACGCGATGAAAAGCAGCGAATTCCCGAGGAATTCCAATTGCATTGGAGGAGCTCCCCAGTCTCTCCGTGGCCAGTCCCTGCCCCTTTGGGGCGCTGGGTTTAGCCCAGACTCCAGGAATGTGCTGAGGGTTGGGGTTCTGTGCTTCCCCGGCCCCGGGGACAGGCTGACCCCCGCTGCTCCGAGCAGCGCGGCACTGCTGCGGACAGGCAGGTGAGTGCTGCCGGGCTGTCCCTGAGGGGCTGCTGGGCACGGGGAGGTGCTTGGTGGGGAAACGGGAGCGTGGCCAGGGCTGCAGGGAGAGCTGGCACAGCCCCGCTGCTGGCACAGCTCGGGCACCCCACAGATGGAGCCGGGGCGGCGCTCTCTGCGGGATGACAGCAATGACACCGGGGAAATAACATTAAAGTGGGGTGGGGCGTGTGCAGCACCTCCTGCAGCATCCCTTGCTGCAGTGCAATGTGTGCTGCTTCAGGCAGGGTTATCTTCAGCTTGTGAGGCTACCAGGCTAACCCAGACTCCTCAGGAAGTCGGGGAAATGGTGAAAAGAAGACAGAGTGAGGGCCTCAAGGAGAAAGCAGCACGTGAGTGGTGACAAGTGACACGTGTGTGCCAGCTCCACAGCTGAAATGCTTTGGCTTTAAAGCTCTGCTGCCACCAGCCAGAAACAGAGGACGACGACAGAGGGAAAATTCCTCCTGCAATTCCCTGTGCGGTTTGGAGAGGTGAGCACCAACACCTTGTTTTTGTGCCAGGCCACACTGCGGTGTCCCCTGTGGCAGAGAGCTGTGCCAGGTCCCCAGCTCACAGGGTGCAGTAATTGATGACCCCTCTGCAATCACACCTTGGTCCAACGGCCAAGTGATCTGCTTCTGGGGAAAATACTGTTTGAAACAAACCAGCCAACTCAAGGAAACAATTAGAAATACCATGTGGAAAATGAAAAGAGGGCTTGAAATTAATTAATGTTGCAGGAAACAGATCAAAGGCAGAAACTGGGATCCAAAAAGCGGCAGAGAGGTGTGAATAGAATGTTAAATGTGTTCCAGGCTGTCCAGGGATGGAGGGCAGGCTCTGAATCAGTGCCTGGGGTGCTCGGAGTGTGGCAGGAGAGGGCATTTTGCCCGTGGCCACAATGCTGGGGAGGTGGAGGGAACCCCAGAGAAGGACACAGGCTGTTCTGGATCAGCTGTTCCCAGGGCCAGAGGAGCCTCTGGTGCTGCGTTTTAAACCCAACTGGCCAGCCCTGGTTCCAGCAGCTTTTCCTTCAGTTCCTGGGGAAAACCCTGTCGCCTTCTGCAGTGGTCCAGCAGGAATCGTTTCTCCTTAAGTTTCCTCCGTGGGAGCCTGGAGGCTGCTTTGGCTGCAGGGGGATGGGGTTGGAGTCAGGATAAGGGTTAGGATTAGGGTTAGTGTAAGGGTTAGGGTCTGGGTCATCCCCCAGACGTGCTGAAGGCTTTTCCTCGCTCATCAGAGCTGACACCCGCAGCACAGCACCCCGGGATGCGGCTCTCCCTCCCTTCCCGAGCGGTCCCGGTGATTCCTGCCGGGCTGGCACGGTCCGTGCTGTGCCCTGTCCGCGGTGCCCGCTGCCGTGCCCGCCGTGCCCGCTGCCGCTCGGTGCCGATGCTCTCTCCCAGGTAAATCCGCGGTTCTCCGCTGCCGCATCCCGCTGCTGCCGCTCCGTTCCAGCCGCGGCCGGCGGGCGTCCCCCTTCCCCCGCGAATCCCGAGGAGTCCGAGCGCTTTCCGCTCCTAAGGAAAGGCACAGACAGCGAAGGAGTGCCAGGCGCTGCAGAACCACCCCATCCCACGGCATCCCGGCCGCCTGCGAGCGGGCTCGTGCCTCATTCCATCAGGGGGAGTAATTCCCAGGGATGGATTCGGCCTCTCTTCGTCTCAGCAGAGATTAATTAAACCCCTTTAATTAACTCCTCGAGGGGTGTTAGGGAGCCGAGTACCGCTGTGCTTGTCTCAGGGTGCTGAGGCTGGCAATGATCTCAGTGCTGGAGGAGGCAGAGGGATGTGGAACAAAGCTTGGGAAGAAATGCACTGAAAGAGAATCTACTCCATCCCCTGCCACAGGTTCTAGGAGAGCACTAAAAAAGATCTCCAATATCAAATTAAAAGACTCAAGCAGAGGGAGAGCAGCAGCTTTCTTTGAGGTCACTGCAATACCAGAATATTAGTTGAATTATACACTGGAATACTCCAGGAAAAGGAGATTAAAAGAAAGTTACTTGAAAAGGTAAGAAAATCCAATCCTCTGCCCCCTCTAACCTTCATGAGACATGAAAAAATGAGCAGCTGGTAACGAAGAGATTTTTAAATGACCCTTCTTTGCCTGTCTCCTGTGTAAAAAAGCAGAGAAAGAGCTTAAAGGTAAAATAAAACATCCCCACAGAGTGTGGGGATGAAAGTTGTAAAAAAAACTTTTTGAAAGCAGTAGCTGAGTCTGGGAAGATTCCTCCCAGTGTGGTACAGATGAGTCGGAGCTGTGGGCTCAGCTCTCTGCACTGCCCCAGGGAGCTCAGGACTGGATTTCCAGGCAGTGCAGGGAAATAATAATTACAGGCATCACTGGTGTAGGTGGCCCAGAGAGATGCTGCTGTGTGTTGGGGCAGGAACATCAGCGTGGAGACTGTGAGGGTGGGCAGAGAGAAAGTGTGGCTGGGAAGAGAGCAGTGGAAAGGAAGCACCACAGAGCAGTTTGGTTCAGTTGAGGGGCAGTTAGGGCCGTTTTATTGAGGATATTTAGGCTGGAGAGCTGGAACCTGCCTGACGTCCTCCTGCTACCAATCACAGCAGCTACACCTGGAGAGTGGGGCAGAGATTGTTGGGGAATCACAGTACATCAATTAAACTTTGCCTTGGATTCCTGCTCTCTGGTCCCGAAGGCAAGGAAATCAAAAAGAGATGAGGAAGGGCTGTCCCCATATTTAACCACGTTGCTTTCCGAGGAGGGAAAGGGCTTTTCTCTGCCTCAGAAGGAACTGGGGTTGTTTGGAGGTAACAAGGACAGTTAGGGCTGCGTCACTCACCTGTGCTGTCTGCTTTTGATAGAGCATTTTCTTCCTAGGACTCCTCCATCACTGCCCAAGCAGCCAGAGCCAGCCTTGCCTGCAGGTTATTGATTGACCATCCTTGGGACGTTGTGTGTGTTTCCACGGAGGCAAGGGGACAGTGCCACCTCGTCACTTTGCTGATTTAATGGAATTCAGCTGAATTTGGGCCGGGAGGGACTGTTAGCACAGCACACAGAAATGCTGAGAGATGCAGCTATATTCATCACACAGGCTGATCAAACCCACCACAACCATTTTTGCTGGTGGCTCTCGTTTTGGTGACAGCAGAAGAACCCTTCCAGGAGCTGCAATGGATTTAGGGGGATGAGGAGGTTTTGCATTAGTTACTGTGAAAAATGCTGTCTGAACATGGAGACAGGAGTGGGGAACACCTCAAAAGGCAGAAGGCTCAGTTCTTCCCTGACAGCCTTGATTTGAACAGCAGTAAATCAAAATCAAAGGACACTGGTAGCTCAGGTTGCCTGCCCGTGGCTGGGGAAAGTTCTTCCCACTTAGATAACTTCACAGGGAGCACACATAAATTTATCCTGCTGAAATGAGAAGCTGTTCACCTGCATGGGACATGGGATGTGCAGGTCCCTTCAGTGCAGAGGGCAAACAGCTTCGTTTTCACCTTTAAAGCCAAAACACAGAAAGAGATGAGGTTTGTGTGAGGTACATTCCAGCAAATACAGGTTTTCTTCAGCATGGTAGGGGATTTTGTTTGGCCTGGCCCTTTGGGAATTTACTAATTTCACTGCCACCGACTTCTGTATCCCAGTCCTGGGGTTAACTTGCCCATTTTTGCAGAGAAAAGACAGTGGACACAGAGGCCCTGGGTCAGTGCAGCCAAAGCCAGGCCTGGATTGTGTTTGTGTCCTGCAAGCCCCTGTGGAAGGGGCTGGAGGTACCCAGCAGCCCTGCACCCCTGGAATCCCGTGCCTGCCCCGGCAGAGGCAGCTCCACCTCGGTGCTGCTGGTGGCACCCTGGCTCTGTGAGCTGCAGATACTCAGCAGCACAGCAGGAGAGCCCTGGTCACCCTGTGGGAGCTGCAGGGGTCCCACCAGGCTCCCTGTGCCTCCCCCGGGGCTGGGAGCCCTTCCTGCCCGTGTTCCCCGGGCTGTGGCATTGCACCGAGCACGGCTCAGCAGCAGCCTTGCGTTTCTCCAGGGTGAAGGGAGGGCTTGGTGCCTGCAGGGTGTGGCAGTGGGTTTCACAGTCAGGGGTCGCCTCTCTACAGTTTGCCTTCCAATGATAAACGGGAACGAGTTGTAGAAAAAGAGCTCCCCCCCCCTTTTCCCCCCCTTTTCCCGTTTTCCTCTGGAATTTGATCCATCTCTGAGCAGCAGAGGGAATTTTCCAGGATGAGATCTGCTGACAGCTTCTGTGCCACCTCTGGAGCCCTGAGCTGACACAACAGGGGAGGTCTGAGCGTGCTGGAAACGAGAGAGCTTTTAAATAATTGGAGGTAAAGGTTTTAATTACCTTTAGAAATTGTTGCTTTACGCAATCATAACCAATGTCTATATAAATTATAAATTGTGTGGTTTTTAGATTACTCTCAGCAAAGTTGTCATAAGCTACTTTAGTGGGAACACAGCTGGGGAGAATGACAGAAACTTTAACTTTTGATGAACTCACTGTGATGTGCTCCAGTGACCAAAGCCTGGAGGATGGATTGGTGTGGTTGGACATCTTGGAATGCAGAATTTACGGACCATGAGGACATTCTGCAGAAAGGTAAAGAAGATGCTAAAAAAGATTCACTATGTCTTGGATTTGGAGGAAAAAGGCACTAAAAATATGGACTAATTAGCATGAGAAGTGAGAAATAATAACCAATAGAGGATAGAACACTAATTATTGAAGGAGAATTATGTCATTTAGAACCAATGAACATGTATTTTTTCTTTTTTGCTAAAAATGTATCAATAAGTGGAAAAGTTCTGTATCAACGTCCGTGTGGAGGCCGGAATTTTGCCAGCCACACACAGAAACCCTGGCCAGGAATAAAGTCATGCCTGACTTGCTGGCAGTGCAAAGGGGGTGTTAGAGGAGGATTTGGTACCACGGGAGTGTTGAGACAGCCACTCCAAACCTGTCATAGCAAAGGTATTTTTAGGGACAGCAGCTCCCTAAGAAATGAGGGAGCCTTGGCTGTGGAATCAAAGCTGCCACAGTCCAGAGGAGGGCAGAACCCATCCACTGAGCTTTGGAGATCCTGACCAGCAGGGAGTTAAACCCTGGAACTGATCCTGCAGGATCCCCAAGGAAAGCACAGGAGCCACTCAGCTCCCAGCTGTGTCCACAGCCCCTCTGGCTCCTTGTGTGGCCACAGCACAGCCAACCCAGACACATCAGCAGAGGAGGGCAAAAAAGATTAAGGAAGGTTTTGTAAAAAACGAAAGAAACAGCTGGATGTTTCTTAATCACTGCAGGCACAAATGGAAGAAAAATTGCTAATCAGGAGTCTATTGATGGCCACACAATTCACAATCATTCCATCTGCATTGCCTGGAGCTGCACTGCTGCCTTCAGTGCAGCGGGGAAACCTGGCTGCTGGGAGGCTGGGAAAGAAGCCTGGAGGAGACAGGATGAGGTAGAATTTGAGAATTTTCCTTGGATGTTTACTGTAAGCACCTTTTTAATTCCTTTTTTTTTTTTTTTCCTTTTGAAATGAACCTCTCAGTTCAAATAAGCACAGAGGCAAGTGCGGGTCCTGGCCCAGGCAGCAGAGCAGCCTGGTACCAGCACATCATCAGACAGAGTTCTCTGCAGGAGCCCTGCTCAGGAGGCACAAACAGATGCTCTGTGTCCCTCAGCAGGGCCCTGGTACAGCCCCTGTGTCCCGGGTCCCCACAAAATGCTGATAAAATGGGATGTCGACAGGAAGGATTTCCCTCGGCGTAAACCACGGTGACATCAAAGGCTCTGAACTAATTTGCTTTTTGTCAACTAGATAAAGATATTAAGTTAATGCCTTTTGTTCCCCGACAGAACGTTTTAGTCAGTGAACAGAATTAATTGTGTTGACATAATGGATTTATTGTTTCAACAAAACGCCTGTCTGTTTTCACGCAGCGGATAAGGGACTTGACAAAACTCACGCTGATACCAGGGGATTCTTAGAAAGCTGAATTATCAGCCTGATGAAACGCCTCTGGTGTAAAAGACAACGTGAAGGCAAACCCAGAGCCTGCAGGCAGAGGCTCAGGAGCGGTGCACAAAGAACACACAAAGTTTTGGGTGGCGTGTTGAGAGGAGCTGCTGCAGAGCAGACTCCTGCTTGCACAGGTGACAATTCCTCTCCCGGGGCCCTGCCAGTTCTCCTGCAGCCAGGGCTGTGAGCAGGGCTTGCCTGGCCCAGCAAGGGGGCTTGGTCTGGGCTGCCCAGGGATGAGGGGCTCTGCTGCTGCCCGCCTCATTCGCTTCCGAGGCACTGCATCGAGTCTGCTTTTGCTTCCTCCCCCTCTGCTCAATCAAAAGGCACTCTTCTTGTCAAAAGCTCTTAGTGCCCGTGAGGGAGAGGGGAATTCATGTCTGCCGAGGTGACAGGACAGATTTATTTTCATTCACTGGAGCCAGAAGCAGCCCGAGTGTGATCAAAGGCATCCCATTTCCCGTTCTAAGGGATTTGGAGCAGTTCCCTGCTCAGTTCCCTGCGAGGCTGCCTGGAGCAGAGGCTGCACAGAGTCAAAGGAATGAGGCAGGGATTTATTAAAAGGCCTTCAAGGACACACCTTGGGCAGTGCAAGCGCCTGGCCAGGGCTACACCCAAGCTGGACCCTGAGTTCTCACACTTTTCTAAGTTTTGGTACATTCCCATTTGGGGTTAATTGTCCAATT
Organism: Promerops cafer; assembly: GCA_013398275.1. Lineage (NCBI taxonomy): Eukaryota > Metazoa > Chordata > Aves > Passeriformes > Nectariniidae > Promerops > Promerops cafer. The sequence goes on along the minus strand of VZSE01007194.1, from coordinate 29,556 downwards.
CCAGCTGCAGGTTGTGCAGTCCCATCTCCCAGTTTGCTCTCCTCAATTCCCTGCTGTTTGCACTTTTTGGGCCTGAAGCTGCAGAGGTGTCCTTGGTTTGGGGCATGAAGAGGATTGTTCTGTGGGACTGAGCTGTGAGGAGAACCTGCCAACACTTTGTATGAAGCTCAGAGTTACACACCAATGCAGTGAGAATCTGGGAAATATGAAAGCTGAAACTGAAGGCATCATTCCCCCCCTTTAGAGGTTGGCAAGGCCTCTACCTTGTTGAGTCTCTATTCTAAATACCTACTAATAATAGGTATTTAGTTGTAGATAGATATCTCACAACAGTAAAGTCATCACCCTGGTCCCATGGCACCACCAGGACCTGGCTGAGGGAGCAGTGATTTCAGCCTCTCACATCAGCTCAGCAGCTGCACGAGCTCCAGGCACAGCTTTCCCTTCATTGCCCAGCCCTGGTGGCTCTGCCTGAGCCACGGGGACCTCGGTGACAGAGCCAGGGAGGGCACAGGATAAACCTGGGGACAGAGCCAAAGGTACCAGTCCTGCTCCTCCAGACTTTCACATGTGCTTCCCCTCTCCACACTCTGTGTTATCCTTATTCCACAATACGCTGTCTTTATTTATTTCTCTATCTTTATTTATTTTTGTACAACCAGGAGAGAGAAGCTGCCCTGGGAGTGACTAAGGCCTTGGCAGGAGGAAGAGGAGACTCTTTGCATTCTGCTTTTGTGCATTCTGCATGCTGCAGGTGGGAGACAGGATGCCCTGAGGTAACAACCCCTTGGAGATGATGTTTTTAAGCCCACAGGGTGGAATGCTTTGGCTGTGGCCCTGCAAACAAGGAGCAGGGATGTTGTGGGACGAAGGCTCAGGAAGGGAATCACCAGGGATGCTGTTTGTCACACGAGGTTCTTTACTCAGGGAGGCACAGAAGGGGTCTGTGACACTGACTTTGCAGCAGAATGTCAAGATCTGCCTCCAGGATCCCAAATTCAGCTTTGTTACATCCTGAGTAACCTCAGCACAGGGAGAGCCCAGCCTGGGTCACTTGTGCCACCAACTCCATTGATTGCTCAGCTCCGGAACGCAGGGAGCGAGCTGGGAGAGAGCCACAACTGCTCTGATTCTCAGCATCTGCCCCAAATACCTTCTGAGGCTCTGCACTGAGGAAAGCCACTCCTGGCTTCCCCTGGTCCCCATGAACTCTGGAGCATCAGCACAGAGTCACCTCCAAACCCCAAAGCAGAGAGGGAGACTTCTTGCAAACAGCAGCTGAAACAAGGGGGGAAATTCCAGGATCTCACACGTTTTGGAGCAGACACTGCGCCTTGGGCACATTTTAGTTCACAGTTTAAACTGCAAATTTTCAATTTTACACTGGGTGTGGCCTTCTGCCTGACAGTCTGTTCTGGCTGCAGCCCATCTGCCACAGAAGGAGCCACGGATCCTTGGGATGAGCTCGGAGAGGTTCTCATTCCATTCCACCCTGTTGCTGTAAAAGCAAGTATGGGTGACATGCCTCACTCTTAAACTCTCTTAAACTAAAACATTCTTAAAAAACTTTCAGAATTCCTGAAATCCAGATAGGTTTCACTCTTTGCTGCCCAGAGGTGACTCATTAAAGGCTATTTTCCCATGTGTCTGCAGAAACAATTTTGTGTCTTCTGAAAGGTGTAGGGTCACTGGAATAATGGGTTTCTCTCTTAATAATGGGATCCTGATTGCATATGATGGCCTCCTTTTTTAACCTTAATGAAGCTGCTCTGTGCATTTGGCAGGAGTTAATTATTTGATGGAGGTCCTCACAATCTCCAAAGCCTGGCTCTCCTGGCTCTTGCTCCCAGTGAATGGATGGACTGAAATTAATTTCCAGCATGATCTTTTACCCACTTGGAGGCAAAGTTCTGCTCAGACAGAGCACAACACAGTTCACTGGATGCACTGCAGCCCTCTTCAATCCCAGCTTTTGAGACAATTTTCCTCTGGAAACACCATTTACTGTGAGGAGAAGGCTCTTGCCTTCTGGGGAGAGCGTGGCACCTCCCAGACCCCAGCAGCTACCAGCAGGATTATGGAACAGAAGGAAAAGCTCAGCACGGAGAGAAGGAGGCTGCTGTGTTGGCAACAGATCCGTGAGTAGAGCAAAATCCCTCTCCCAGATCCCACTGCCCTTCCTGGGGCCATCTGCAGCCTCTCCCTGCCTGTGCTGCCCTGGGCACGGCGGGCTGGGGGAAAGGGCTGTGCCACCTGGGGCTGTCCCAGCCCGTCCCTGCCGTGGGAAGGCAGCTGTGGGGGCAGCTCAGGGCCCCTGGATCCCAGAGGGTGACGGGGTGGACAGCTGGGACTGGCACGCTGGTGCTGCTGTCTGCACCAGCGAGGGCAGATCTGTGCTCAGACTCGCAGAGCTGGGTGCTGGATACCCACAGCACGTGGGACTGGGGAGGTCAGCGCCAGCCCGGCCCCAGGAACAGCACCAGCAGCAGCCAAGGGCATCAGGTGCCACCCCAGAGCTCGGTGTGAGCTTTGGGAAAAAGCAGGCCCATGAACACACACCCTCCTGCCCCGGGGGTGAGGGGAGCCCCAGTGCCTGTCCCTGCAGAGTCTGTGGGGCTGGGTCACCGCTGCAGGAGCGTTTCAGCACGGTCCTTCCCTCAGGTCAGCCCTCAGCAGAGAGCTCTGAGTCAAGGAGAAGCTGGGCTTACACCTAATGGCTGGCTTGTGACAGAAGGCAGGTCCTAAGCAAGAGCTGTCTCCTCGGCTCAGAGGGGGAAAAGCAGGTGATGGTGGTGCCTAAAGAGGCAATCTGTATTTTTGTGGAGCTGTGCAGCATGAAGAGAGAAATCAGGCAGTAGCATCTACATACAGTCCCCTTGACAGAATAAAAGGCAGAACAAGGAGCCCATCGTTAGAGACTCATGGAGAAAGCACCTTCAGGAGCCCACAGCCATCATTTCCTGGGGTTCAGGACCAGAAGGGAATGCAACTGAGGCAGTAGCTGGGCTTGTGGGGCGTGGTGGAATTGCTGGGTCAGGGTTTGAGGGGGGCAGCAGCTCTGTGCAGGTGTACTTACATATATCAGGGAACCTCGTGTATTTTTGCTGTGTCCTTTGCCTGAACTTACCCTGCAGCACACAGCTGGCACCATCCTCAACACGCTCTGGCTCCGTGCCTTTAATGAACAGCTCCATTCAATTTGTTTCCTAGCAAGCAAAACAAACCCCACCACCTCCCTCTGACCCAGCAAAAACACCATTCATTTTCTTGAGAGCACGTAATAACCAATGTATCAGGGCTCCAGAACCTTGCAAACAGCAGGGCCCTGTTTGGAACGCCCTCAGTGCAAAGGGTGTCCAAAACCCCACACTGAAGGCACAAACCAAAGGAACCATGAGCATAAATTAGCAGATGCAGCACCTCCACCCTTTAAACTGTGCAATTCAAGTACCTTTGTTCCACTAACACAGCCTCTGTTCAGAGCGAGCACAAACGTGTTTTGGGGGAGTGCTGTGTGCACAGGAGGCAGCAGGAACCCCCAGAATTCCCCCACAAATCGGTGGCTTGGAGAGACAAAAGGGGAGCAGGAATAGATAAAAGGGGAGCAGGAAGTGGAACCATTTCAGAATCAGGATCTCAGAACCACCGATTTTGGAAAAGCCCTCCCAGCCCATTGGGTCCAGGCTGTGCCCAGTGCCCGCCCTGTCCCCAGCCCAGAGCACTCAGTGCCACCTCCAGGGATGGGCACTCCAAACCTCCCTGGGCAGCCCCTGCCAGTGTTTAACAATCCTTTCCACGGAGGAATTCCTGCTGGTGTCCAGCCTGAGCCTGCCCTGGCCCAGCCCGAGGCTCTGACCTGCTTTGCCACAAACTGAGCTCCTGTGGCACCCACGGTTTGAGAGGAGGTTTTGGGCCAGGCACCAAACTTTGGGACCTGGCTTAGGTAACGAAGGGTGGCTGGCAAAACATGTCTCAGACACCCTTCCTAAGAAATGCTGGGAGGAACGCCCCAAGCAAGGTGAGACAGGAGTGTCCCAGGAATTCCCACAGATTTCCTGGCTGTGCCTGGGCTCCGAGCCCTGGATGAGCAGGCGAGAGCAGCCTGGTGCCGTGCCCAGGGCTTTGGGGTCAGGCTGTGGGAGGACTGCACAGACAGGATGGTTTCTGCCTCTGGGGGAGGCAGAGGGAACCTCTGTGGGGTGCAGTCCCACGGGAGAACCGCTCAGGGGCTTGTGGGTACTTTTAAAATATCCCATTGCTGTTCTTTGCCAAAAATATCAGTCTCTGTATCAAAGGCATTCCCAAAGCAGGTTTAAATATCCCATTAAAAGTGAGATCTGAGGAGTCAGCAGGGGTGAAAATCCTTTGTGGGAGCCCATAGGCAACATCCTTCTCTGGTCATCAGTGCTGCTACTTCTTCTTTTAGAAGAAACTTTGAAAGAACAACAAAAAACCTGGAGAATCCTTTTTAGGTAGGCTGGAAACAGCAATAAGCATAACCATTGGCAGTGATAGACCTGTGAGGTTAAAATCTCCAGAATCTGGTGGAACTGGGGCACGCCAGCATTGAGTAGATCATGGAGAATTATGCTTTATAATATCCTTGTACACGCTCTAAGCGTGGGGAAAAGCGGATTTTGGTACTCTAAATTCCCTCGAACCTGGGAACGTTAGAGTCTTGCAAAGCCAAAGTAGATTTGCCTGCATCACATAAAAACCCTTAAATTAATCCTTAGCCAAAATGTAAGCCTCTCTGTGGATGGCTAATGTAGGTTTGCCATAGGTTGCCATGTAATCAATACAGCAAATGGTGCATCAGGGAGCTGCAGGGCAGTGCTGGGCTGTTCCAGGGGATGGGAGCTGTTCCAGGGGATGGGAGCTGTTCCTGGGGATGGGAGCTGTTCCAGGGGATGGGAGCTGTTCCAGGGGGATGGGAGCTGTTCCTGGCATTCCTGGGGGCCCAGGTTTGGGCTGCAGGGCTGCTGCCAGTGACTTGCAGGTGTACTCCTAGCAAGCAGACGTGTGGTGCGCATGTGTGTGCGTGTACATAAATATAAATTTAAACCAGTGGAATCAGCAGTCAGCTCCTTTGCTGTTTCCTCATGAAGCCCTGAGGGTTGCCCTGGGCTCTCTCCATCCCTCCTGGAGTGTAAATCCCAAAGAAAGGGGAAAAAAGGGCCAGTTTCCTTACCCTTGCCATTTGAGGTGGGGAAGACTCTTTTTCCCTACAGCAGGAACTCAAACTGACGCTGCCTGTCTGAACCTCATCTTTTTAAATCTCTTTTCAGGCCTTTGGAAGGAGTTTTTAGGAGAGCCAGTGGTTTCACAGCTGCAATTTCAGTGGCCTGCTCCTGGGGTGCCAAACCTTGTTGCCCCTTCATTCCCTCTTCCATCAGCTGCCTGGAAACCCCTTCCCAGAATCTAATAGGACAAAATCACAAACTTTCTTCTACAAAAAATCCCTCAATCATTCCAATTTAAACTTTGCACCTTACTGGAACTAGTGGAGAATAGTAACACCTAATCCCTTTTCATTTAAGCTCATGGGATGTAAGCTCAACATAATAATAATAATAAGAAGAAGAAGAATGATTTTTGAAGTGCTTGAGATAGCATGTATTTTTCTCCCACCTTTCCACATTTATGGTTTGATTTGCTTGCTGGTTCCCTCTGGGCCAGGCACGTCCTATTAAGGGAGCATTATCCCAGCCCATGCTTGCTTTGGGATTTATCTGAAGGCAAACTGTGTTAAATTATGGTGCTGCATTATTAACAGGCCATATGGGCATCAGGCTTGAGAGAGAGAAGCTTTACAAGGACACAGGAAAACAATCTTCCAGATCCTCCCTTCTCCTAATACATAATCCTGAGTGCAGGAAAGAGATGAAATATTTAAATACCATGCTGGAGGGCTGGGAGGGACAGGATGTTGGTAAACTGCTCTGAGAGGGTTCCATGGCAAGCCACCACCTCTGCTGCTCTTGGCCAGCACTTGTTTAAAGCCAGAATAGTTTTGAAGTGTTCTCTGGCCTGAGAGAAGCACTGAAAAGCATTTTTCCCCCTGCATTTTCTGTAGGGTTTATTCACTTGTCTGCGGTTACTTTCTGCAAAAAGTGGGTGCAGTTTTGGGCAGCACAATGTGAGAAGAAGAAAAAAGCTGTTAGAGAGCATCCAAAGGAGGGAATGGGTAAAAGCTGGGCCCCAGCATTTGTGAGCTCTTGGGTTTAAAATCCTCAAAATCCTGGGGCCAAAAATCAGCAGCTCCTTCTCCACTTTGTCCCCAAGGAACCGTGGCAAGCACCTGCAGCGGAAGTCAGCGCCCAGCTTTGAGGTTCACAGCCAGCTGGTTTTGAGTGCGAGGCAGCTGGTGGCACCAGAAGGAAACCCAAGCAGCTCCCAGGGAAAGCCAGGAGGTGTTGCAGGCGCCCTGGGGAGATCCAGGGAGACCCTGGGATGGAAGCGCCAGTTGCGCTGGTGCCCGCGCCCCAGCTGCCTCAGCAGCAGCTCCCCCAGAAATGGGACTGCAGTGGTGTCCCTGTGCAGCTGAGGGACGGCCCCTCACCCCCCTCTCCAGCCTGGCATGGCCCGTGTCACCCACCCTGGTGACACCCCCCGGTGTGACGTCCCCTCTCCTCCCTGCTGCTCATCACGCTGATGCCTCCTGGTGAGGTCCTGTCCTCACAGGATAAAGGCTGATCCCTCCCCCTCGGTACCACTTGCAGGTTTTGGCACTTCTGCTGGGAAGGCAGAGGACAACAAAGGATTTGCCTGACTGTTTGTACTGGGAGAAGAGGTCCATAAACCCCTCAGTGCTGCCTGTCACAGAGTAAACCTCCACAAGACACCACACCTGGACAGTTCCAGGCCTCCTGCTGTCATTTCTCATCTCTCTGCTGCTCACAGGTGTTACAATGCATATTATATTATTGGCTTTTTGCAAATAGTAAGATGAATGCTATATTCAAACACAAAGTTCAAAATAACTTCGAGTTATATACTTATATACTGTATAGTTATATACTATATTCAAGTTATATACTATATTCAAGTATAATGTTCAAATAACTTTGCTATAAAAATACAGCTTTTATTTCTGTTACTAGCAGAACTTAGACATAGTAGTGAGATAGCTGATATATAGCTATGCTTCTAATTAAACTGTTTGGTTAAAATAACATCCAATGAACATATGATGAAGACCTTGGTACTGACATGCCAACTATCAACACTTACATTCAGTACAAAATATAGACCAAAGCCCAAACTAAAAAAACCAAACCAAAACCACAGCCAAAAAACCACGCATGCCCTAAAAAAGCAAGTCCAAAGAGCAGAGATACTAAACAGTTCCTAAAAACATATAAATCTGCATAATAAATATGCAACAAGATAATGTAATTTAAAAAGTATTTAAGAATACCTCCAAAAATAACAAGTGTGCTCTTGGCTGAGTGCCAAGCACCCAGCCATTACCCCTTTACCTTATTTCAGTCTCCTGTTATTTTTTTTCTGTAAACTTTTAAAATTTGACCAAAAACCTAAACCTCGTTTTTCACCCAGGTGAGGACAAGACCAGGACAGATCCACCCCAGCGGGCTGCTGGAGGACTGATGTTCCTGCAGGTGCCTGAGGGTGCTGTGTGGCTGAGAGGTGTGAACAGACACGTGGGCAGAGCCCCAAAATCTCAGGGCAACGCCAGCTCACGCTGGTGGGGTTTGGAAGAGCTGAGCACGCCGTCCTCCTCCTCCTCCCCTCTGTGGGACTCTGGTTTTCTCCACTTCCCACTCGTTCTGCTCTTCCCTTGGAAGGTTCAACACCCTCTTCCCTTTCTGCCAAGCCCCATCTATTCTTGCCCGTGTCCTGGCCTCCCCTCACTGCCACTTCTTCTCTGCTCGCCTTGGAAATTCCTGCATTTCTGTGGTAAATATTTTCTTTTTCTTTGTTTGTTGGGGGCTTTGTGTGTTTTGTTTTGCTCATTTCATTTGGGTTGGGTTTTGATGGGGTTTTAGGGGTTTGTTTGGTGTTTTTGTTAACGTTGCACTGTGTGTGCCTCCCCCTGCCCACCACATCCCTGGGCATTTTGGGGTAACCCTGTCACCCTTCTGCAGGACTTGAGGCCTCCCTGTTTCCAGTACACCAACAAGGTATTTCTGTTTGTTTGCCCTTCCCAGGTGAGGGACTGCCCAGGTTTTGGGCTGGTGGCACCCAGCAGTCTGGAGAAACACAGTGACTAAGTCCCCACCTGTGTTTTGGCTCCCTTGTTGGTATTTTAATGCCTGTGTTTTGTATTCCACTGCCCTGCCCGGAGCTGCCCGTGTCCCCTCCAGCCCGGGGCTGGTTAAATTGCTCCCTGGGCATCCTCCCTGCTCTCCTCTCAGCACCAGCTGCCATTGCCCTCTCCAGCCAGGCCTCCCTGGTAATCACTCCTGCTTCTGAAAGAGCCTCCATTGCCATCCTCTGCTAATTATTATACTTGAGCTGGAGCTTCCCATACTTCAGGGAACCAACTGTCCCTCTTTTGTGGGAGCAGTGGTAATTCTTCCCACCTCTGCTGCCACTCTTCCCTCTTTTTGCACAGGGAACCTCACCTGGGGCTGTCTGAACAGCTTGGGAGCAGCCTGTAGCACTGCTTTGTCTGCCTCACCCGAGGCTGGCTGGCTACAGAAAAGCAAAATTAAGACTAAAAAAGGGTTGGAAATGGATTGTGCTTCCCCGGGGAGACGCGGGGCTTTCACTTGGCGTTGCCTCCTGGTTGTGATGAATTTGTGGTGAGGAACAACAGCTCGTCTGAGAACTGCTTTTAGTACAGGAGAGGAGAGCAACAAATGCCTTGTACCTTGTGTTCCACGTCCCTGGGACGTGTTCACAACAAGCCCTGGAGCTATTTGCTGCACTGATTTGGTCCTTGCCATCCCAGCAGGGTTTGCCAGGCTTCCGTGGGTGATAATCAGGCAGAGAGCACATCCAGCATGCTCCTCCTGCTTCCCGGGGCTGGGAGCACCAGGAGAGCAGTCCTGGGGCTGGGAGCTGCCTGCAGACCCCACAGACACCCCCTGGGCCCAGCTCTCCTCTCCTGGCAGCTTTGCTGGCCAGGGCTTGGCCCAGGATGCTCCAGAGGGAGGGATTTTCCTTCTCACGTCTTCATTGTCCAGGACAATAGGGAGGGGAGCCCCTGCTGTGACCAGTGTCCCTGTTGCCACCGGTGTGGGGAGGACGAGGCTGGAGAAGGGGCTGTGCTGCCTGTCCCCTGTCCCCAAGGGCTGTGTAAGCTCCTGGCAGGACCCTCGGCCAGGGCTGAGGGGGCAGCAGGCAGGGAAGGGTCTGCAGAGGGCTCTGCCCCTGCCACCACAGCAGGATAGCTCCCACTGCCAGAGGGCAGGGCTGGATGGGATATTGGGAATTAGGAATTGTTCCCTGGGAGGGTGGGCAGGCCCTGGCACAGGGTGCCCAGAGCAGCTGTGGCTGCCCCTGGATCCCTGGCAGTGCCCAAGGCCAGGCTGGTTGGGGCTTGGAGCAGCCTGGGACAGTGGGAGGTGTCCCTGCCCATGGCAGGGGTGGCACTGGATGGGCTTTAATGTCCTTTCCAACCCAAGGAATCTTTCCATGATTCTCTGGCTCCATGATCCCCCTGTCCAGCTGGCTTTCGTGCAAAGTGGGTGTGAAATGACAGCAGGACAGAAGTGACAGGGAGCTGGCACAGGGAGCTGGGAGTGCTCACAATGCACAGCGCTGGAAGACAAATCCTGAGATAAAGAGTGGTTTGTTGCTGACATCTATTAATCGAAACAGACTTTATTTAAAGAAACCACAGCACTGACCAACGCATCAGTGACCATGATTTTCCATCCTGTGGTGCTAACGCTGCATCAATTGCATCAATAGAAATGCAGTGATTTCCCTGAAGGAAATCCAGCAATATCTGGCGTGATGCAGTGCCAGAATCATGCATCAACCTCCCGTGAGGCACTGAGTGGGAATTTCTGACATACACAGATGGGAATTGCCCTCAGACTCTTGAGCTGCCTTCCACTTAAACACCGTTTAAGTTACACCCCAGGGGAGAAAAGCGAGGAGTTTGTAAGGGAGACACTCCTGCCTTTGGCTGGAAAAGCTTTTCTCAGTGTGAGGCTATATGAAATATGAAGTATCTCCAATTAAAACACGAATACAGTAAGTGCACAAAGTGCTAGAGTGACAATGGCAGTACGAGGTGACAATTTGGGTGCTGGGGACAGGAGTTCCCGGTGCAGCTCTTTCATGGCCTAGCTGGGAATTCCTTTTTCCATGTGCTGAACCTCTGTGCAAAAGAGAGCAGGGAGAGGATGCTGCTGTGCAGGGCAGCAGAGAGGGGACAGGGGGTCTCTGGGAAGGCAGGACAGCCAGCACTGCCACCAGAGACAGCTGCATTCCCGAGGGGTCCCTGGGGACACTCCAACAGAGCAGGCGCCTCCCTTGGGACATTTGGGAGTGTCCTCCTCAGGGAAGGGCTGGCTTCCAGGGAGAGCTCCAGAGGGGTTTCCCAAAGCAGCAGCCTCTTCACCCGTGGCTGCAGCCAGTCTCCTACTCCTGAGGCTTGTGTTTTTCAGCCAGGAAGGGCAAACCAAAGGCAGCTGCTGACAGGATGGGCCGGGATGCTCCACGTGGCCCCGAGAGCAGCCCCAGAGGCCGTGAGGATGTGGCCCAGCAGCTCAGCTCCAGCGTGTCTGAGGGCTTTGGTGTCCCTGCTCCTCCCCAGGACAGCGGTGAGTCTTCACCACACTTGAACAGAAATTCCCCTGTTACCACCTGAGCTCGGCTGCTGGGCTTCTCCCTTTACTGCAGGGCTCTCTGAGACACCCGAGGGCCATTCCTGCCTCCTTTCAGGCCTGGTTCTGACTGCAGCAGGGCTCAGGCTGGGCAGCTCTGGGCTAACTAAAGCCTGCAGCCCGCACTGCTTGGACCCCAGCGTCCTCAGAGGGTCTGCTGGGGTGCTGCCCAGGAGGGGAATGAAGGAACAGCCAGGCAGAGCTGCTTAGAGCAGCTTTTGTCTCTCCCAGCTCTGCCTGAGCCTGGTGCCTCCGTTTGCTGACTGCCTTGAGAAAAGCTGGGGCAGCCCGCTGTGAGGCTGGCTGAGTGGCAGCAGGGCTCTGGGAAACCATGAAGCCAGGGAAGCTGAGGCCAGATTCCTGGAAATAGAAGCCCGAGGACTCCTCATTCACAGTAAATATTTTGTACAGCTTTTGCAGGTATTTCAGTACAGTAATTGCTGCCTTTGCTCAAATAGAAATGTGGTTTGGGCTGGAAGGGACCTTGGAGCTCATCCCATTCCACCTTGCTCTATCCCAGGGTGCTCCAGCCTGGCTTGGGACACTGCCAGGGATCCAGGGGCAGCCACAGCTGCTCTGGGCACCCTGTGCCAGGGCCTGCCCACCCTCACAGGGAACAATTCCTTCCCAAAATCCCATCCATCCCACTCTCTTCCATTGTGCAGCCATTCCCTGTGTGTCCTGCTACTCCAAGCCCTTGCTAACAGTCTCTCTCCATTTTTCTTGTAGGTCCTGCAAGGCTGCAAATATGAAGTCCTGATTATCTTCATGAGGAATTCATGATTGACTGCACATTCTGTGGTATTTTGGGATAATGAGAATTAATATTCATCAACAGTCTTAAATGGGAGTTTGTAACAACAACCAAAAAACCAGCTTGTTTGAGATCTGTAATGATAATGTTCTTTCACAGCTGCTTTTGTGAGGGGAGAGTAATTTAGCAGCACTAGAGCTGATGTTGACTCTCCAGTTTGTGGTGAAGTGATAAAGTGAATGTTCCCTCCCGAGGACTCCAGAGCTGGTGATGGGAGCTGGAGGCACACTCTGGAGAGAGCCTGGAGTGTGGAGTGCTGCACTATTGTAAATTGGGGTAATTTCACTGCACTGCCTCCATCCTGCCTGCCTCCCGTGGAAAACAGCATTATCCAAAATAGAAATGATGTGATTTTTCTTTAAGCTCTAGGAAAATGAATTCATGCTAAAATGGCCTTATCTTTTATTTTTTCCCCCTACATATAATGTTGGATCCTATGTGATAATTTATCCACAGAAATACTTTTTTCCCCCCCTACTCCTAATGGGAAATTTCTGCAGACAGAAAATCCTTAAATGTGAAAAGGCCAGAGGCTGCTACAAGCTAAACAGAGGAAGATTAAGATCAAATACAAAAACATGGTGTAACAAGATAAGAGGCAACACAGCTTCAGAGCAAAATATTTAGATAAGGATTATTTGGGACACTGCAGGGGAGGGAAGAGAAGGGGTTGGAAGTGAAGGGCTGTATACATATTTTGTAGACAATACAAATATATAAATGATTTTATTATCTAAGTGTAGAAATGCAAAACCAAGACAGATGAGAGTTGCCATGGGTGTGAACCTGTTTCCCAGCCATTACCCATTTCATCTTTAATTTCATGACAGAAGCCAACACTATTGATTTTGCCTAAGGCATTTGACCAAAAGGGAATTTTTTTTTTTAATCTGCCGAGGAAGGTGATTTCAGGGGGAGCAGTTTGTTAAAGAGTTGGAGTGGAATTTGTTAGTATTGCCAGAAGGAGTAACCTTGTCCTTGTAACTTGGTAGCAAAGTGCTGCAGTGCTCGGGCCTCACCTGAGCCCAGGGGCTCCCCATCCTTTCTCTGCCCTGCCTGGATTTCCCCTGCTGAGCCCTCAGGACAGGTTCTAGGCAAGCAGGTAAATCTGAAGTTTTGCTCCAATTCCCACCTGTGAAATCTCAGTGCAGTCACTGAGGCACCTGGGCTCCAGCAGGAGGCCAGCCTTGCCCAGTGGTTTTTATTTTAATAAATGTCACAGTGCTGTGAGTCAGGATGGGCAGCCCTCCACAGCAGGAATGTCAGGAATGCTGAGGACACGAGCCTGGGGATCTGTTAGACAAGAAAATGAAATGTAATGTGGTGGTGTAGCCTCCAGTAGGCTGGAGCAGGAGGGCCACAAATGAGAGGTTTTGTCCAGAGATGGGAAACCCGTAATCACACCAGCCTAGGCAATATTCCCATCCATCTGGGGTTTCTGCTCTCTCTGAGCCACACACTGCAGGCAGCTGGAGCCTCTGAGGCTCCTCAGCCACTGTGCACCTACAGAAATCCTATTTTGGAGCTGTGTCCCCGTTCCAAGACTGGAAATGCCCTGCATGAGCACCTCACCAAACACACAGAAGGTAAAACCCCCCCACACAAGGGGATTACCTGGAAAATGAAGTGCCAAAGGGGCAGGGAGCAGAATAGCCTGACCACGGGGACCTGTTTGCAGCCAACACACACCAAAGCAGCCCTGAAATGTTGTGTATTCTCTGCCCAGGCAGTGCTGGAGCTGCTCTAGGCCCATTTTTTTAGGATATTTTAGGTCCAAGTACACAGAATAAAAGCGCCTGGAGCTCTCACCCCCTCTGGAGAGGAGGAAGGGGAGGAGGGCAGAGCTGGGAGCACGGAGCAGGAAAACACACAGGTTGTGCAGAAAAGCTGGAAACTCTCCTCAGGGGTATTAATTCCTTAACACAGTGGGAAAGGGGGGAAAAAAAGGAAAGGAGGGAAGGAAAGGTGAAATTCTGCCTGTACATTATTTGTTTTCTAACACACTAACAGGATCCTGTGGCTGACAGTGAGCTATGATTAGCTACTCCCAGGCATTTTTGACATTTCCCCATGATGAAATGACATGTTTGAATACAGAGAAGAACAAATAATGACTTTATTGACTTGCCCCTTTCCTGTGTTTTAATTAGAAACAAGCAGATGCAATTCATAACATTAAATAAGATTTCCCCACATTTCCTTCCAAAAATGGTTTTGAGCAAGATAAGGTACTTAAATTTAATCCTTCCAAGAATGCATAAACACTGAATCCTTGATGCAGACACAATCTTACCATGAATTTATATGGGAGCCTAATGGTTTTGTAAATTAATCAATAACGTGGTTAAATTATATCTGCTCAGCTAATTATTTTCCTTGTCCTGTGAATTAGAACTTCATCAGTCTCTGAGAGAAATCAGCCCTGCTGTTTGCACCCCGTTTGTGTTTACTGCAGTATTGCAGTGCTTGTTTAGTTGTTCTGCCCGGGCTGGGAGCTTTTCCTCTGCTCTCTGAGTGGCAGCCACGGGGCTGCAGAGCCATAATTCCATTTTCCTGCGTTGACTCTGTCAAAGCCATTCCAGCAGGGCAATGCTGTGCATGCCCAGGCTCTCCTTGGGGGAGCAGGATCTAACCCCCCTCCTCCCCCAGGAGCACTCGGGGACATGCTGGGTGGTGGAAATGGACCTTGCCTGGGTTCTTAGCCTGGTGATTCTGAGGGGCACAGCCTCAAGCACGGCTTGGATGAGGTGATGTTCAGGGGCTCCTCCTGACCTGAATCATTCTGTGACTCCAGGAATCTGGTTATCCAAGACATTTTCCTCGCTCAGGTTTCCTGGAGTCCTGTACCCAGCTGGCCACCAGTGATGGCAAAGCAGCAAAAACCCCAAAAGGACAAATCAGGGCTCAAAGGGCCAGGAGCAGAGGGAGAGGGCCCCTGCCCTCCCATTTTTCCATGTTTTTATGGGCAGAAGCCAGCTGCAGAGCTTGGGTAAGTCAGTGGATGTGAAAGACAAAGTGAATGTGGAAAGATTTGTAGAATGCTTACTTTGCCTCCCCTCCTAACCATGGTTTTACATACAGAAACACACTCGGGGAGCATAAAATATTCCCTGTAAATGGGACTTTTATCCCTTCTCTATCTCTGACATGCCAGCGAGCTGGCACATTTAGCACTTGTGCATTTGCTTCCTGCTTTTGAAGAGATATAAATGGCAAGAGAAAAACCAGAGGCAAGAAAGTTCAGATGAATAGCAGCAGGCTTGTATTTCAATATCTAGGTAGTTATATCCTAAATTGTTCTTTTACCGTGTGACAAATTAGGTTTTCTCTTAACATATGGAGTTCAATTTTGCCACAAAGTATCCTAGTTTATGCCTGGCTTTTTATTTCCCATGCTAGGGCACATTCAGAGATTAGGCTGAATATCTCATGCATGCATTCATAGCTATAAGATTTTGTAAAAAGGATTTACTATTCCCTGTCTGTTTGGGTTTGGTTTTTTTTTTCCCCTTAGATTTTTACCTATGGTTTCTGTTGTTCTGGCTTTCACAATTATCTTCACCTGGCATTTTCCAGGAAAGGAAAAAAGAAAGATCACATCACACCAGAACCCTTCAATGGGCAGTTCACCTTCTTGCCATAAATCTAAAGGGTTTTTGTTTTGTTTTGCTTAAGTGGAAGTGGTGTTTGTCCAAAGTATTTGTGCAGGTGTAGCTCTCACAAGTCTTGGGGCTCGATGCTTCCCACTGCACTTCCATCACGGGCAAATTGCTGACCTCTGCAGGGGAAAACGACTTGTTAATGGCTGAAATCCCATCCTGAGGAGCTGAATGTGCAATCCTTTAAGCACATGGGTATCTCTGGAGTCCTGCCTCTTCCCACAGCTCGGTGTGCAGCACAAGCAATGCCTAGAGGTGTGTAAATATACATATATACACATACATACAGGTGCTGGCACATTTGGGTCTCCCCTCTGCCCCTTACATGGTGTTCTGCAGCTTTGCTTGTCCCCTGCAGACCTGTTTCAGGTGTAGGGTTACTTTCTCTGTACCCTTCAGAGCTGCTGTGCCCCTGGAGCTCTCCCCAAAGCTTCAGATCAAAAGTGCTGCTGGCAGCAGAGGCCCCTGGCACTTTGCCCCTGAGCTGAGGGGGAATATTCCTGATTTCAGTGCAACCCAGGCTTTCCCTGGTGGCACTGGCCCATCCCTCAGCATGAACACAGCCACAGGTAAGGGCAGGGCTCGGGGCTTTTTATTATTATTATTATTTTAAAAATAATTACTCCAGTGCCAAGCATTTGCCTCAGGAGGCACATTTATCCCAAGTGGCTCTGGCTGCTTCCAGCTCTTCCAGAGGGATTCAGGGTCTGGCACAAAAGGCCAATGAGAACCTGCCTTGGCCTCTTGCTGCTCTCTGCTGTGGCTGGGGGCTCAGCCACCCCAGTGGGCTCTGGGTAATGGTATTTTGGTAGTACCTTGGCTTGTTTTGGTAGTACTTTGGCATATTTAAGTAGTACTTTGGCTTATTTTGGTAGTACCTTGGCTTATTTTGGTATTACTTTGGTTATTTTGGTAGTACCTTGGTTATTTTGGTAGTACCTTGGCTGATTTTGGTAGTACCTTGGGTTATTTTGATAGTACCTTGGCTTATTTTGGTAGTACTTTGTGTTATTTTGGTAGTACCTGGGCTTATTTTGGTAGTACCTTGGGTTATTTTGGTAGTACCTTGGGTTATTTTGGTAGTACCTTGGCTTATTTTGGTAGTACCTTGGCTTATTTTGATAGTACCTTGGGTTATTTTGGTAGTACCTTGGGTTATTTTGGTAGTACCTTGGCTTATTTTGGTAGCACCTTGGTTTATTTTGGTAGTACCTTGTGTTATTTTGGTAGTACCTTGGTTTATTTTGGTAATGCTTTGGTTATTTTGCTAGTACCTTGGCTTATTTTGGTAGTACCTTGGGTTATTTTGCTAGTACCTTGGGTTATTTTGGTAGTACTTTGTGTTATTTTGCTAGTACCTTGGGTTATTTTGGTAATACTTTGGTTTATTTTGGTAGTACTTTGCAACAGCTTTCAGGGTGTGCAGCTCTGCTTTTGCTTTGGGGTGCATTTTGTATGACACACAGTAGTAAGGGGCTTGAAATTACCCCATGGTATGAAATTCTGGCCTGTTGCAATGAAGAGTGGAGTTAAGCAGCTGAGGGGTTTTTTTTCTGCCTGGGAAAGAAGGGATAACAGTGAATAAAGACAAGATAATAATGGTTTAAAAGGAAAGCATTCACTAAGGGATTGATTTACTGTAGGCTTAATGGAGGGTTGCCTGGAGAGTTTATCCAGCAGAGGAAGGTAAGCTGAAATACATGAAAAAATATCCCTTATTTCAGAGAATAAACACAGCTCTCTATGTACATCCTAATTATCCTCCTTTCAGGGAAAGTTAATATTTCCTTTGTAGCCTGTTTAGGTCAAACTCATTCACAACCTTCTTTTAGAGGCAGCAAACTCATGGCTTACAGCATTTCTTTTCCAGCATTGCACAGACCACAAACACTGTGCTGGTTGCTTGCCACAGGACTCTATGGTGTACATATATATGTTTTTTTTAATTATTATTATTTTTTTTTTAATACTGGGGTCTTTTGCACAATCAGGCCAAGATTTTTGCTGACACCCACTCACACCAGCATAGTTTATAGGCATAAGAAACATAAACAGCCATAGTATTTGCTCACAGTTCCCAATAAAACAGGCTAAATTATATTATTCCCATTAAGATCATGTCACCATGATAAGCAACGATGTAGAGAAACAAAGCCTAGTAAAAAATAAGTCATTCCAGACAAATTGATTTAATGAATGACCCAACCCAATCAATGGCAGCAATACTTTAATAGAATTTTGCAACCAATTAATACAGTGTAACTCCAGACCCACAGGAATCAATGGAATTTTGCCTTTGACTGAACTGGGAACATAATTCAATTTGTGGTGTTTAATGGAGAACACCACTCCTGTTCCAGAGTTTGACTGCTTTAAATATTTCACTGGAAGTTTGTGATGTTTATGAAACCCCTTTTTCCCTGCTTAGGGACAGGAGAAATGATTTGGGGAATAAGCAGGGTTGCTTTCAGAGGGGCTCTGCCCTGTCCCCCTCCCAAGGGCTCTGCCCTTTGGGCACCTTCCATGGAAGTGGAGCCTTTCCAGGTGCACCTGGTGCCCTGCAAATGGATGCACACCCTGCAGCTCAGAGGACAAGAATGCTGCTGTGGCTCAGGTGGGTGAAGGTCCCTCTAGGAAAGCTGATCTCTCTGACCTGCTCCCTTGCTCTTCTCATGGATAAATACACCACGATTGCTCCTGAGAGCTGTTCCTCCAATGAAACCTCCAGAGCTGGCTTAGAAAGCTACCCCAGTTCTTAAGAATCATTTTCAGGAAGCTTGAACTGAATCTCCTCACTGCAGACTGAGGCTGCTCCACGATTTCCTTCCCAGGAAGCTTCTTCTGTTAACACCTGACTGCTTGCTCAAGTCCTTTCCTCCACCTCCAGTCCTTTCCTCTCTGTCGCTCTCCTTCCATTCATCCCATACTCATTCACCCCCTCAGGTTGGTTTTGGCTGCTTCTCCTCTCCCTTTCCAGGTTTGTTGCCCCAAACCCACCCAGAGAGTCCCAGAGAAGCTGCACAGAGAATTCCAGGGAAGCTGCACAGAGAATTCCAGGGGAAGCTGCACAGAGCATCCCAGGGAAGCTGCACAGGGAATCCCAGGGAAGCTGCACAGAGAATCCTAAGGAAGCTGCACAGAGCACCCCAGGGAAGCTGCACAGAGAATCCCAGGGAAGCTGCACAAGGAATCCCAGGGAAGCTGCACAGGGAATCCCAGGGGGAAGCTGCACAGAGAATTCCAGGGAAGCTGCACAGAGAATTCCAGGGGAAGCTGCACAGAGCATCCCAGGGAAGCTGCACAGGGAATCCCAGGGAAGCTGCACAGAGAATCCTAAGGAAGCTGCACAGAGCACCCCAGGGAAGCTGCACAGAGAATCCCAGGGAAGCTGCACAAGGAATCCCAGGGAAGCTGCACAGGGAATCCCAGGGGGAAGCTGCACAGAGAATTCCAGGGAAGCTGCACAGAGAATTCCAGGGGAAGCTGCACAGAGAATCCCAGGGAAGCTGCACAGGGAATCCCAGGGAAGCTGCACAGAGAATCCCAGGGAAGCTGCACAGAGAATTCCAGGGAAGCCGCACAGAGAATTCCAGGGGGAAGCTGCACAGAGCACCCCAGGGAAGCTGCACAGAGAATTCCAGGGGGAAGCTGCACAGAGCACCCCAGGGAAGCCTCCCTGCTGTGGAGCACTCAGAGCACACTCCCTCAGGTGATCACAGCACAGGTAAATGGCTCTCCCAGCCAGGAGAGCCCTTCCCAGGGTGTGTGGGATGCACTGCCCTCCGTTTTCCCGGGCTGTGGCGCTCAGCCAGGGACAGCACATCCCCCAAATGGGGGTCTGCAGCAGATTTCCTTGCTGCACTTCCTCCTTTGTTGTTGGATTCCTGAGGGCAGTAGGGTGAGACCCCAGAGAAATCCTTGGCTCCAACAGCAGCAGAAATCAGTGTCTGGAAACAGGGATGTGATAGTTCTCCTCCCAGTACGGCCTTTTGTTGTTTCACTGACTGGTGAGCTCTGCCTCCACTGTACATTGTTACTCCTTCCATCCCTCCAGTCTCTGTTACTTCCCACTGCTGTGCCAGATGCTGTAATGAGGTCCAAATGGATTAGATTTCATCAACTTTTATTTTCTAGAAAATGACACCAAACAAAACCTGAACTTATTTTTTGCTACATCCATGCTGAATTTTATTTTACTTTCTAATTCCTGAGGAATTGTTAAGGCTCATCCACATGCGCATCCCTAAGGTGTCCAGTGTAATTAATAAAGAATGACGTGATCAGGATCAGAGGAGCTGCTCTCCCTGGCTGCTCCAGGCCCTCTCACCTCATTGGCAATGGCTTTGTGCAGAGATGCAGCTCCTCTCATCCTAATGATCCTTCCATTCCATCTCCTGCCTGCAGTGTGAGCCCTGTTCCTCTCCAACACAACAGCACCAGGTTTCCTGAGACCTCCTTCTTCTCCATTTTATCCTTGGTTTTCAGTCAGGCTGCATACATCAGACTGCTTCCCATCTTTTTTCCTTTCCCTTCCCTACCTTCCACCCCCTTACTCCCAGCACAAGGTTGAGATAAATAGTTGTTAGACATTCCTCCTTCTCCTGAGGTGCGTTTGAGATCTGGAACGACAGCAGCTGCTGCTGGACCGTGGGCAGGGAATTCCCGTTTTGCCAGGCTAGGAACAGCTCTGGCTGGTCCCTGAGGAGGAGCCGTGTGCCCTCAGGAATGTGGTGCCACACGTCTGAGCTCCAGAGGCGATCCTGGGAGTCTCAGCCTAAAACCTTGTTTCCAAGAGCATCAGGCAGCCTAACAGAAGCTATCGCCTCTTTCTGCAAACCTTGCCTCTCACCTATCTTTAGGCCACAAATCTACCTTCTCTTCCTGTTTTATTCCAGCCATTCCATCACACAAATAGAGCAGTTCCCCTGTGCTCCAGCCAGTCCCAGCCCAGCTGCTGGCCCTCAGGAAAGCAATCAGTGCTGCCCTGGGAATTGCTGTATTTCCAGGAGCTCAGTGTCAGCAGTGCCATCAGAGGCCCCCAAACACACTTGGAAGTGCTGTCTGTCAGCAGCAGAGTAGGACAGCAGTTTTCTGGCAGCTTCTATTTCTGTCAGGCTGTGCTGCTCCCTGTGTGCAGGCGGGGAGGTGACAAACTCCTTGTAAGAGCCTGAAGCGGTTTAGTGGATTAAATACTCAGAGGAGTGTTTAATATTTGATTACTGTAGGGTTTCATTACTCTGTGAGCAGGTTCCTCAGTGTCCATCAGACGTGGAACCACTAGGAGCCTGGCAGTTGTGACAGGCTGAGGATTTGGGGTGTGCTGCAGGAGGTGACCGAAAATAAATGTGAGTTCTTTACAGTTCCAGCATCAGCCAGGGGTGGCCTCAAAGCCAGAGCTGGAGGTCAGTGCCCCAACTAATCCCTCCCTCTCTAAGCAGAGCAGGTGCTCCCCTCACCCCAAAATGTGCCACGCCTGAAAAGAGGGGGGAGCAGGTGCCCTTGCATCTTTTAACATTACAAACACAACAGAGGCACAGGCAGCAATATTAAGGGCAGCACAAATGAAAAGGCCCCTTGGCTTCAGGCCGTTCTCTCCTGAGACAAAAACAGATTCAAGATCTCCCTTTGTCTCGAGATGCAGCGGTCGATCCCAGTACCGCAGGAGGCAATGGGACCAGGGGGGTGTGCTGGAAGAGCTTGGAAGAGCTGCCAGCGAAGGGGTTGACCCAGCCGGTGATGCCTGGCGAGGGAGAGCCCGCGGCAGGAAGGAGCTGATGCCGCTCCCGAGTGTTGACAGGGGGGATGACAGCCAGCGCCGGGCCGCTCCCTGAGCCCCTCCGGCAGGGTGAGCCGCGGAGCGCCGTGCCAGGCTCTGCCGGGTGCCGGGAGCTGGGGACCGCGGGGAGCCCTGACTCAGGTGTGCTGTGATGGATCTCCATCTCCGCCTGCTCCGGGAGCGCTCCTGCGCCGCAGGCTCAGCGCCTCGGGCTGCAGCACTGCTCTGCGGAGCACACAAGGCACTCCGGACACTGTGGCTGGACATCTGGGCTGCATCGGAGTCCCTTGCTTTCTCTGCCGGTGCGTGTGTACGGAAAAGCACTCTGAAATGAACGGTGGAGAGGTCACTCAAAGAGCAATTAATCCTGCTTTAGGGGAGGCAATTCGGTGCTTACATTATTGATGCCTGTAACTAATTAAACACCGAGGCTCGTTGACAGGTTCTGTTAATCCTGCGGACTGGGGATGCTCCACTTCTTCCTTTTCAAGGGGCAGCAGCACTCGGAGAGCCAGAGAGGGAACAGAGGGTGGTGCCCCAGGGAGAGATTCAAATGAACATCCTGATGTGAAGGGAGGAGCGAATGTAAATCTGAGCGAGATCCCGGGAGAGATGAGGTGTAAAGGCTACGTGCCCATTTCCCTCTCTGAAGGCAGATTTGGGGGTGGACGTGTTTGCATAAGAACTGGTCTTGTCCTCCTGAGGCAGGGAAGCACTCCAATAGCACAGCAGAGGGACGATGCACAGTGAGGAGGCTTCCAAAGGCTAGCCAGGTGTGAGCAGGGATTTCCTTCTAATCCCTCACATCCGACCCTCAATCCGCGGCGTCCGCCCTGGGAGCACTTGTGCGGTTTCTGCTCTGAGAGAGAGGAACTGCCCAGGGAGGTTTGGAAATGCCTCAGCCAGCCTTTAAATGGAGCTGCAGTTCTCTGGGGGGCACAGGGCTGTAAGAGCCCCCTCCAGGCTGAGCCAAACACAGGATTTACCTGCAAAAGATGGTTTTTTCCACAGGTTAGCAAAGTCGGGGACTCTTTGGCATTTGGGAGGTTCAGGAGGTTTTCCAGGTCCAAGACACTCAGAGTGCTTTTGGGTTTTATCCCAGCCTGTCTCCTGTAAACTTTTGAAAGCTTTAAAGCTCCTTTAAGCTCCTGAAATTTGCCTTCAGATTCCATTTTGGTGGTTTCCCTCTGCTGCCTCCTTCCCCGCAGGTTCCAACCAAAGGAGCCATCCCTCAGCAGGGTCACCTGGGCATCCTCCTCTCCTGCTGACACCTGCACAGCATCTCAGCCACCAGAGGCTCTGATTCCCACTAAAAACGAACCCCACTCAGCCATTCGGCCCTCCCTGGATGTATTGCTGCACTTTAATCCTATTTCTCAGAGCAGTTTTCATCCTCTCTGAAACCATGCCCAGGTGATTTTCCGCATGGCCTCAGCTGCTGACCCTCCCAGAGCATCCAAGGAGAATTATTTCCCAGCACCCTGATAGATAAGGCAGCCAGGAGAATGGATTCAGGGCATTAGGCATGCTCTGTGCTCCAGCTGTGCTCACCTGCAGGAGCTGCCTGCCTGAAAATATTCCACAAAGAGTTCTTCTGTTTAAAAAAAAAAAGACATTTACATGCTGGTTTTAAGAGGGATTTTCCATAATAAATTGATTTCTGGTTCTGGAGTTAAAATAGGAAATCCAAAAACCAGTCTGGGGAATTCAGAGGTAAAGGAAGTCCAGCAAGATGGATGTGCCCAAGTGTAATAGCACAGGTCTTGTGTGCAGTGCTCTTCCAAGGGAGCAGTGTCCTGCCAGAGAAGGGAGTTTCCTTTAGACCCATCTCTGGTTCTGATTTCGTCTCCTTCTCTGTGGCACGGAGCAAAGTGCTTCAAATTCCTGCATCACAGGATTCTTCTCTTCAGTCTGTGGAAGAGTGATGCTAACCTCCTCTCCCTGTAAGTACAAACCTGGTGATGGATTTATTTCTGTGTTTCACACCTCAGCTGAAGACATTTTTTTCTTTCCAGATTCCTGGTTGTAGACTCGAAGCTGAGTTGCCCAGATCCCTTGGGAGCATTTTCCACATGGAAAGGTAACGTGGTATGGAATAATTTGTGTTATTTGTCATTTCCTCCCTTCCAGGGAGTAACTGGGCTGTGGGTGGCTTGGGTGGACAGTTCCCTTTCCATGTGTTTAGCTTTGGCTTTGATCGTGTTGTGTAGGCACCTGCAGCTGTAATTAAATTAACACCATCACAGGCAATGTCTGATATTTCCAAATACACAGAGTCCAAAGAAACCCAGAATAAGTCTGTCTTCCACAGCACTTCTAGGGGCCCTTACTGTCTTTGGCGGGCCAGTTTTTTTAACTTGTATTTTTTACCTGGTCCAAAGAGCTGCACATGAGCTTCGCCCCCACCTGCGAGTCGTCCTCATGCAGCAGTGTCTCAGGGCAGGAGAGGAAAGCAGCCAAGGCCAGGGTGCAGCAGCACAGCCGGGGCTGCCCGAGGCAGAGCAGCCTCTGCAGCAGTTTGCCCAGGCTTGCAGGGACCTGCACAGGCTGGGCTGCAGCTCTGTGGGAGGGACTCTGGATGTGTGCACTGCACACCCTGCACGTCCTTCCCACAGCAGGCCATCGGCCCCTGTCCCCCCAGTGTCCCCAGGCCAGGATTATTGGTGTGGAACAGGATGACAACGCTCTCCTCATAGAGGCTTATCTCCTAGCTGTGCCTTTACTCCTGGATTCAAAAGCAGGAGCTGTGCAGCACAGCCACTTCTTGGCTTTGCTGCCCCTGTGAATTTTGGAGCTGCTAGAGCGAAGCTTTGATGTTGGTTGGCATACTTGACTTTCCTGTACCTGTCTAATATCATGATTAGGCTTTTGTATTTGATCAAAATGAGAAATCTGCATCACAGGGCTACGCCAAGAACCTGCTGGCTTGATTGAAAGGAAAATCATAATCAGTTGTTTTCCCAGGGCTGCAGCACTTACAAAATAAGCCCCACTCAAGCCTCAAGTTTAGCTTTTGTTGTAAGAACAACTGTAATGAGCCATTTCAAACAATCTTTTAGCAGACGGAAGTTCAGCCTTTCTGTACTGGATTTCAACAGAGCTGCAATCTTGCAGTTAGGAAATTGTTAGCCCTGCAATTAGGCACCTTTAATTGAATCCCTGCCACTTGCTTAATTATAGCAGCACCTCAGACAGCCCGTGAGGAGCGGTGAAATCAGCCCTGCCACACCTCTCCCAGGCTGCCATTGGCTGCAAACCTGTCGGGCCTGATGAGCTGCAAGCAGAGGGGACGTGGAAGCAGATAAATAGCAGGGCCTTGGAGCACTCAGGAATGGGTTTCCAGCTGGTGGAAGTGCAGGCTGGAGCCCAGCCCGGTGCAGGAGGGAGCGCTGGAGAAGGCGTTCGCTGTCCTGCTGCCCATGCCCCGCGTGAGTAAGTGACTGTGGCTGGAGCGGCATGGCGTGCTGCGTGCTCCAGATCACCGGGCTCGTTTTCGGCGCTGTGGGCATGGTGGGCACCCTGGCAGCCACGGCCATGCCCCAGTGGAGGGTCTCTGCCTACGTGGATGGCAACATCGTGGTGTTTGAGACCATCTGGGAGGGGCTGTGGATGGACTGCATCAGCCAGCTGGGCATCAGGCTGCAGTGCAAGTTCTACGACTCGGTGCTGGCGCTGCCGCCGCCGCTGGAGGCCTTCCGGGCCCTCATGTGCATCGCCGCGGGGCTGTCCGTGGCCGCCTTCCTCATGGCCATCGTAGGGGTCCAGTACACCCAGCGCAGCAAGCGGGGGCCCCAGGCCGTCAGCATCTTCATCCTGGCAGCTGGAGTTGCCTTTCTGCTCACGGGCACCCTCGTGCTGATCCCGGTGTCCTGGACTGGCGGCAGCATCGTTCGGGACTTCTACGATCCCGAGGTGCCCGTGCCGCTGAAACGGGAGCTGGGAGCCGCCCTGTACGTGGGCTGGGGCAGCTCTGCCCTGCTGCTGGCTGCAGGAGCCATGTACTGCCACCTCTGGGGCTGGGCTGACACGGCTGCCAGGCCCAGGTACCCCTGGCTGGCCCGGGCAGGGCTGTCCCGGGCGGGAGGGCCGGCCACAGGTGTCCACGCCTACGTGTAGCCACGGGCCAGGGAGTGCTCTGGGCTGCACAGGACCTTAGGGATCATCTCCTTCCAGCCCTGCCATGGCAGGGCCACCTTCCACCAGCCCAGGTGGCTCCAGGCCCCGTCCAGCCTGGCTTTGGACACTGCCAGGGATCCAGGGGCATCCTGTGATCTTCCTACTTGATATGTGCTGATTGACTGCTTAATTTACCTCCAGGTGTGTAACGGAGGAGTAGTTGTGTTGCTTTGCTGTTTCTGTTGACTTGGGGGTGTGCTCTCCAGCAGCCTGGCAGGAGCTGTTCTCACACGGGTGCTCGGTTAGGGCACAGCCACCATTTATTTGGGAATGAGGGCTGGCGAGGGGCAGTCAGGAGGCTCTCAGGGAAGATGGACAGCCTGGGCTGGGCTGGAGGAAGGAGCTGCTGTGCAGTACCCCAGTGCCCTGGCCAGAGCCCTGAGGCGCAGAGGGAGCAGGGCACTCCCTCGGGAGTGGAGTGTCCCTGAGGAGTGCTCCGGGAGAGGCGTGGAGCTGGCAGCAGGGCTCGGTGACAGGAGAAGCCCCCAGCTTCCAGTCCTGGCACTGAGATGTTTGTGCTGCCCCAGCAGAGGCCTCTGGGGTGGCCCATGGATCTCTCTGATGCTTGTGGAGCTGGTGTATCCTCCCCATCGCCTCTGCAGGGCATGGAACAGATTTTTCATCATCTCCCCAGAATCTGCCATGAGAGTATTGGCTTCTCTGCTGTTTGCCACCCCTCATCCTCTGAGGCTCCTCGTGCTCTGTACAACCCGGGACAGACCATCAGTCTGTGCTCAGGAAGCCCTGTGCTGATGCAAAGTATAATCAACCAGGCCAGGAAATGCACAGGCAATCCCCACCTGCCCGTGGGAGCAGCGAGAGCTCCTGCCCACGGCTCCCAGCACACCCAAAAAGCCAAGCCCTGACGTTGCTCCAGCTGTTTTGTGCTTGCCAGGCTGACTTGGGAATGCAGCCCGATCCTGTCTGTCTGTCCTGCAGGATCCAACAGCCTTTGCAGCTGGGAATTTCATTACTCCCAGCTGGAAACCTTGGAATCTGCATTTGACAGTGTCCATGTCGTCGGTAAGTGCCCAAAGGAGGTCTGGTTCAGAGGGGTTTTTGTGGTTCTTTAGCCAGCAGTGATGGGTGGCAGCATTTCAGGGATAATTTCATGGCACAGGGCTCAGCCTGACCCTTTTGTGTGCCTGTGTCTGCGCTGAGAAAAGGCTGCAATGACTGCTCGGGCTGAGGAGAGCAATGTCTCTGTGCATTCATTTGACTGTTCCATTTCAAAGAGAACATGGAAAGCTGCATTTAATTAAAGAAGCCTTTTATTAACTTGGCTTCACATGAACTTAGATGAGACAGTGCCCTGCTGCACAGAAATTCATTACACGTTTTAACTCATGAGCATTTGCACTGAAGGCAGCCAGCTCAGATCTTGCAGTGGGAATGTTCGAGGCACCACAAAACTGGTTTAATGGCTCCAGCTCATCACTTGAGCAGTCAAATCAGCACTCACTAATTCTAGATGGAAATTGAAGAAAGCAGTTGCAAATAGGTTTTCTAGCACTGAGCCATGTATTTTTTCTGTTGTCTTCTGGAGTCTGCCACGGCAGCTGTCACTGACAGCTGATTTCAGTGGCATCGTTCTGGTGACTTTGGTAATAATTTCCACTCCCCCGAGGAACTCCTCCTCCTATTTTATTGTACTTTTGTCCTATCATATTTTGTCATCTTTTTGTCATGTCGTATTTTGTTTAATATGGAACTATTTGGTGAGTAAGCCAGAACTGCACATTTTGGAGTAATTTAGACATGACGTTTGTGATTACCAAAGCAGAGGATGAAGACATTTGCAATGCAAATTTGATACATATTTATGTGTAGGTAATGGATTTAAATGATGATGTATTCAGTGTAATGCAACTTTATGCAGATGTAAGTGCTTAAGAAGTAATTAAGTACAGTTTTCTATAACATTAATTAGAGGATCCTGAATGCTTCAGTGGGCTCATCTAGGAATCAAACTGGAACTGGGTGTGCCACTTGCACTGGTAACTTTATTTTCAAAGAGTAGAAAGACAAAACTGTTTTATTTGAGCATTTAGCATCAATTTCAAAGAAAACCCGAGCTTTTTATGTCTGACATTAGCACCTGATGAGTACACATTGCCCCATTTCTCTCTCTCTCCAGCTGATCAAGGGAGGAGCTCAGACAACCCTGATTCCACGGGCAGAGCCAGGCTGGCTGCTGGTGGCATGTCTGGGGCTTGGGTGGCACAAATGGCAATTTCTGGTGATGTGATGGAGCATTCTGGGCTCGCAGGAGTAAGTTTAGGAGTCTGTGGCATTAACATTTCTGAGTTTGGTGCAGGAACAGCTATCTCAGGTGGAGCTAACCTGCAGGAGAGGGAACACGGGGCTGCCTCCTCCTCCTGAGGCAGACCTGAAATTCCCAGGTGGTGGGTTCTGGTGGGGAAAAGCCCACTCAGAGCATTGGCAGATGGCTGATGTCTGCATGCAGGGAAGGCATTTGGCTCAGAACGGGTGCATTTGTGCCTGCTAAGGGATGCAGCTTGCCTCTTCCTTCACTCTGTGCAGATGCTCTGACCTGACTCGGGAGCTGCAGTCCGGGAGCAGGAGCAGGAAAAGGAAGCTGTAAGACTTTAGGAAAAAAACCCTTCAGCTGAACTTTGGAACTGAACTGCTGCTGGTGCTGAGTTTCCTGAGGGTAACAGGGAAAGTCTGGCTCGAGAGGACTGATGGAGGAGCTGGGACACATCCCCATGCCCAAGGCTGCACCTGCTCCAGAAAACCTCCAGCTCCTGCTGGGTTGCATCCAGACAGAACCCTGAGTGTCCAAGGGGATTCTTGGAGCTCATTTGGATGGCTGACCTGTCCTTCCATGAGACAGGTGAGGAGAAGGATGCTCAGGAACAAGACTTT
Source organism: Promerops cafer (assembly GCA_013398275.1). Taxonomy (NCBI): domain Eukaryota; kingdom Metazoa; phylum Chordata; class Aves; order Passeriformes; family Nectariniidae; genus Promerops; species Promerops cafer. Next base: position 1,437 of record VZSE01007194.1, on the reverse strand, counting down.
TAGGGAAGGAGCCACCTCTGTGCTCCGAGAGGGGCCTGGAAGCAGAACTTGGTCACCGTGGTGGCAGAACCACTCCTGACTGCACTTTTCTCTGGCAAGGAGAAGCCTGGCCTGTGGCTGTCATTTGCTGTGTCAGGTTCCAGTGTGCTGCAGCTCTGCTCCCCTGGAGGAGGGCAGGGGGAAGCTGTCCCCGTGCTCTGCACTCACAGCCCCAGGCACAACTGGCAGAGCCTTCAGCCTCCCCGGACTGCTTGGACAGAGCTGATTAAATATCATGGTTAAATCTCTGGTGGAACATCCTCGTGTTATTATGTGCTTGACTGTTTGGCGATTGCAGGACAAAATGCCTCTGGAAACAAATGTGGCTAGCTGAGATCTCGCTGTGTATTTGAAATAAACGCATGGACTCTGCAGGAGCATCCACAACGTCCGAGGTTTATGTCCAAACAGAGGCAGAGGACTCCTGCAGCTTTATGGGAGTCAAGGCAGCGGCCACGGGGACGCAGCCCGGGGGCTTTTCTCTCTCGAGGTTTGGGAGGGCACCGCCTCCTTTTGCCCCGAGCTCCCGGCCGCTCGCTGCCCTCTTCCTTCCCCCCTTGTCCGAGGCAGGAGGAAGGTGCAGCCTTCCTGCCCCGCCTGCCTCACAGCCCCCGACCCTGGCATCTCACCCCGCAGCTCAGCTCAGAGGGGCAGAGCCCCGGGTCTGTGCCAGGAGCCAGGCTGCCATTGCCCGGTAGCCAACCCTGCCCACCAGCAGGGACCCTGAGGGCCACTTCAGAGAGGAGCACCCATCCCTCCACCCAGCAGACTCCTTGTAAAGGCATCAGCACACGCCTTTCCCCTCCAGNACCCAGCAGACTCCTTGTAAAGGCCTTTCCCCTCCACCCCTCCTCTGCCTCGCTCAGTCTGTCTTTACAAACCCTAGTTATTGCTGCCTTCACCCTTTCTAACAACAGGGACCCCCTCACCCAGCCCATCCCCACCTCTCCACCTCTGGTCCCTGTACCAGGTGTGACAAGTCAACCCAGAGGACAAAGCAGACACTGACAGTTCTATTAGCCCACCAATCACTAGAGCTCCTTGCCCATGGCTACTGAGCCGAGGGCTCCCATCCTTTTCTGCCAGCTGAGAAGTCCCAGTCTCCGGGGACTTAGAGCCCCTGACTCGAGTGTGGTATGTCCACCCGTGTCCAGCTGTCCTGGCTGCTGTCCCTGCAGGCCTGGCTGGATGTCATGGACACCAAAGTGCAGAGGCAGCAGCTGTGCCCACTGGGCTTGCTGTTCAAGTAATCCCAAATTAACCCAAATAACCTCGAGCAGTTAAAAAAGACTCAAATGGTCTCAAGTAATCCCGATCAGGCCACAAATGACCTAAAATGACCCAGTGACCTCAATGTGCCCTTCAAGTGACCCCGGTGACCTCAATTTGACCTTCAAA
>VZSE01007192.1:0-11051 GCA_013398275.1 Promerops cafer | reverse complement strand
CAGTTGCCACAAGAGAATGTGGGGGAAAAAAGCTCTTTAAACTTTCCTTGATTTTTTTCCCATTATTATACCAGGATAAAAGAAGTCTTTACTATTATGCTTCACTCATGAATGCATGGTTCATGGTAGCATCCACATCTGAAGGCTGGAACATAGCTGAATGTATCCAAGACTGTTTGTTATTTGGAGGAAGAAGGAGAATCAGTATTGTGGGGATGGTGCCAAACACCTGGCATCCTGACCAAGATTAGAATAAGAAAATGTTAACCCTAAGGGCCCTGCTAAATTGTGTGCTTGATGAAGGATGCTATGGAATCTCATTTCTTGGCAGAACACTGCTGTGTGAGTGTGACCATGTGGCTTATTGTGATTGAAAACAATCACATGCATGGAATGCTTGAGACGTGTTTTGTGTGTTACAAAATTAGCAAGAGGCCCTCGGGGCCAATGAGAAAATGATTTAAAGATGATATTTATCTGTAATGAGATTAAATAAAAGGTGGCTCACCTGAGAAGGGAGGAGATGGAGACAAGGAGAAAAACAGCACCTGCTGAGCCCAATACTATAACACTGTATCAGTGTGTTTTCTTATAATCACTGAGGCATAGATATATGTCTTTAATATTTAGGTTTTTCTTTGCATTTAAACCTGGTTGTCAACAAACATCACCCAGAGATCTGTCTCGAGGTCAGATAGTTAGGAGTGGCAGGATGTGAGAAATAGTATGGGCCTAGGACAGCGGGCACCTCCAAAATTTTGTAATTTCATTCCCGAACAAGTGCAGAATCCAGAAAAACTAGTAAAATATTTGGAAAAAGTATGCTGTCACCCTGGCAAATCCAGAAAGACACAAATCACTGCAACATGCTGGGGTCTGGCCCAGGCCTACCAAGCCCTGTTCAACACTGTTCAGTATCTGCAAGGGGAAGAGGTCTCTGGATCTGATGACAAAATGACAGGCACTGTGGCTACTCTAATACCAGTAATGGGCACTGTGGTTACTCTAGCCCTCATGACAGTCACTGCAGCTGAACCAGAGAACCAACTTGTGGCAATATCAGATGCCCCTATACACAAGAAGAAATGGACACAAAAGACAGCTTGTATAGTAAAGGAGGATGAAGCAGCGCCATCACAGGAACAGAAGGAAGAGACAGAACAAGACCAAGAGGTAACCACTCAATCCTTATCCTTGAGTGAGCTGCAGGATATACTAAAATATTTGAGCCATTATCCAGGTGAGCACATTTTGAACTGGAAGCTTTGATGCTGGGATAATGGGGCTAACAGTTTGGAATAAGAGGGTAGGGAAGCCAAGCAGCTAGGATCAATTTCTAAAGAAACAGGTATTGACAAGGCAATTAAAAGAGGGACATGAGTCCTTAGCCTCTGGAAGTGACATCTGTCAAATGTGAAGGAAATGTACCCCTCCAAGGGAGATGTTATATGTCACCCAGGCAAGTGGATTGCAGTAGAGAAAGGTAGCCAGTACCTGACAGAATTAGCCATGCAAGAGATGATGACCAACAAAGTGCAGTTACCCACAAATCAAGATGTAGTCCAATGACCATGACCCATGTGACAGAAATTTGCATAGAGTGGAGAGGACATGAGGAAGTGGGATGGAAAAAGCCTACCTCGACCCTAGAGGCACAGATATGTCAACTGAAGGGAAAAACAATCACAAATGGGGGTTCTTCCAGGAAAGTTGCTGCTCCAATCTCCAGTGGACAGTTCCATAGGCAAAGTAGAAGGGCTAATTTTACTCTTGATCCTATGAAAAGAAATCTCAGGAGAGGATATTTCAAGGATCCAAAAGGGTACTGGTAGGCTTTCGGTATAGCTGCCCTGGAAATGAAGGAGATTAAGCAGCTGTCTACTTTGTCTGGTCTCTCAGAGGACCCTTCTGCTGTGGGGTTGCTGAAGGTCAAAGAATAATGGGTGACGATGGCTACCACAGTGGTGTACCAGTGGCAATATCGCACCAACCAGGACTCCTTATTTCCCATCCATAAGCTGATTTGTCAACTGTAGAGCCAAGGAGCAATCAGCAGGACCTGCTCACCCTTTAATAGTCCCATATGGGCAGTGTAAAACTAATGGAGAATGGAGACTAACAATAGATTATTGTGGCCTGAATGAAGCCATGCCACCACTGAGTGCTGCTGTACTGGACATACTAGAGCTTCAGTATGAACTGGAGTGAAAGATAGCCAAGTGGTGCCACAATGGATATCGCTAATGTGCTTTTCTCAATCTCTTTGGCAGCAGAGTGCAGTCCACAGTTTGCTTTCATTTGGAGGGGCATCCAGTACACCTGGAACTGACTGCCCCAGGGGTGGAAACACAGCCCTAACATCTGCCATGGACTGATCCAGATCGCACTGGAACAGGGTGAAGCTCCAGAACACCTGCAGTACATTGATGACATCATTGTGTGGGGCAATACAGAAGAAGACTTTTTGGAGAAAGGAAAGAAAATAATCCAAATCCTTCTAAAAGCTGGTTTTGCCATAAAACAAAGTAAGGTCAATAGACCTACAGAGGAGATTTAGTTTTTAGGAATTAAATGGCAAGCAATGTCTCCACCAACTAACAAGAAAGAAACACACGATTTTTTAGGTGTTGTGGGATTTTTGAGAAATCACATTCCAAATTACAGTCTGATTGTCAACCTTCTCTATCAAGTGACTCTGAAGAAGAATTATTCCAAATGGGGCCCTGAGCAACGATAAGCCTTTGAACAAATTCAGCAGGAGATAGTCCATGCAGTAGCTCTTGAGCCAGTTTGGACAAGACAAGATGTAAAAAATGTGCTCTACATGGCTGCTGGGTGAGAATGGTCCTACCTGGAGCCTCTGGCAGAAAGCAACAGGGGACACTCAAGGTCGATGGCCAGGCTTTTGGAGTCAGGGATACAGAGGATCCAAAGCCTGCTATACTCCAAGAGAAAAAGAGATACTGGCGGCTTATGAAAGGATTTGAGCTTCTTTGGAAATGATTGGTACTGAAGCAGAGCTCTTCTGTCACTCCAGTTACCTGTGTTGGGCTGGATGTTCAAAGGAAGGGTCTCTATGCATCATGCAACTGATGTTACATGGAGTAAGTGTATCACAGTGATTGAAGCTCTAATAGGAAAATCAAGTCATTACGAAATCTTGGAAGTGATCATGGACTGTCCAGAAAGCAAAGATTTCCAAATGTCACCAGAGGAGGAACTGACACATGCTGAAGATCCACTGTATAAGAAATTACCAAAAAGTGGGAAGTAAAATGCCTTCTTTACTGATGGGCTCTGCCAAACTGTAGGAAAGCCATTCACTTAAGAGTTGGACTTGATGATACTTATGGGTCCCTTTCAACTCAGAATATTCTGTGATTCTGTGAAAGCATCAGAGATGGAAGGTAGCTATATGGAGTCCCTTATGACAAGTCGCAGAACCTGCTGAAGGAGGTGAATTGAGTCAGTTTGCAGAGTTGAAAGCCATCCAGTTGGTCTTAGACATTGCTGAATGAGAGAAATGACCGATACTTTACCTCTATACTGACTCATGGATGGTGGCACATGCCCTGTGGGGGTGGTTGCAGCAATGGAAGCAGAATAACTGGCAGCACAGTAGTAAACTCATCTGGGCTGCTGCATCATGGCAAGGTATTGCTGCCCAGGTGAAGAACCTGGTTGTGAAGGTACATCATGTAGATGTTCATGTACCCAAGAGCCGGGCCACTGAAGAACATCAGAACAAACAGCAGGTGGATCAGGCTGATAAAACTGAAATGGCTCAAGTGGATTTAGATTGGCAATGTAAGGGTTAATTATTTCTTTCTTGGTGGGCCCATGACACTTCAGGTTATCAAGGAATAGATGCAACATACAGATGGGCTCATGATCAAGGGGTGGACTTAACCATGGACACTTATCGCAGAGGTTATCCATGAATGTGAAACATGCTGCAATTAAGCTGACCAAGTGGTAAAAGTGTCTCTAGGATGGAGGACAATGGCTGAAATATAAATATGGGCAGGCCTGGCAGATTGAATATATCGCACTTCCACAAACCCACCAAGGTAAGCACCATGTTACTACGATAATGGAAGCAACCACTGTATGGGTGGAAACATATCTCATGCCCCATGCATCTACTAAGAACACTATCCCCCAAGTTTTTAATTATTTTAGATTCTCATCCCCATCCCACTGGGGCAGAGGGAGTGAGCAAGTAGCTGCATGGTGTAAGAGACGGTTCGAAGTTCCCTCATTTGCCTCACGACCATATCAAGGACAGAGACCGAGACCCTGAAGACCCCAAGAGACTGTGCGTAAGGGTTTTGGCCTGGCTGAGGTGGATGCTTGCCAAGTGTTTGTTTGCAGGTGTGCTCGCTGGGACTAGTAGCATTCCTCAGGAAATTAAGGCAGCCATGGTACACTGCTTCGTGCTTGTTGGTGAAACCACAAAGGTACGGCCCATTCCATATGCTGCACCTGCTGCACCTGCCTCCCATGGCAACAAGCCCCCTCACAACGGCTATGGATTTCTCCACCTCTTGGCCAGTTGCCCTTCGCTTTGGAAAAGGACTATAAAAGTGACTCTCTAAGGTAACCTGCTTCGAGATCTCCCCATGGAAGAAGACACGTCTATTGGCGACGGCCACGAGGACTCGTCTCTTCTGTTTGGTAGCTATTTCCCCCTCCCCTGATTTCTCTCTTCTTTGTATCTTGTGTTTATTTTCCTATTTCCCCTCTATCACATAACTGTGTTGTTAGCACTCAACAAAAGTGCACTGCTGTGATTAAACTGAAGTCCCCTTGTGTGTCTTTTGCACTCTGAGATCAATAAATGAACCATCATGACCCCTGCTTGTATTAGCGGATTGTGACATAAATTGGCGTCACAGACAGGATTCTGATTGACAGAGGGGTTTGCAGGGTTGTGTGCAGTCTGTAACAGGGGAAGGATATTTCACTCCAGCTGCACCTAGCCCAACACCCTGAAACGGGTGAGTGGTGTCTAGAACGCAAGGGGGGTGACTCGAATTTCCCGCAAACTGCACATTCCAAGGTGGAAAGCAACCCATACTCTATTGAGGTTTCTGTCGTCAGAATTTCACAAAAGATCTCTTAGTGCAAAACCGGGGAAATTTCTTTGTGTTTGTGTGTCTGCTTGGTGTTAGCGGAGGGACAACCATACGCAACTTAAGGTATTACCTCCCGAGCAGATTTTGGTCCCTCCACCCACTCAGGGAAGCGAAGGGGAAACACAGCAGAGCTGTCTGCGTGTGTCTGTAACTTACGATTGAACCTCCCTGTAGTGGTTTCTGATCCCTTCACAAAAATGACCATAAGCCTTAGTGCGAAAGACAAAACTGCATTTTATGCTCTGTTAGCTAAATATAATGCTAGGCCCTCTCCTGGAGGAGAAGAATGGGCTCAAAATAACTGGTTTAATTTAGAGAGTGTGATTGATAGAGTATGTTCTTTACAACATGAAACTAAATTTACATTTGGCCGAGACAAAGCCATAATTTGTTCCGTCATAGGAGCATGCCTCACGGCCACTATAGAAAACCGCTTTAAGCAGTGTAATGAAGAAAAAACAATTATAGATTCCCTTCAAAACTTAGTAAAAATTTTTCAGAAACAATTAGATAAAGAAAGAAATGAAAATCACTTACTATGGGTTGCCTTGAGAGATGAATATTCTAGGAATTCAAAAAATGCTGACTCTTTAAAAGAAGCAGAGGAAAAGGGAACTTTTCACGTTAATCAGATATACCCCCAGAAGGAATTAGAATTAGTAAAAAATTGTGGGGAACACTGCTGCCCTTATTTGAGACCCCTGATCAAAACAGAATACACTTATCTCAGTGATGAAGATCTTGACCCACATATCACAACTAAAGAAATACCATACACTGCTACCAAATTAGCTAAATTAAAGAAAGATTATTGCCGCCTCCCACAAGAATTGGAGACAGAATATGTCTTCCGAGTGTCTCTTACTGGAGGAGACCAAATTAAATTAACTTAACAAGAGGCCGGTGGATATTGAGGACCTGGAGTTTTCTTAACAACAGGAGACAAAAGTGACTCATGGTCCCTGACTCAGCACGCAGCATACTGGGCAGGGGGGCTTAACCCCTTGGAAAGGGGAGACCCTTTAGCTATAACTGGTGCCCCCGACCAACTTTTGGAAAATATTCATAAAGCTGCCTGTTTGCAAATGAGACATGAAAGGAAATTAATTTCTGGCTATGAATCACCAATGCAGTTGCCTGTAAAGCCTGAAATTATGACCCCTTTAATTCGAGGGCTTCCAGAATCACTTAAACCTACAGCAATTCTTCTTCAAAAAACCATAACAGCTATAACCCCTGTAGAAAGACTAGATAGATTTCTTGGGAACCTGAGCAATCAAACTGGTTCCCTGACCGGGAATCAAACTGGTTCCCTGTCGAGGAATCGAACTGGCTCTGCTGATCCTGGTTTTACTCCCTTTCCAACCCTTACCCCCTCCCAGACGCCAGGTTCACAATCAGATTCTCCTGCCAATAAACGTAAAGTCTGGACATGGAGTGAAGTTGCAGAAGAGCTAATTAATTACAGTAGAAAATATGGACCTATGAAGATCCCAGAAGAAAAATCAGAGAAAACTAAAGGTGTTAGATACATCACTTCTCCTAATGAAAAACCAGAGAAGGGAAAACAAATCTCTAACCACCAGTTTTGGTGGTTACTAGGGGTAAAGAAAGGTGTCCCTAGAGATGTGATGGATGGCTTACCGCTTGAAAAGTTGAGTAAAATCGTTTCTAACTGGCACTGTTCCAAATCCTTTGTGCCGAATTCCCCCACTGTTCAACCCAGTGCATCCCTCCCTCCTCAGGTTCTGGGCAGTGAGCCAAAACTGGGAAGTGAGCCAAAACAATCCCCTTCCCAACTTTTGGGAATTGTGCCAAAACAGCTTCAGAAACAGGGAAACTAGTTTGTCCATTTCTTACAAGTGGGCGAAGGAACGGATCATGGATTTATTTAAGAATGCTCACTAAAAATAATAAAACTGGAAATTTAATGATTACAGCTATTGCAGGCCCCAAACAGGCACTTGTAACCTTTTTGATTGACACTGGGGCACAAATTTCAGCAATGACAAAAAAGGATGCCCAGAGGTGTGGAATTATTCCAACTAAAAACTGATACTGTGTTTTAAACACCCTGGGAACAACAGAATCTATGAATGTGGCCTTAGTAAAGCTCATTTTGCCCGGAGAAGAAAACCAACTTTCTATCAACATGGTGATTGGAGACATTCCAACCAATTTATTAGGGATGAATGCCCTTGCTGGGAAACAGTGGGAAGATTCGGAGGGGCTTTTGTGGTCTTTTGGCATGCTTCGACTTAACATTAGACTGCTTCAAGTCACACCCTCCCTACCATTCAGTAAAGTAGTTAATGTTAAACAAAATCCTCTCCCTTTGGGTGCCAAAGAAGGTATCAAACCAGTAATACAGGAGTTGCCAGAACAAGGGGTGATAATTAACACTTATTTCCCCTTTCAATTCCCCAGTGTGGCTAGTGCAAAAGCCTAATGGGAAGTGGAGGTTGACTGTTGCAGTGCACCTCATCTATACCAAGGGTTTTCATGTTGGAAGCAGTGTGAGGCTCTGNTCTAGCTGAATTAATAACATTGAAGAAAAGGCTCACTCAGTTATGGCAACTATAGATGTCAAAGACATGTTTTTCATGATACCTTTGCAACCAGGAGATATGGATCATTTTGCTTTCACATGGGAGGGACAGCAATACACTTTTACTAGGCTTCCCCAAGGGTACAAACATTCCCCTACTTTAGCTCATCATGCTTTAGCCCAAGAGTTAGAGAAAATACCCATTGCTAACAATGTGGCTGTTTATCAATACACTGATGATATCCTTGTGGGGGGAGATGAAATAGAAGAAGTGGGAAATGTNACAAACATTCCCCTACTCTGGCTCATCATGCTTTAGCCCAAGAGTTAGAGAAAATACCCATTGCTGACAATGTGGCTGTTTATCAGTACACTGATGATATCCTTGTGGGAGGAGATGAAATAGAAGAAGTGGGAGATGCCCAACAGAAAATAATCTCCCATTTAGAAAGTCTTGATTTGCAAATTCCTTCTGAGAAAATCCAAAAACCTTCACATGAAGTGAAATTTTTGGGAAGATGCTGGAAGGGAGGTATGACGTGCATTCCACCTGATACCCTAACCTCTTTGGATCAAATTAAAATGCCTGAACCCAGAAAAGATGTTCAACATGCTTTAGGATTATTAGTGTTTTGGAGAAAACACATCCCAGACTTTTCCATAATTGCCAGACCTCTCTATAACTTGTTGAGAAAAGGGGCAAAATGGGAATGGACTGCTTCTCAGGAAGAAACAATGCAATTGTTGATTTTTGAAGCTACTGCTCACTAAACCCTTGGCCCCATTCATCCTACAGATCCTTTCCAGGTGGAATGGGGATTTACCTCCTCAGGGTTGTCAGTACACATATGGCAGCGAGGTCCTGAGGGTGCAACAAGGCCTGTTGGTTTTTATTCCCGTGGTTTCAAAGATGCTGAAAAAAGATACACTGCCTGGGAAAAAGGATTGTTTGTTGTTAGCTTAGCTCTCATAGAAGTGGAAAAGACTGCACACCAACAACCAATTGTCTTGAGAGGCCCTTTCAAGGTTATTAAGACTGTCACTACTGGGACCCCCCACCTGACGGGGTGGCCCAGAGGGCCTCAGTAAGAAAGTGGTATGCTCAGATCGAACATTATTGTAACATCTTCTCAATAACTGAAGGAGCTGTGAAAAATCTGGCAATACAAGAAACAGAAAACTTGGATAGCAGCCAAGGCAAACCTGCCTCAGTCATTAAAGTGGCCCCTCCTTTTTCCCCCGAGCAGTCAGTGAATTCTTGGTTTACCTATGCCTCTGCCAAGCGGGAGGTAAAGGTGTGGAAATACAGAGCTGTAGCCCTACACACTTCCTCCGGTGAACGAATTATTACAGAGGAGGAAGGTAGCGCCCAAGTTGGCGAGCTGATAGCTGTTTGGAGTGTTTTCCAACGTGAAGCACATAATACCTCTCTTGTCTGTATTTACACAGATTCCTATGCTGTGTTTAAGGGATGTACTGAGTGGCTTCCTTTTTGGCAACAAAATAATTGGGAAGTTAATAGAATTTCAGTGTAGCAAAAGGAAAAGTGGCAGGAAATTCTAAATATTGCAAGCCAAGGGAATTTTGCCATGGGGTGGGTAGCTTCTCATCAGGTAGATGGAAATCCAGCAGGAGAATGGAATAATAGAGCTGATGAATTGGCAAGACTATGTCCTGTGAAAAAGGAAGAAATTACAGAGGACTGGGAGCGCTTGTTAGAGTGGCTGCATGTAAAAAGTCAACACACAGGTGCAAAAGATTTATACAAAGAAGCTCTTGCCCGTGGTTGGCCTGTCACCAGAGAAATGTGTAAGACATGCATATCAGCCTGTGAACTATGTCGCAGAAGGCTAGAAAGACATCCTCTAGAAGACCACCCTCTGCATTTAAGAAAGGGTAAAGGCTTATGGGATGGGTGGCAGGTAGATTATATTGCCCCCTTTAAGCAGTCAAGAGGTAAACACTTTGTGCTGGTAGGAGTAGAAATTATATCTGCGTTAGTCCAGGCCAATTCCTTTAAAAGGGCTACAGGAGATAATACTGTTCAAGCATTGCGAGAATGGTTTGGAACTTTCCCAAACCCACAGGAAATTCAGTCTGGTAACGGGTCTCACTTTACTGCTGAAGTTGTACAGGACTGGGCAAAAAGTGAAGGGATTAAATGGACTTTTCACACCCCTTATTATCCTCAAGCTAACAGGATTGTAGAGAGAACAAACTGTCTCTTGAAACGACTTCTGAGACTGCAGGAGAGTAATTAGTATAGTCTGTTATGGCAAGCTGTGAAAGGTGTGAATGATGGGGGGTAAACGGGTGCCCCAAAATCACTGCTTTTTGCCCGACAGCTCTGAGCATAATTCCCTCACTACAGGGACCTAATGATTCCAAGAATCCAGCACATTACCCTGGACAACCTGTTTTAGTGGACCTCCCTACTGTGGGGGAAGTACCACTAGTGCTGAAAACCCCTCTGAATAAATATTCATGGGTAGCCTCTGATGCTCTAGGGAAAGAGCATCAGATAAATGCACACTGGATAGCCCCATCATTCTAATTTCTTGCCTTTTGGTGGCAGACTTTGTTGTGTTTACTTTTCACAGAAGTACACCGAGGGACATGAAGACCAGATAAACCATGATAACACTTATAATACTTCTCTGCATCTTACCACAACACCATGGCCAAAAACTGGCTGGGTGGCCATGGTCTGAAGCTGACATCAGGTACACCAGTACTCTGGGACCCTGCCCCAGAGATCGTCGCCTGAACCTAGCGACTGTAGTACTACACGACTCTGAGGTATACCGTCCAAGTGACTGGGGTTGGGACCAAAAAGATTGGGCTAGAGTGCTAACTGGAACAGTTGGTGAAGAAATTAAGGTAGGATGCAGAAAAGTAGAAAAATCCCTTTATGAAAAAGCTTGCAATCGCCGGAAATCTTCTACGGCCAGATGTGACGAGCGATTTGCACCCCAACATTGCGGCAAAACTCTGCCCTACAACAGTGTGGCCATGTGATAAACAAACCCCCCTCATATTGTGTTGTCGTCAGAAAAATGTTGGTAACTACACCATATTAGACCCCAGTACCAACAACATTGAGATCACGAAGCTTTGTAAAAGTGAACCTACTGACTGCTGGTATAACTTTACTTTAACCAAACCGACCTATGTAACATGTAATTGGCAAAATGACTCAGCAGGTCTGAAAGGTTTGACTTATAGATTCAAAATAAATGCTGTGGCAAAACCTATACTGAAAGCAGTAATTACATACCATGGTGTAAGCACTCCCCTAGTGTTAGATGACAAAAATAATGTTTTCCCTTCCTTTATGGTAACACAAGGTGATGATGTTACAATAC
>VZSE01007191.1:9690-236691 GCA_013398275.1 Promerops cafer | reverse complement strand
GTGTGGACGGGGGTTGAGGGGCTGGTTCGGGGTTGGTTCGGGGTTCGGGACTGGTTTGGGGGTTCGGGGCTGGCTCAGGGGTTCGGGGTTAGGTTTGGGGTACGGGGATGAAAGGGTGGTTCAAGGGTGAGGGGCTGGTTTGAGTGAGGAGTTAGTTTGGACCATGGGGATCGGGCTGGTTTGAGGTACGGAGGGGAGCGTGTGGCAGCCACATCAGGGATGGGGGTGAGGGACCGGAAAAGGGAGAAAGGAGAGGACACAGCAGTGGCTCGGTGGCCCGGGTCTGATTGCCCAAAGGAGCACTTGAGGGAAATAGGGAGGTGGGTACGAGAAGCAGGTTTGGGCACTCAGACGGGGTGGGAGGCTGAGGGGCTCCAGGGATGAGTGAGGGCAGTAGGGTCGTGGTGCAAGGGGAAGGGCCGGGTGACAGTAAAGGTGAGGGGCGGGACCAGATGAGGTTAAAGGTGAGCGGCAGATGGAAGTGACACCATTCCCAAGTCAAGGGAATGGTGAGGGACACTCAGGGACACTCAGGATGATAAAGGTGAGAGGCAGGTCCAGGTGATGATAAAAGCGAGGGACAGGTCCAAGTGACGATAAGGATGCAGGTGTTAGGGCAGGATAGGAGTGTGTTGAGGGGACAATAGGGGCTGGGTCTTTGGGCAATGAGAGTGTGAGTGTGGGGCTGATTCAGGGGGATGTGGGTATAAAGGAAAGGGCAGGAGCCAAGCAGGGGCACAAACGGGATTTGGATGCAGAGGGAGAGGTGGGTGTGCGGAAACAGGCTTGAGGGGTGATGGCAGCATGGGTGTGATGGGGTGACAGTGTGGAAGGCTAGGTCTGGAGGTCCACAGGGGAGGTGAGTGGTTGGGGCTTCCTGGGGGAGGTGTGGGAGCAATGGGATGTGGATGTTTAGTGTCCCAGTTGGTGAGTACAGGATGTTTGTAATGCATAGGCACTTCGAAGGGGCTGAATTTTTGGTGTTGGTTGGCTGGGGTTGCAGAGGTGTAACTGGCGATCAGTTGTGACTGTAAGGGGCTGTGTAGGAGCAGGGATGTGGCTGTAGGGCACTGGATCAGTGGGGGTCTGGGTGTGATGGATTGCAGAGCCAGGAAAATGTTTGGTTTAAGTTTTAGTAGGTCTGGAGAGGGGTGGGTAGGGAGATCTTTTTTGGCATTAGGGTTTGGTTTGTGGACTTATAAATGGAAGTCTAAGGATGGTGGGTGAATGGGGGTGGCTTTGTGTGTGGATGTGGCTGGAGTTGGAAGCAGATGGGAGCAGTGAGGAGCAGGTGGACAGAGGAGGACAGCGTGGAACTGATGTGGGGCCAGTTCCTGGGTGGGGAGAGGACTAATGTGGGGATGGGACTAGATCACACTGGGAACAGGTTGGAGGGGAAGGGTGTGCAAGTGGGCATTAGGGCTGTGTGGAGACTCTAGAGTTGTTTGGGGCGGGTTTAAGGAAGCTCCTCTTGGCAGATCAGCAGGTGCTGGCTTTGGGGATTGAACAGGACAGAGGGTATTGGGAGAGTCCTGCAGCTTCAGAGTAATTTTTTTTGAGGAAAAAAAGGCTAAAGGAGGGCTCTGGGCTGGGGGATGGAACCCTCTGTCTCTGTACTGGTCCAGGCCGCGTGCAAATGACTGCGTTTGGGAATGAGGGATGTCTACACAGGACAGTGATTTTTGGGCTACATGATGATGGAAAGTGCATTTCTGCAGTGCTGGGGCCAGTTCTTTTAGTGTTGGGTTACTTGGCTGGGTTGTGTGTCTGCAGTGTATCCCACTGGATGAGAAAATGGAAATCTTCATGGGAGTAGGCTGAGGATGCTCCCTGGCTTCTCTATTATGGCAATGGTTTCTGTAAGATGGTTACCTGCCTTGGATTTGTCAGCTGTGGCAGTGAGAGGGCCAGTATGTGTGTCTGCATGCATTAGGTGCATTCTGTGGCAGGGCTGATTTCTGGAAAAGAAGGAAATGAGAAAAGGATGATTATCCTAGGCAGTGACTACTTTCTTGGGGAGCTACTGAAAGTACCAAGCACCCTTTGATGATGTTCCTTATGGATTTGGGAGGAGGGTAACTGTCTGTATAACCTGAACTCATGGAAGAAAAATACTTTAATTTTTTTATTCATATTTATTGACAGTCTGTAGGTGAGTGCGTGTTGCAAAGAGTTTGAAAGGGGTTTTGCATGGAAATGATTCCAGGCTAGGCAAGCCCTGGAAGTCCAAACCTGCCTTTTTCAGGTCTTTTTGCCGCTGTCATGATAAGCGTTTTCTTTTAGCTGGGAGAGTGCTTTAAGGAATAGCCTCATACCTCTTACTTTCTTGGAGAAACTAAGGATATTTGTCGTTTTACGGGGACTGGATTTGAGAGGCTTCTTTTCTGAATGGTAATGCCAAGTAAAAAAAAAAGAATTGGTATGTATTCACTGCTAATAGAACCTCAATTTTTTATCCTCTTACCTGTTTTGATAAAACTTCTTTTTTCTTTCTCACATATAATTCTAGTCTAAAATTTTGCCTGAAAATATAATACATGTTTTTCTCTGTAGATGGTTTGTCTGTTTATTAGTTTATTAAGGAGTTGAAGTTTCTAGTAATGTTTTTAAACTTGGAGCTCTGAGAAATGCAAACAAGCAATGTTCAGAGTTTAGCAGTCATGTGTCTTCTTTCTCCTGCCTTGAGTTTGCTCTGTCTCCTGTCAGAATTGGCTCTGCGGGAGGTTTTTTTTTTTTGGTTGATGGTTGTCAAGAGTTTGGCTTTAAAGAACTTAATGTGTTATTAGATGCTGTAGGTACAAATGGAAAGTAGAGGAGCAGGTGAAAATTATTTTCTAAGTACGGTGTATTCCATGTGCTTATCTGCTGGACTGAGAGATGTAATTAAATTTGGCATGTTAATCATCCTATCTTATCTAAATGTATATGATGACTATATTTGTGGCCTTGACTGTTTTCATTTACATTGTAAAGATACACCTTGTGCTTCAGTAACCGGCTAATCTCTCACATCTTCTTGCGCTCACAGGGAAGGATGAACATTGTAGCATTGAGTTGCAGTCTGCTAATATTCTGTTTCCCTTTTCCCCTGGGAAATCTTTTTCTTATACTGCAGTTAGATGTACGAGTAACACGCCCCAGATCAGTGCTTTTTAGAGGTAGAAGGCTGATTTAGGAAGGACTTCAGGTGACTTTTTTTTAAGATGTGGAACCAGCCACTTTAGTTGTTCAAAGATAAACATCTTGGTGTTAACAGAAGCTGAAATAGAAAACACAGAATGTGCCTGATGTGCTTGTATCTTCTATTTCAGTACAAACCTCCAGAGGGCTCTGGGCTGGCTGGAGGCTGCTGTGGGCTTCGAGCTGCCATGCTATGGGCAGGAGAGGAGCTGCTGCTGGGAGGGATGAGAAATTCCCCAGTCACAGAGCTGCAGCAGCATCCTGAGATAACATTTGGAGCAGTGGGAGCCTGGGAGCTCCAAACTTGAGAGTGAAATTGGCAGCATTCATTACTGTACAATCAAATAGATGCTGCACACTTGGTTAACAGACTCTTCAAAGCACTATCTGCAGCTCAGTGACACAACCTCTTGTCCTGCCTAAACTGAGTTGTCACCCAGCTGCCTAATTAGCAGATGAAATTAAAGTTGGAAAAGCCCTCTAAGATCATCGAGTCCAGCTGCCCCCCAGCACTGCCAAGACTACCACTAACCACATCCACATGTTTTTGAACACTTCCAGGGATGGGAACTCAGCCACTTTCCTGGGCAGTGTGTTCCAGTGCCTGACCAACCTTTCCATGAAGATATTTTTCCCAGTATCCATCTAACTCCCTACCGCAAGTGCAACTTGAGGCCATTTCCTCATGGTCCTGTCTCTTGTTCCCTGGGAGTAGAGCCCGACTCCCCCTGGCTGCACCCTTCTGTCAGAGAGTTTTAGAGAGTGAATGAGAATGAGCTTTTCTCATTCTAACCACCGAGTTTTTCCAGGCTGAGCCCCTCCCAGCTCCCTCAGCCGCTCCTCACCAGACAAGGCAGGTAAAGCACGGAGCAAGAAATGACCTCTGGTTCACATACATTTATTGTCCTGAGATTGTAAAGGGTTGGACTAACAAATTCAGGATAATGATTGACTTCTTGAACAGTCAGTGTATTGGGATTGTGTGTGTAGGCTCACTCATGGGCAGTTTAATGTATGATGGTAGCTGAAAATAATATTTTGACCGTATAATGAAATACCAAACAATTCCAGGAATATGGATTTTGTGTGTAAAGGCACTGGTGCTCCTTTCATGGTAATACTTTCTTTGTGGTGCGAGATGGCAAATGCTAAGCAGGACTTAACCATGCAACCTGTCAGTTGGGGAGCAGATAAAAGATTAGAGTGTATATTTTAAACTCCTTTTTTATTAATATAATGCGAGCAGTTATGTGTTGCTGATTAAACGTTATGAAGGACTTGGTGGTAATAGAGTGTCCTTGGCCAAAGAACATTACAGTGAAGAGGAATTTTATCTCTAGATTTGTGTAAATCACAACCTGAGAGAGTCGTGAACTGGAAAAGAACTACCACAATTCTCTTTGTTAAATAAATAGGAACTTTTGGTCAAAAGCTTAAATACAAACTGTTGTCTTTAAAAAGCTACCTGAGGCAATTTGTAGATTTAGGAAGGTCAGGAAGCTGCTTAATAGATCCAAGGATTTTGGCAATTTGAATCAAATCAGTTTAAGTGCTCAAATTAGATCTAGGGGCTGCATTTGTGCCTGATCCCCATTCTATTCCTCCCTTTTCATTAGGATATTATTGTGCTTTAAAATGATTTTCTCTTCCATGCTGCCTAATGAAAGGCTCGCTCAAACACTGTGCATTGGTAAAAAAGAATAAGCTATTCAAGTAGGAAATACTTAAACATCATCAATTTTAATGAATACACTGAGAAAAAAACCCAATTATATGCTATTATTTAGTTCTTGGAGGTATGTGTGGATATTTTTATGCATGCATATCTATATTTCTGTCCATCCATACATGTATATAATATGTAAATATTATCTATTTTGTGGCTTGGAGCAACCTGGTCTAGTGGAAGGTGGGACTAGATGGTCTTCAAGGTCCTTTGCCACCCAAACCATTCCATGATTCTATTTAAATGATCTGTTCATTGAGAAACTCATGGCTAATAGTTAATCCGAATTCTGTGTTATTGCTCTTCTCACTGTTTTATTGGATGATTTGATATTTTACTAGGGCTGTTTTAAGAACAAAACTTCACCTGTGAAATGATTCAGTATTTTTGAAATATCTGAGTTGTTCTGCAGTTTTTGCTGTGCACTAAATGAGCAGCATAAATATTTGACTTGCGGGAGGTTTTGTTAATGTTTGCAGTAAGCTCACTGCTTATTTTCAGTCTGCTTTATAGTAAGGAGGCAGTAGTGGAAAATTCAGAGCAGTCAGACAAAACAGCTCATGCTGGATCCTCCCCATCATCTCTGCTTCACACTCATCCAGTGCCTTGCCTATTAGAGCTTTAGTTGTTGGCATTACTGAACACTTCATATGTGAGAGAGAGGAGTAAGTCCTGTCCTGTTCCTGTCTTCCTGCTGAGCACGTCTGAGCTTGAGACCTCCTGGAACAGAGCAGATAAAGGATAACATTCCTCTGCCCGCCAAACCCAGGGACATATCACTGACTCGGACTTACAAATGCCTCCTTATCTGTGGCGGTCACCATTTCTGTCTCATTTCTCTGTTCCTGTAAGTATCAGAGATAGGGCCTGAGTCTCTTAGCAGCTGTCTGACACTGCTCTAGATTTTTCCCGTGTTTCAGTCTCAGTTGTTCCTTTAGTTTTGGATGCAAAATAATCACGGAATGGTTTGGGTTGGAAGGAGCTTTAAAGCTCTTCTCATTCTAGCCCCCTGCCGTGGGCAGGGACACCTTCCACTAGACCAGGTTGCTCCAAACCCTGTCCAACCTGATCTTGAACACTTCCAGGAATGGGGTAGCCACAGGCTCTTTTGGCAACTAATAAAATAAACTCAGGTCCAACCAGGTGTTTCTTACCATCTTCATCAATTTACATTTAACATAAATAACTTACACTGAAATACCAAAAAATGACTGAGATTAGCACTGTTTTCATGGAAAATAGTTGTTTTCTTTAATTAAAAAAAAAATCTACAGCCATCAATCCTTTTATCCCGTGTCCTGATAAATTTAAATAATATTTGGAATGTATGCGATAGATTTAACTTTTGTGGCTTGTTCCTCTGAAGCTTTTGTGAGCAATCAAATGTCAAACCCTGAGCTTCCTGCACCTAACACGTCTATGAAATCCATCCTGAAAATCCTATATTTAGATAATGCTGCTGCTGACAGGTTGTTGTCTTACTGTATTAATCTAGGATACCCTTGGGTCCTCTTTTCTTGAACAGTTTCCTTGAAGAATTTTTTTTTTTATTTGAAGTTCTAAGCACAGCACGTGGAATTACCTTCTTGACCAGATAGAGCTTTGTTTTTTTTTCCTGCACTCAAAATATTCCCAGCAAGTAGGAGCTTTTAAAACACATCTTCTAAAGCATGGTGAAAAAACAGAGTTAAACAGGCAGAAGATGGGGTTAAGAATGACGTGATTTTCTAAGTGAAGTAGTTTTGAGGGAGGAGGAAGCTGCTCCAAACTGGAATTCACCATAAGAAGGACCACAGCAGTTTTATGCCAGTGCTTTGTTCTTGCACAGCCACGTGCTCACATCTGCCCATTAAACCACTGCAGCATCTTGGAAGCGGGGCTGGAATATTTGGTAATCAATTTTACAGCAGTGAACAGAGATGATAATTTGCTTTTGTGCACAGTTTTGAATGAAATACTCATTTAGTCACCGAAACACTGGAGCAGTAACGATGTTTGCTTTTTGTTTCCTGCTTTTGTTCCCTTGCTTTGTTTATGGCTGATCCTCGCAGAAGTTCCTTTAGATCTACTTGAGACTGTCACTTTTCCTCCTTTTGCTTAAAATAAATATTTATTTGATGGAGAGGCAGGTTGCTTGCCAGGGTTTTGGTGGATGTGTGCTGCATACAGATGATACCAGGCATGGTTTGGGCTTGAATGACAAATGCTTGGGATATTCAGAACGTAAGGGCTCTGTCCTTATTGCAGAGTTGTGACATCATTGGGGTTGTTAAGAGCCCTTAATTGCACACAGAACAAGCTTTATGTAGCAATCTGATAACCTAAATTTGGGACACTGGCATAGTGGGGGATTTGGAGAATACTTTAAAGAGAATGGACTCCATGTTTTGGGCTGATAATAAGCGTCAGTGCATCTTGCATGATGAAGAAGAATTTAAATGTTTTACTGATGAACTGAGTAATATTCCTGCTAAAGAGGGGCAGCTGATCTCTAGAACAGATTGTGAGAAGTACTTCTTGGACACCCCAGGATCTGGCGAACATTCCTGGTCCTGGTTGTGGCTTCACTTCGTAAAACAAGTTTCCTGCAGTATCACCAGATTCAGAATTTTCAGTTCCCTGAAAATGCAGAAGTGGAATTAAGCTGGTTTAGGGGACACCATGCTGACAGAGGTGGTCAGGGCATTCCAGCCAAGGGTTTTCCAATGTGTAAACTACCTTTTATTCCCTGCCGTGCCTGCTGGGCTCACAGCTGCAGAAGTAAAAGCACTGCTGTACACAAACTCATCTCGGGAGTGCTCAGTGCATGTTGCAGAAATTTAAATAGGGGGTTGTTGCTTTGTGTAGGTACAGAGTATTGCACATCCTCTTTATAGTGAAAATTATCTGTAATGACCTTTACCATGAGACAGTGCTGCTCAGCTTTACATAGAGACTTATGCAGGATGTACAAATACAGCTCTGAAAATCCCAGATTTTCTATTACTTGCCTTTGCCCTCTGTTTCCTGATTTTCAGAAACCTTCTTTTTTCCTTTGCTAGTTTCTCTAAGCTGAAAGGAGACAAAATAAGGAAAGTTGTGCTAGGAAAACACTCTTTGGAAGACTTTCTTATTAGTGTTTGTACTGCTTGAAAATTTAATATCTGTCTCCAAGGTGGTGCTTGTCTACTCAAAGGACAAGAAGCTTGGCACAGATGAATTAACATTTTTTGTAAACTCCTTTTATAGACTCAAATACAGAAAGTGAGAGCTATTTTTCCATTCAGAAAATTTAGGTTTGGTTTAATATTTTTTCATGGCAAAGGGAAGGAATAACCATGTCTTCAATTACTTTGTGATTAAAAGCTGTTTAGTTTTCAGTCATTGCAATGAAAAAAATTACTCCTGCAGGTGGATTAGTTGTGTACTGACTGGCTTTAGTGTTTTGGTTTTCTTTTCCCCTCAGTTTCTTTGTGCTGGTGTCATTATGTCTTTCCTTCCACAGTTTGGTCATTTTCCGCATGTTGGTGTCATGGCACTGCTCCCAGATATTTTGAATGTAATTGCTCTATCTAGGGAAAATCTATGATTCAGGTTTACCCTGAGCACAGCTTTTAGATTTCACTGCTTGTTACGATCAAGAATGTGTTTGAGTTCCTCTAAAATAAACTTTTCAAGGTGGTTTTGTGAAGGTTTTTTGCAGCAAGGTGCAGCATGTTTCCTGCCAGAGTTGTGCACCTGCCTGTTTAATGATTAATTTACACAGTCAATCTCCCATTAATCCATAGTGGAGAGTGTCACTTGAATTTTAAGGTGATTTCAGAGCTTAGATCTGTAGTGTCTGCTTGCTACATACTTGGATCTTGTGTGAAATCACCAAAGCTGATGCTGCAAAGATTTCCAGCCTTTGCAAGACCTGAGTTGCAGAGTACTGTGGAACTGAAGTGCTGACTGGACAGGCCAGTGCTACAAGAGAAAAAAAAAAAAAAACAAAAAACCAGGGAAAACTCCAGCATTGTTTCCTATTAAGGATTTTTGTGCTGCTAGAAAAAAGTATCCTACTGTATCCAAATTGTGAACATAGATTGAAGTTGCTGGCTCGCTGGAAGCAAAGTATTGAATTCCAAATAATATAGTGAGAAATAATTAGTTTTGAGGTCACTGATGATTTTAATTGTAATTTTTTTCAAGGGGAGATTAGGAACAGGCAGAATTGTAGGGTGAGTTGCTTTTAGTTTTGTTGAAAAAGTTGAAATTTATTGTTGTTCAAGATACACTCTATTTGCATCCGCATTTATGTGTAGTTGCTGCCTCCTTGTTTGACAGTGTGTTAGTGCACTTTTGTTAAGGGATTGATTTATTACGTTGAAACACATAACAGGCAGCTCTGTAAATTTGGGTCAGTTGGTGTCTTTCTCACAAGCACAGGTTGCAGTGACTCTATAAAGTTACTGGTTTTCCTTTTGGGAATAATAACGAGTGTTTAAGTATGCCCTCGTTCAACTTCTGGAGGATGAATCATTTTGAGGAGGTGTTGATGTGGTTCAAAGTCAAAACCAGGACTCGACTTCCCGCCTATGCACATTTTTTCTGAAACATCCATACTAATATTGCTGGAATTTTAAATTTTCTTTTGGATACTGCTGATAGTCTGTTAACTTGTTTTATCTGAATTTTTGTGATGAGCCCAAAGAAATCTTAGAGCTACTGAAAGCATGTTAAGCCAGTAATTCACGGATAATTTTCAGCTTTTCTCAGTACCTGAACTGATGAGAATTTCTGGGACAGCAGGGAAATGTCGGTACCAGCAGAATTCCCTTATGTGAATGGTACAATAACAATTTCTATGCAAGTTTGATGCTTGAATGTGAGAGGATGTGGGTTTGGATTTCTGGTAGAAACAGGAATGTGTGGTCCGGCTGGAAAAGCTGAAATGACTTTATAGCCTCTAACTTTACTGTTCCCTTGAGAATAGATGATCATAGACTTCAGGAATCAATACAGTTCATCATCTAATCCCCTTGGTTCAGTTTCCCTATCAATTAATTACGACAAATTATTTATGTGGTACAAAGATGTTCTGATGATGACTCGGTTTACATAGGAATTTGGAGGTTTGGAAGCATATTTTAATGACAGTTTGGCATGGCAACTGGTATTCAGTTGTCTATTCTGAGAATAATACTGCCCTACAGAAGAAATGTGGTTCATGTTACTATAAATATGCCTTAAGCATCTTCACCGAGGCTGATGAAAAAGGATATTGTGTGTTAGAAGTGCTGGAGTTTAAATGTGATCTTAATTTCTCTATTCAGCACTTAAGGGAATTTGTCATGTGATACGGAAAGACAAGAAATCATAATGTGGAAATTGTGTCATCAGATCAAAGCTGGTTGAGGCATCAGAGTGGCTTCTGTGTCTGAGCTTTGCTTGCTTGCAGTGCAAGATGTGTGTGCATTAGCTAGGATATGGTGCTGGAGGAGACATCCTTTGCTATATTCCCACTGTCTAAATCCCACTGATTTTCCAGTATCCCAAGGCAGGTAGGATTGAAGCTTGAGTGCAGACGTGAAGGTATGGTGAGTCACACTATGTAATTGTAGACCTGGGCTCCTAAAGCAGTGACCTGTGGTAAGACAGGTTCTACATGAGGTTCACCAGTGCCTCAAGGAGTGGCTTCGTCTTCCACCGAGTACATGTGATGCTATCCTGTATTCAAGGTGTAAGGATGGTGGTCTAGGTATCATCAAACTGTCGGCGCCGATTCCAAGTGTACAGGCGCGAAGGCTGCATAGATTAGCTCAGTCTTCCGATGAGGCTCTGGTGACTTTTTTGAGAGGGGAACGTATGGAAGTGTTGTTTGAAAAACTAGGGGTACGAGCTGGTGGTGAGATCACGCACTATGTGAGACCAGGCAGTATGGCTGGACTGGAGATTCTCCCAGGGAACACGGAGGAAAGTATTTCCCGTTTTCTTGTAGGCTGATGTAACTTCGTACATCTGGTTCATGGAAACAGACTGGTTTGGGTTGGAAGGGACCTTAGAGCCCATCCTGTCCTACACTTTGCCAAGGGCAGAGGCACTTTCCACTCTCCCAGGTTTCTCCAAGCCCCATCCAACCTGGCCGTGGACACTTCCAGGGATGGGGCAGCCACAGCTGATCTGGGCAACCTGTGCCAGAGGCTCACCACCCTCACAGGGAAGAATTTCTTGCCAATATCCCATCTAACCCTGCCCGCAGTCAGTGGGACAGCACTCCCCCTTGTACTGTCATTCCATGTCCTTGTCCAAAGTCTCTCTCCAGCTCTCTTGGTGTCGTTTTAGGTACTGCAAGGTGCTGGAATTTCTTCCTGTAGCTTTCTCCAGGCTGAACAAACCCCAGCTCTCTCAGCCTGTGTCCATAGAGTTCCTTGCTTTTTACCCGTGGATTTGAAGAAGAAATTCTGTAGGAGACAACCATGTGTGCGTCTATTGATTTTTGTTTGCACTTGAATTTTTCATACATTTCGTATTGATTTAAAGTTGTAAATTTGCAGAAGCCTGAGCCCTTCATGGCTGGGCTTTGCGGAGCTCTCTGGCATCAAGGCTGTCTTGCTTTTCCGTAGCAAGTTCAAGAAATAATAAGTCAGCTTCTGTCATTCACTGAAGGAAATCTTTCTGTTCAGGTTTAGGGAGATTAACAGGATTCTATAGACACAACTGACATTCATGTTTCCTTAGTGTCTTGTAACATAAGGATTTTTTGACTGATGTGACCAGAAGGAGAAAATTTGCACTGAAAATATGAAAGTGGATGAAGACCACTACCCATCGATGAACCACTGTGGATGATCTCTGTGGTAACTGTCATATCCAAAAAAGAAAAAGCACCCATTTTGATGTCAGAAAGCATTGTGGAAAGTTTTTAAATTCTCCTAACTTAAACATGTGATAAGAGCAATTAAAAGGTGCCATGCCTGATGGTGAAACTGCGCATTGGAAGCCCTTTGACAGGCTGGTCTGTTGATCTGCTGAAGATTAACGGCAGGTCAGGACTGTGACTTGGCACGAGATGCTTTCCCTTTACTCTCCAATTAAATTTAAAAAGCGACAGATAACTATAATTTTAATGGGGTAAAATATATACACGGACATATTTTTCACTTTATCATGACTCACATTTCAGCAGAGCTTCTCCTCTAATGACTTTGAGTCTTTTTATAAGCTTTTTTTTTTATAAGTTGTACATGTTTATTATTAGGTCTTTAAAAACAAACTCTGGAAAAATTTGGCCCCAGTGAGTTGTGTGTCGCTGTAACTTCTGCGAGGAGTGAAAATAGTAGGAATGGTAAGTTTCTAAGTTTTCTTTTTGGATTTTCTTTTGGCAGCTACTTCTGTACATAGTATGCATAAAACGTTTGTAGTGTAGGTAAAGCTCTACGATTTCTGAGATGTGGAGTCAACATAATTATTGTGCATATCACTTCTGTTCCTTAATATATGGTATTCTATTCAAGTAACGGAGCTAAGGAGAAAAGAGAACAGGTCAGCAGAGTAAAACAGTTGTACAAAGTAGTTTTGTTATATGTAATATGAAGTATATTACGTATCATCTCATCCTAATCTTGGTAGCAAAGGTCTTACTGATTATACAGTAAAATATCTTAAAACATTGCTGGTGCTGAATACTGTTTGAGATATTCCCAGACATGTAAACTGAACCCAAACTTTTCAGGGTTTTTGAAATGAAACCCCGCTATGGATCTAAAATTGTAAATAAAATGTTGTTATGAGCTGCCTTTTGAGGAACTCTATCCATAGACTGCACAGGACATGTCTTTTCTAAATGGGCACTGAACTAAAGGTAGATGGTGGCAATATGCCACGTGCAGTCATTCCGGGGCATCTTCAGAAATATTCCTGCAGGGGAGAAGGGGAGACTGAGGTCAGAGCTCACCGTGAACTGCAGTTCCTCCTGAGGTGCAGCTCTTGTCTCTGTGATCTGTGACGAGGGATAGGACCCAAGGGAATGGCTGGGGCTGTGTTAGGGCAGGTTTAGGTGGATATCAGGGAAAGTTTCTTCCCCCAGAGGGTGGTCAGACACTGCCCAGGCTCCCCAGGGAATGGTCATGGTCCCAAGGCTGCCAGAGCTCCAGGAGCATTTGGGCAATGCGCTGAGGCACAGGGTGGGATTGTTGGGGTGTCCTGTGCAGCGCCAGGAGTTGGACTCAATGATCCTTGTCAGTCCCTTCCAACTCAGCTTATTCTATGATTCCATGTGGAAATACAGCCAAAACCAGTACAGCAATCTTCCCTGCTGTCCTTGCTTCCCGGTGATATCGGTAGCAAACTAGCAGCAGCAAACTGCAACAGCACTGAAAATGGGGAAGGGAAATTGCTGTGCATCACTTGGTCTGGTTTGGGTTTTTTTTTTTTTTTTTTTCCCACAGTCATGGTTTGTACCTTAACTTGTTTTCTGTGTTTTCGTTGAAGTTTCAGTTCAGAAGGGTTATAGCACACTTCCCTCTCCAAGTGAATTAATACAGGATAGAATTACAGGACTGATTTATGAAGTGGATAACAGCTGTGATGCTGAATTGATTGGGCACAAGGAGGTACTTTGCAGCCCCTGCAGACAGAGGCTGGGCACCGTCAGACTGATGCCATCAGAGTCTTACCTGCCAATCTGAACGTGCTTTTAGAGAACTATTTCCACACCAAGCTTTTGGAGAATGATGAGTCCTTTCCCAAGCTGACTTTTAAACTGCAGAGCCCATCCCGAGCACTGGAAGTGAGAACATGGGACACGTATACATATCGTGTTACTTACATGCACCGAGGGAGTATGTAGGACTCCTAGTCCTAACATTTGCATTGTGTTGCCCCTAAAATAGTCCATGTTGTACTTTGTCCTGATTATTTGTATGCTGATAGCATTCACGTTCACTGGTTCAAATGAGATTTTCTGCCTTTTTCGTTGCTACTCTTTTAATCTTAATGCTTTGATTAGATTTTCAGAAGTTTTACTGTATCCCTTATATCCTTAATTCACTTTTAAAACCTTTTCTTCATCTAATTATAATTGAATTTTGCCCTTGAGCAGGTGTAGGGATAATCTTTTAAGGGCAGTTTTAAAAGTAGGGTGAAGAAGATGAAGAGCTGGTCATAGAAAGTAACATTAGTTGAGTCTTTGGTTTGTGCAATAGTGAATAAAAAAAAAATGTAGGGAAAGATGATCTGCTATCTTCAGACCCATCAGTCTGACCTGGAGATCAAAATTTAAGAATGCATTAAAGGAAAGAATGATAGTACACACAGAAATTGCTAGATAGATCTGCCATTTGTAAGTGATACTGTTTAAAATACAATATATGTGTGTGTTGGATGCTTTATAAGCATCATTTAGGATGAGGGCACCTGTAAGAGATAAATAACTGCAATCTGGGCTTCAGAAGCCTCTTTGGTTCAATGGCACCACCTAGAGCAGGACTGCACTGCATGACCTCTAAAGAACTTTTCACTTCAGGTGTGGTAGTCAAACTCTCCAGATTTCCTATCTTCCATTCTGACATTCTATTGATATGGAATTAATCAGACTCCTTCTCATATTACAGGTATGGACGGGGAGCACTTGGTGAGGTGTTGAACAGGAGGATAGGGGGCCAAGGGAGGGGATTCTGCCCCGCTCAGGTGAGACCTCACCTACAGAGCTGCCTCCAGCTCTGGGCCCCCAGCACAGGGAAGTCCTGGAGGTTTTGGAGTGAGTCCAGAGGAGGCACCAAGACGATTAGAGGGATGGAGCAGCTCTGCTATGAGGAAATGCTGAGAGAATTGAGATTGTTGAGTCTGGAGAAGACAAGGCTCTGGGGTGACCAAATTGTGGCCTTCTAGTAACTGAAAGGAGCTGACAAGAAAGATGTAAAGAGACTTTGGACAAGGACTAGGAGAGACAGAACGAGGGGGAATGGCTTCAAACAGGGACAATGTTGATTTAGATTAGACATAAGGAAGAAGCATTTTATGATGAGGGTGGTGAGGTGGCACAGGTTGCCCAGAGAAGCTGTGGCTGCCCCATCTCTGGAAGTGTCCAAGATCACGTTGAATGGAGCTTGGAGCAACCTGGAATAGCAGAATGTGTCCCTGCCCATGGTGGGGGATTGGAATTGGATGGGCTTTAAGGTCCCTTCCAACCCAAACCATTTCATGATTCTATTGTGAGAGATAAAATAATGTTTTGCTTCAGCCATAACAATCTATACTTAGTGTCATGTAGGCAAAGATGTAGCTAGCATGAGGCTAGGCCTCAGGAGGGAGCGTGGCAGGGAGGAAGAGGGGAGTTAACTGATGTTTGTTCTGAGGGAGAGGAAGGGGAGAGCGAAGGAGGTGTTGGTTTGAGTGCAATAGGTGGTCAGAAAGAATGTAAGTTCTTGAGTACCCAGGCAGTGGGAGAGGGGACAGGGATGCCCCCCAGCCGGGGAAGGGCATAAAGGTTTGTCCATTTTAGGAGGAGGTGTGCCTCCTTCATGAGATGCACCGGGCTCAGCTGCCATGTTTATATTAATAAGTAGTTTTGCTTCGATGACTTTGTTCTCTCTCAACTTTATTGGTGAGTGAGTGTTTCTCACACTGTGAAAGAAAGGGAGAGGGTAGGAAGTTGAAGCTGGAACCTGATTTAGTATTTTCATTCATGACCTGGGTAAAGTGAAGAGATGTGCACTTCTTACATCATTGATGATGTCACTGTGGAGCTTGGGTGCAGAGATCACACCATCATCTTGGCAGAGCAGAGGGAATGAAACGACAGAATGAGGCTGCGGTGGCATCGCACTCATGGGTGTTTACAGAAAAAGCCTGTTAAGATGGAGTTATATAAAAAAAAAAGACCCAGAAACAGTAATTCGTTCTTTGAACGGTTGTTACTTGTCAGCATGATGCATTTGGGAAGACAAAGGAAAAAGGCAGAGAGGAGAAGCAGGAAAAATGATACTGTGGTTCAAAGCCCTGGTAGGAGTATCTCCTGGCTAATATCATCACTCTCTGATCAGTTGGTTTCTTTTTAATCACATGTTTGCAAAGAGGATTTTTCTGGTTTTGTTTTTAGGGACTCTGGCTGTCATTTCTCTTTTAAGTTTTTTATGTCTGTTGATCAGCAAATGCTCTTGGCCTGCAGCTGTTTCTTAGCAGTCTAAGAACCTGGTGGTGTTCATTCCACAGTGCTTCATGGGTGCTAAACTGAAATTACTATTTCAACTACTGAAGGTAATTTTTAAATGGAGCAAGTGCTCATGTTTAATCCGGAGACGTTGATGATTCACTCCAGCACCAGTCATTCCATGATCCTCTGCATCTCTCCCTCTACAACCCAGTGACATCTACTCAGATTAGAAACTGGAAGTCAGTAATTGTAGAACATTTTGTCATGCCATCTTCCCTTTAAAAACCTACTAAGTTGTTTTAGAAATATTTTTTATTATTTTTTGTTACACATTGCTCTCCAGCTCACTGGGAGCAGGTGGATCCTTTATTTCTTAATTGTCACACTGTCAGCATTTTCTCAAATTGAAAAAATACTTTTATATTAAAATTTAACTAGACATATAAAGGCTCATCACACTCTTAATATAGAACAGCAGCCTCAAATGGAATAAATTTGAGCAAAACAATGTGTGCATGTTATCACTTCTCATGGAGAGCTGCTGACAGCAGAGCAGGCTGCGGGGCTCTCCCCCTCTGCTTTCTGTCTGGAACTGAAGTTCACCCCAAACTCACTGGTTGAGGAATCCTGACAATCATGACTCTTTGGGAGCCTCACAAGGCTTCTCAGGTGTTCTTCTATATATAAAATTAGCTTGCAGGAAGTACATTTTTTCCCATTTCTTACAATGTTGTGATGTTTGTTTTTTGTTTGGTTTGTTTTGGTTTTTTTTGAAGCACGAGGTTTTATGTTTCCAGCTTTCTGCCGGAAATTCTGTTCTCCCAGCTTTGGTGCCTTGTGTGATGTGTAGTCACTGTTCATGTGATACAGTTTGTGCTTAGAGGGTTGAAACACTAATTTCAACCACTTTATCTTTCAATGATTTCAAAAATTCAGGTAAAACCTTGTGTGAGACATTGTATTTTTTGTGTGGAATGGTGGAACCTGTGCAAAAGTGATGTTAAAGTTTTTATGTAAAATTTCAATAAGGCATGTTTGCAAATTACTCTTTTCCCTCCCCCTACATTTATTTACAAAAATGATTTTTGATTTGTTTTTGGGGTTGAAAAGTGATTGTTTTTAATGCAGCGCTCAAGTGATACTGTTAGTAACCTTGCAAAAGTTTTGCATTAACATTTAATTTTTATGTAATGAATGCTTCACTACACTGAGTCTTCCATAAAATCCTTCTCTTGCCAATGCCTCTGTGCTAGGGAATTGTGGGATTGTGACTGGGATAGGCAGGATGCAAAGTGCTCTGCAGCAAATTAGTGGCTGGGTGAGGTCTGGGAGTCTCCAGGCTTGTCTGGCAGGGCAGCCTGTGCTTGTTGACAAGTCACAGCATTGTTCATGTAGAAATAATTTTGTCTCCAGAGAAAAGAGGATGGAGAGCCCTGGGAAAATGTCTGCTTTTCAGTTCAGTGTGGAGCAGTGAGGATCACAGGCAAGAGACAGCTCGGACCAAATTCCTAATAAATGCATCAGCCACGGCTTTTGTCCATGAGGGAATTACTTACTGATCATTATGGAACCAACATTAACACCATGAAATCCTGTGTGTCACTAAGACAGCAAATGTGTCATGCAAATAAACTAAATTTATTTGGGTTCCAAAGCAGCAGCAAATGTAGTATGAACTGTGCAAGACTCTCCTGTTTCCCTCTGATGTTTAAGGGATTGTTGTGAAAGGTCCTGTGGGTGAGTTTAATAATTGTCTTTGCCTGTAAAGCCCTGTTGGCTTTCAAGGTTTTTCTGTGTTTGCTGTCCATGAAACACTTTTGGATTCAGCCTTAAAGCTGTTGCCTACACATAGTAAATGGTGACTTTAGCTAAACATTGAAATTAATGGTCCTGATCTTAAAAATGAGCATTCAGTATTTATCAGTTCTTGCCTTTTCTGTCTTTGAAATACCAGACGGTTATTTAGGGAGAGAGGGGAGCAGGGACAGGAGGAGAAGGAACGGCCTCAGGCTGGGCCTGGGGAGGTTCAGCTTGGACATCAGCAGGAATTTCCTCATGGAAAGGGTGGTCAGGCCTTGGAAGGGGCTGCCCAGGGAGGTGGTGGAGGCCCCACTCCTGGAGGTGTCCAAGGAACGACTGGATGCGGCACTCGGTGTTCTGGGCTGTTTGACAAGGTGGGGGGGGCGGTTTCACAGGTTGGACTGGGTGATCCTGGAGGTCTTTTCCAACCCCAACGATTCTGTGATTCTGTTACTCCCATTAGCCTTCCTTTAACTGGGGCAGTGCTTGTGCTGTATCTGTGCCAGCTGCTGCTTTCTCACCTGTAATATTTAACCAATGGGGAGCAGTAAAGGGGCTTTAATTTTACAGCTCAATTTTAAATCGACTCATTTCCTGGGAAATGCCATTTCATGGTTTAGGAACTGCCATGTGCTTTAAACTCTGCTTGTTAAACTTGCTGAGATGAGCAACTCACCCCTGAGTGGAGAGCTCTGCAGCTGTAGGACCTAACCAAGAACTGCTTCCACTCTTTGTAAGTTAGGGATTGTAATTAGTGGAACCATTTGACTCTGAGCCAGTTTGAACAGCCTGTCTTGCTCAAAGCATCTGAGTTTTATTTAGATTAAGTTTTGCCTCCCTTTTCCCCTATCAAGCTTTAATAAATAAAGTAAATAATGAGATGCAAAAAGCTTGAAATAGTACTGCAGAGCTCTTGGCAGGTAGGAAAGCAGCTGTTCCCGCGGGTGGGATGAAGGGGAAAAACAAGTTAGGTCTCCAACCCGCTCCTGCTTGTCTCTATCACAGACTACTGTGACAGCTCACCTTCTTCCCAGAGCTCATCTCAGCCAGTGGCACTCCTGAGAACTGGGCACCACTTTTCCCTCTGCTTTGGGAATCATGTTTGCTTTTTGAGGTTTCAGCTCTGTGTGTTCAGGTGTAACAGGGGTTTGACATGACCTGGGCTATGGGAACCTCACCTGGTCAAGCACTCATGGTCCAGATACGTGGGATACTCAGAGGGGCTCTGTAATTGGATGTGGGAGTTTTAAAATTTCCTAAGAACCGTCGTGCAGACATACTTTAAATTATTTTTGTCATGAAACTATGAATTTTTATTTGTACATTTGTTTAGATAATTTTAGCATAAGAACAAAATGGTTCCTGAAAGCTGTTGTCCAGTGCCTGGTACCTTTGGATTTTTCATATGTCTAAGAGGAATTTATCTCTGTGATTGCTTCACTTCTTACTCCTTGTGCTATAAATTACCTCTGACAGATTAATTTAATGCACAGGAGCTGAGAGGAACTACTGACCTCATAATGCAGTGATGCATCTGTGGTTAAGTCTGGGAAACATTCAGCTGGAATTTCCTCCTTTGACCTGAAGTTTGGTATTGTGTTAAATATCTGAAATGAGGGCTGACACCAAGATTGCCCTCGGTGTTATACCTCTGCTACACACGTGTTATTCCTCAGCCCCACAGCAGGGCAAAGAATTGCTTTGGGCCTGGAACGAAAATATATCCAAGAGGAAAAGAGCCTGGTAGACACCGAAGTCACATCAGCACCTTGAAATGCTTCCGAGTGCGGACAGTGCAGTGGTGTTGGAGCGTGCTGGAGGGAAGCACTCCTTCTGAAGTGGCTTGTGGGTTTCTGCTCTGGAGGACTCCACATAAGTGGTTCTCCTAGTGCTCCGGCATAGGGTACAGTGAAGCATCATTTCTTTGTTTAAGCAATTTTAAGGCAGGAATGAACTTTTCCTTACAGGTTTAAGGGTGTGGACTGGGGGTGGTCGGTGTTTCTCTTATAAATAATGTTTTAAGCCATCTTAGTTACGAATAGAGATAATGAAGTGAAAAATGTAGGAAGCTAAATGGGAAAGTGGAACGAGGCAAAACCTTTTCCTCTCCTGTTTTTCTTAATAAACTAAGGCAAGCACAGCAGTATTTTGTGCACAATTCCTTGTTAGTGCAAACAGGCTTTTAAAATCATGGAATAGTTTGGGTTAGGAGGGACCTTAAAGATCATATTATTCCATTCCGCTGCCATTGGTGGGAACACCTTGCACTATCCCAGGGTGCTCCAAGTCCTGTCCAGCCTGGCCTTGGACACATCCAAGGATGGGGCAGCTGCTACTGCTCTGGGTACCCTGTACCAGGGCCTCATCTCTCCTGTAGAGAATAATTTCTTCCTAATATCAAATCTAAACCCTCCTTCATCTTAGGGCCATTTTCTATGGACCTTACCAGAGTGAGGAAAGATTGTTGATGACTGAATCTGAAATAAGAAGTTGGGACTTTTTTTAGAGTTGTTTAGTAGAGAGGTGGCCTGTCAGTCATGTTCAGCTTGGTAGCGAAGTGAGGGGTTATTTCAAAACTTTGCATAACTAGTGTTGAGCCACTGTCTTTGTTTTTGTTGTCACAAATCTGTTGCGAGCAGATGGAATTTCATTTTTTCCCCACTACTGTCCCAGAATAACTCCTTTCAAACTCATTTTGGAGGCAATAGGAGAGGTGCATATGGTTGGGCTAGGGACGTAAGCAATGATTTTTGCAGCTGCATCTTCCCTCAGGCAGTTTAGCTCTTTGCTGGCTGGGTCGGATGCCCACAATTGTGGTATTTTTTTGATTGGTCTATTTGACGAAGAATGTTTCACAGACAAACACTCCAGAGCTACTTATCCTAGAAAGAAATGCTAAAAGGTCTTGGATTATAAAGATATTGTAGTGAGACTGTTGCTAAGGCAGCGTTGACACAAACAACAAATTCTGTGTAATGTGTCAATGAGTGCATTGTTTCTATATATTCAAAGTTTGTTCCAAAAATAAAATGGTTTAATGTAGTCTTTGCTTGATTAAAGTCTGCTTAAAAAGTCATAGAATCCCAGGATGTCTTAGGTTAGAAGGGACCTTAAAAAAGCCCATCCAGTGCCACCCCTGCCATGGCAGGGACACCTCCCACTGTCCCAGGCTGCTCCAAGCCCCAGTGTCCAACCTGGTCTTGGACACTCCCAGGGATCCAGGGTCAGCCACAGCTGCTCTGGGCACCTGTGCCAGGGCCTCCCACCCTGCCAGGGAACAATTCCTAATTCCCAATATCCCATCCAGCCCTGCCCTCTGGCAGTGGGAGCCACTCCCTGGGTCCTGTCCCTCCAGGCCTTCTCCCCACTCCCTCTCCAGCTCTCCTGGAGCTCCTTTAGGCTCTTGAAGGGGCTCTAAAGTCTCCCTAGAGCCTTCCCTTCTCCAGGGGAACATTCTCAACTTTCCCAGCCTGTTTTTATTTTGTAGAAGGATTTTATTTTTCCAAAACCAACTTTTCCTGCTGCATCTTCTGCCCTGGTACGGAATTAAGGCTTGGTGTTTTAATAGCCAAGAATTTCTGTTGGTGGGTTAGGAAATCTGGATTGTAAAATGTATTGTGCAGATGCATTTAATAAAGGCATAGCAGTCTGTAGTACCTAAACCCATGCCATTCCCTAGGGGATTTAGACCAGTCACAGTGAGGCTGTCAAACACACTCTGGCATTTGAAAGTCCCTCCAACTCTTCACCTCATGGAGTTTGGAGCTGTTGAGTTACTGGATGACTTTCACATTTGGTTTATTTGCTCAGGTTCTTAAATAAACACTGGGATGGTTTGTGCACCCTGGGTTTATTTCATTCTTCCCCGGAGCTGGTGGAGAAGCTTAGGCTGGTTGATGGAGCAATCTGTGTGGTTAAAGTGACCTGTGCCAGCAGTAGCAAGTTTTCATTGAAGGGATTGAGATGTTTTAATCAAAGCTACATGAAGTCTGGCCTTTTCTCCATTTGCTAAGCCAGGATTTTGGCTGCATGTTTGGGTATAAAGTGCTGCAGGTGACTTCCCATCCCATAGGTGTGAGTGAGAACACGCAGCTGGACAAGTGCTTGGTATTCACATTTTTCATATGTCAAAGTAGTCCTGCCTAAATTCAAGTCATCTGGACTATTCTTTATTTTTGAGTTTTGCTTTACTTAACGAAGGGGAACTTCTCAAGGAAGCCAACTGTGTACACCTGTCTTCATTAGATACTCAAAGTGTTTGGTATTTAGCTCCTTTTTTTTCTATGTAGTGTGAAATTGCTTTCATTAACATGAGTCATTTGGGGAAAATGCCACTTGTGCTTTTCTGCAAGGGGTTGCAAATCATTCTTTTTCTTGCTGTGATAATGAATTTAGCACAACGGTCTGTGGGAGGGAGAAACAGCTGCCTTGAACTGGAAGAGGGA
Source organism: Promerops cafer (assembly GCA_013398275.1). Taxonomy (NCBI): domain Eukaryota; kingdom Metazoa; phylum Chordata; class Aves; order Passeriformes; family Nectariniidae; genus Promerops; species Promerops cafer. The sequence goes on along the minus strand of VZSE01007191.1, from coordinate 214,427 downwards.
AGGGAGAAGAATTGATGAAGTGTTTGTGGAAGTATTTACAATTCTATACCAATGTGTATGTGGAAATGAGAAGTTCCTGTAAAACCAAAAATTAGGAGACCCTTTTTTGTTCCTGTCTTTTTTTTCTCCTGGATATTGGCAAACATAAGTGTTGCTTATTTGTGTTGAGAAGTTGTGAGCTTATTTCCAATTGTTTCTGCGAGTGCTAAGAGACAGCATCCTAGAATGATTTGGGTTGAAGGTACCTTAAAGACATCTAGTTCCAAACCCCCTACCATAGGCAGAGACCCTGCCACTGTCCCAGGCTGCTCCAAGCCCCATCCAGTCTGGCCTTGGACACTCCCAGGGATCCAGGGTCAGCCACAGGTGCTCTGGGCACCCTGTACCACGGTCTCCTCCCACCCCAGGGAACAATTCCTGCCCAAGATCCCATCCAGCCCTGCCCTCTGGCAGTGGGAGCCATTCCCTGGCTCCTGTCCCTCCAGGCCTTGTCCCCAGTCCCTCTCCAGCTCTCCTGGAGCCCCTTCAGGCCCTGCAAGGGGCTCTGAGCTCTCCCTGGAGCCTTCCCTTCTCCAGGGGAACATTCCCAGCTCTCCCAGCCTGGCTCCAGAGCAGAGAGGCTCCAGCCCTGCAGCAGCTCTGGGGCCTCCTCTGGGCTCTCTCCAGCAGCTCCACGTCCTCCTGCTCTTGGCCCAGGCTGGGGCAGCTCTGCAGGTGGGCTCTCACCTGAGGAGGCACGGGGGCAGAGTTCCCCCTCCCCTGCTGCCCACACTGGGATCAGCCCAGGGCACGGGGGGTTCTGGGCTGAGGCATGTCCAGCTGTCACCCAGCAGCACCCCCCCAAGTCCTTCTCCCCAGGGCTGCTCTCCATCCCTCCATCTGCAGACTGTTCTGAAACCAGGCATTGCCCTGACCCAGGTGCAGGACTTTGCACTTGGCCTTGTTGAACCTCATGAGTTTTGCACTGCCCCAGCTCTCCAGCCTGCCCAGGTCCCACTGGGTGTGGCATTCCATCCCTCAGGCGTGTCACCCTCACCACTCAGCTTGGTGTCACCAGCTGGGAGGGAAACTGGAGCTGGAAACTCAGCTGGATTCTCGGGCCAGCACTGGTGCTGACCTGGGCTCTGCTCCCTGAGGCAGCGATCACAGTCCTGCTTGAGTGCCTGTCCAAAATCCTTCAGGTGGGTGTGCTGGAGGGACTGTTAGGAGAGAGAGGTCACGTGGCTGAAAGGAGTATGTCTGGGAGCAGCTTCACTGAAATGAGGTAGAACAAAGAATAATTTAAATAGATTTTTGGAAATTGTAGTGATAAATTGTTGGTTTATTTTATTATTGGTGTTCTGTGGACTTCTCCTCCCCTCAGTGAAATTCTTCTCTGCCCCCTCCTTCGAGACAAATATTTACATGCCTTTCATTCTTTACAGTAATCTGTCTGAGGAGAAGGACATTTTTGGGACAAATAGGATATCCTTGTATCATATAAACATACAGATTTTTTTTCTTGGGGACCACACATCCCTCGTTCTCTCAGGTTTAATATTTGATGCTTAAAAGGCTCCTTTTCTGTTGTATTTTTTTTACTACTTGTGGCATCTTTGAGTACATCTTCCTTATTAGTTGATCAAGATGTCATTAAATTATGATACTGGCTGAGGATTTGTTTCATTAATAAATACAGTATTTTCATTATCAATTCCCTGATCTTTGCATGTTCTTATGGTGTTGTTTCAGCCAAAGTCCTGCTTTAAAAAGTCAAAGATTTGTCATTCTGTAGGTTCACAAATGCCCCTCTGGATTTTGGGACGTACTATGACTATTTGAGGGATCTGTATCTGAGGATCTGTGTCAAAATCTGGTTTTGAGGCCTGAACCAAGCACAAGTTAACAGCAATCTTTTCCCTAACTACTTTTATTTTTTTAGGGATCAGTTTTCCCAGCAGGTAACACTGCTGCTGTGTAGTAGCTTAAAATTTTTGAATTTCAGGAAGGGAATAATAGGAATTATTTCTGTCCCCATTAGGAAAGTGGGTCAGGCTGTGATGTTTATTTATAGAATGTCTCAATATTTTCATTTCTATTGCAACGCTGACTGATCTTTGGCTTGTGCTTTTCTGTGAGTGCAACTACCAAATTCTGAGCTCTGCATTTGGCCTAAAAATCAGCAGAGATGGAGGGTGGCAAGTTTGGAGCTAAATCAGAGTCTAAATGGGCTTCTTGAGAGTTCAATGGATTATTTTGGGGTTTAGTGTTTAGGAAGAATAGAACAGCAGTTTCATATACAGCATTGGAAAGCAGAAGGGATTGCTGCTGCTGCGTTTACATTTCTCACAGAAACTTGGTGGGTTTGCATTTGTCTGAGAAAGTGCAGCAGGACGATGGTCCTCTGCTCCACAGGGATGGCCTTAAACTCCACTTCCTTTGATTCCTGCTGGCCTGAAGGTTAAGTCAGTTGCTTAACCTCTTTTCATTCACAATACAGCACATGTTCTGCCAGCTTTTCCTGGTCTTAAAAGCAGGCCTGACAACTTGAAAGCTTATCGAAGTGAAGGGCTCTCTAGCTGGAGAAGATTGATCCCTGTCAATTCTGGGCATGTGGGCTTTAAAGAATTTGAATTATGAGGCTTTATTTACAAGGGTCACAGATGTGCTGTACTGCAGCTTAAATGATTCTACAGGTGCTTGAGATCCACTGAATAATTGAATATTTCTAATTTTGGGAAAGGGATGAAAAATCATCTTATAGACCTTGTGTGTATGAACCTTTGATGATTCTCTTTGACCATTGCAATAATGTGGTTTCTTTGTCCTTTTGTCTTGCAGAGGGTTACGTTTTGGGGTAAGACACTTGCAAGGGCTCTTGCCCCAAGTTTTCAGGGGTTCATTGTGTGCCAGGGAAAGAGAGGGATTGATATATTTTTTTTCTGGTGTAGTGAGATGGTTTATGATGTGTGAGATGCATTTGCTTCCACTGTGCTCTGTTGTCTCCTCCTGCCTGGTGTGAATAAGACAACTCCCTACCACAAACCCCAGGAGCATTTTAGGACCACCAATGAAGGATGAGACTCCCGTTTTTCTGGGCATTACAAACACTTTCAGCTAAATTATCCTTATTTCAAAGAACTAGGCCAAGATCCAGTAAGTGGATTTGGGAACAGATGGGGAAAGCAGAATGCAACTGTTGTAGTGTCCACCATCTTCATGGCTGGTGTCTCAGGTACGAGTGGTGGGTATGGGTGGCCTTTAAGTGGGCCTCATGAATTGGCCTTTTGTCATGGTAACATTTCTGCATAAAATACAGGCACTGGGGAACGTGTTCAAAGAAATAAGAGTGCTAAGATTGGAGTTCTTGCAGTGTGAAAGCAGAGGTCAAAGATAATATAGATATAATAGAACAATGCCACAGAAAAATGTGCTGACAAACAGCACAAAATGTGCTGCTTGTGTGAAGAGCACATTCCTTCAGTGTAATAATAATAATATCTTTTATTCTTTGTTTTACGCGGTAAGTTTAAATGGGGGAAAATCTGTAGTCAAGGTACACAGTAATGTTGACATTTGCAGTGCAGCTTGGCTGGTTGGTTCAGCAGAGATGAAGCCGAGGCTATGCAGTGAATAAATGCTGCTTTGTGGTCTGAGATGAGGCTGGGAATAAAGAAATAGGAGAATATGCAGGGACCTAAATTGGGGATGTTTTCAGTTTGAATTTAAAACTTGGAGGCACAAACAAGAGTGGAGCTCCAGTGTGCTTCTGGTGTGGCAAACACAATAGGATCACAAGGCAGCATCTATCAATGATGGTTTTGAAGCAGTGGGGAAATGCTGATGTCATTTGGGATCCAGCACAGTTCTGGGGTTTTTTTTCCAATGCTTCTGATGTGGGGAAATGGAGTTGGAGGAGGGAAATCAGCTTTTCCTTCATAGTTTCTGCTGTCTTAGTCTTGAGGTTAAGTAATTAAAATTATTTTTATAATCCAATTTTTTTAAAAAAATTATGTATTTTAATTATTGGGATAAAAATCTTTACTGTGAGGAAAAAGTTCTTCCCTGTGAGGGTGGGGAGGCCCTGGCACAGGTGCCCAGAGCACCCGTGGCTGCCCCTGGATCCCTGGACGTGTCCAAGGCCAGGCTGGACACTGGGGCTGGAGCAGCCTGGGACAGTGGAAGGGAGGTGAAATAAGATGAACTTTAAGATCCCTCCCAACCTAAAACATTTGGTTTTCCATGATTATGCTACAGCAGTGACTTTTACATAAGTTTGCTCATCTTGAGGACTTTTATCTCAGGAGACTGTGTATGTGAAAGAGAGAGGAGGAGAGAATTCTCTGGACTCCTGGAGTAGTTCATTGTCTTTGTTTTAGGTACCTGTTGGTGCATAGGTAAAATCCTTATCAAAATGGATTTTGCAGTAATGTCCTTACCTTCATCTGTGAGGCCCGGCCTGTAATTAATTACATCTTCCCAGCTTTACCTATGGTATGGAACCAAGGTGGCAGAAGAAGGGATTTAGCTGTTCTTCATTAGAAATTCATGAGATAGCTGCGTGGAATGTTTATCTGCTTCTCTCATCAGGGTGCCTGATCACTATTCCATGCCTATAAATTAAAGCATTTGCTTATAATATATGTCCTTTAACCTCAGTGCTTTTAGTGAGAACATGAACAAAGTCAAATTATTAATCAATTTAGGATAGAAAGCATTTGTTCTAGTAAGAAACTGTAACAGCCCTTTCTTTGTGCCTTCAATTCCAAATATACCCAAAACAATGACTTTTAATTGTGAAGTGCTTGAGCACTTGGGAAGGAGGAGGAAGAAAGGAAGAAAACTCATTGCTTGCATCAGTCTCTAGATTTAGCAACTTCAAAATTAGGATGGACAAGGGGCTTTTGGTTTTGTTTGGTGGTTTTGGTTGTTTTTGTTTTGCGTGTTTGTTTAGTTTTTGTTGGTTTTGGTTGTTTGGTTTGTTTTGGTTTTTGTTTGGTTTTTTATTATTTGGTTGGTTTTTTTTTTTAGTGAAAAGGCTGTGAAACTTCTCCAGACAAGATGCTGATAAGTCTTCACTGTCAGTGTCACTGCAGTCTAACTGAAAGTAATACAAACCCATTTTGAGATGCAGTGATGACACTGAAAGGTTAAATTTTAATGTATTTTATAAACCAAACCAGCCTGCTTACCTTTTCTGGTGAGTAATGAAGGAAAGGCAAGCAGCATTTTTTCTTTATTAATACTTCTGATGAAAAGAAATATATTCAAAACCCTGTTGCCAGCATATAATGTACATTTAATGTCACAATGCTTTGAAGTAAGTGCTGCAAAGTTATTTAATCCTAAATTCTAAGGTACTTCTTGTGAGTTTTTGTACTCAGTAGCAACCGGCTTGCTTTAGATGTATTAGATAGTAATTAGTCAACAGCTTTGAGGCTTTGCCTTGTTGTGCAGTTTCTGCCTACGGAGGCATTTCCTCAGTGCATACTAATTTGTATTTGAAAAATATACGCTGCTAGTATTACTTATGTTATTATTAAAGAAACCACGGATTTGTCTGGTGATTTCCAATATCAGATTTGGCTGTTTACCCCGTAGATACCACTGACTGCTGCCTGATTTTCTTGTGTTGGTTTTGTGCTTTTCAGGGGCTCCCAGACTGAGTGGGGAGTAATTAAATATGCAGAATCTTTTTGCATAAAATATTTCTCTTTTAAGGTATTTTTTGTTAAATCTTCGTCTTTGACATTCTTCCCGTTTTGTTTTTTTCTTTAAAAAAGCTGGAATAGGCAGCACTCTAGGTTGGGGCTCTTTGAATATGTGTGCTGTAGGTTTATCTCCCTTACTCTCTTCTTTCCCTTTGGTTTGTGTATATTGCAGTCCACTTGGAAATGAGTGAAAAATGTAGTGTATACAACAATGTTGTGAACAGATGTCTCGGTTTGAGAGGAAGTGAGTTTTTTTGGGAAGTTTTAGTCAAACCAATCAGTGGTCTGGTTTGAATATTGATACCTGGTGTGACCACTGAAGACAGGAGTCACCTCTGAGGACACAGGAGGTTAAAAGCAGAGATTTCCCAGAGTTCGCTCTCTTTCATTCCTGCAGCCCTGAGGGTGCACATCTTCTCCCCTGCCCAGCCACAGGCTGGGTGGGGGAGGGAGCCATGGAGGCCCAGGCTGAGGTAGGCCGGAGCCCCAGAGAGAGAGAGAAGGTGGAAGGGAATGGAACCGGGCCAGCCCCTGCAGGACGGAGGGGTGGAGAGACACTGAAATGTCTTTTGTTCACCCCCCACCCCAGAAGAAGAGAGAGAGCGAGGGAGCCTGTGCCGGCAGAGGAAGCGGGCAGGGGAAAGCTGCCCAGGCTGGAGATCTCAGTGCCCTGAGGGCAGCGGAGCTCGGACTTTTAACCCTTTCCTGGGTGAAGGAAACTTTGCGAAACATTAGTCCTCCTGGCTGGTGGTTGGAGAGAGAAGAGAGACAGTCTGGGACCTGAGATGTTAAGAAGATGTGGAGAAGCTGAAGTGGGAGGAGATGATGGAGTGGCTTTTTTTAGCTGGACTTTTCTTGTATGGCCATAGACTGAACCAAGTTACCTGTAATACATGAACCTGCATTTGGGTGGGTGCGATGGCTTTGAGCCAAGAGACTGACCTGCTGTAATGATATTATATAAAGGAGTGAAGAGAGGAAGATGAAGAGGGCGTGGTGGTGCCTTCCATCTTCAGGGAGAAGAAGAGCTCTGTTCTCCAGACCCTTGGCCCCAGGGGATGAGAAAATGGGGGGGGGACCGTTGTCCTAAAATGAGACATGATTGTTTTTTTTAGCACTTGGCAAAGCACCCTTGAAGAACCCTGAGCAGTTTCGGTCCATGGACGGCGGTGAGAGCACTGTACATGGAAGGAGGATGTCACGATGGCAGATTTTCTCTGGGCGGTGCCATGTGTGACATGGAGACATGGGAAGTTTCAACCCTGTTTTGTAGGGAGGACTATGGTACAAGAGAGACTCCTCTCTCCCCTGATGGACTGAGAATTAATTACTTAAGTGAGAGTAATTTAATCAGGTTTCCAAAGTTTTGTCTCACTGTACTTTGGTAGAAATTGGGTGGGAAGAGGAAGAATAGTTTGAGAAGTTTTCATTCTGTTTTCCTGTGTGTTTCTGATTTTAGTTTGTAGTTTAATAAAGTTTTTTTTCCTCTCTTTTTAAGTTTGAGCCTGCTCTGCTCTGTTCCTGGTCACATCTCACAGCAGTTAGTTAAAGAAAATACTTTTTCATGGGGGCACTGGCATTAGGCCAGTGCCAAACCATGACAACAGTGTAGTTTGAAACAAGCCTTAAGTATTGTGTGTATATGCATGTATACATATTTATTTATGCAGTACACTTATGTATTTTTTTAATCTGAGTTTTGTGAATAGATCCTTGCAGTTGTTTTTTCTACCCTGGAGGTTTTAAAGTTGATGTTGTAGTTTAGAGCCTTGTAAGTATTGTAGTACAGGACATGACTTATTTTCTTAAGGTGTAGCAGCTGCTCCTTGCAGAGCAGGAGATGTAACGCTCAGGTAGTACGGAAGCACTTCTTGTGTAGCAGCCACACGTTTCACCAAGTTAGAAAAGACAAGTGGTACTTGATGCCTTTCCATATTTTCTGGTGTCTGATTTCTGCATCTGAGTCATAAATTACCATGGAATCACAGAATTGTTTAGGTTTGAAAAGCCCTCTGAGACCATCAAATCCAACCATTCCCAGCACAGCCGAGGCCACCACTGACCATGTCCCCAGGTGCCGCATCCACACGGGTTTTAAATCCCCCCAGGGATGGGGACTTCACCCCTGCCCTTTCCAGGAAGGAATTTCCCCAATATCCCCCCTGAGCCTGCCCTGGCCCAGCCTGAGGCCGTTTGCTCTGCTCCTGTCCCTGGAGCAGAGCCCGACCCCCCGGCTGTCCCCTCCTGGCAGGGAGTTGTGCAGAGCCACAGGGGCCCCCCTGAGCCTCCTTTGCTCCAGGCTGAGCCCCTTCCCAGCTCCCTCAGGAACTCTCCAGCCCCTTCCCAGCTCCCTCAGGAACTCTCCAGCCCCTTCCCAGCTCCATTCCCTGCCCTGGACTCGCTCCAGCCCCTCCAGGGCTCTCCAGAGCTGCCCCAGCACTGGAGGTGCCCCAGCAGTGCCAGCACAGGGACGGGCACTGCCCTGGCCCAGCTGCCACCCCAGAGCTGGCCCAGCCCGGGGGCCACTGGCCTCCAGTGGCCTCTTGCCCACCTGGGCTCGTGTCCAGCTGCTGTCACAGCACCCCTGGGCCTTTCCCAGCCGGGAGCTGCAGGGGTTGCTGTGAGCCAAGTGCAGGACCTGGCACTTGGCCTTGTTGAACCCCACATCACAGATATGGCCAAAGCTTTCTGGGGCCAAAGACCCCTGAGCCTGGTGGTGTTGGTGACAGGTTACGTGGGGTAGGAGCCTATGTGAGAGTGGCCTGATGTATGTCAGGAGAACTTTGTGCATCCAAGTCCCTCATTCCTGGAGTGTTCTTCCTTCTGGAGTTACTCACGTGTTCCCTTCCTAAGCCTTTGCTCGCAGACAAAGCCAAAACACTGTGTGGGACATGTCCCAGTTATCCAGACACCCAGCCCTGTGTCACGTATGGCACAGGCAGCACTGACCATGAGGAACAGGGGCCTGTTTGCTTGTTTACCAGAGCTTGGAGATCAGTTGAGCTTTCTGTATTGAATGCAAAGATGAAGTTCTAATTTCTGTTTGCTTTTGTGCTGAAGATTTATTTCTGTCTGGGACAGTGTTTATAGAAGAACGTGGATGCTGCTGCCTGCTTTAGTCAGGCAGTGCAGGCAGTGAGAACTTAATTCCTATTTATTTTCCTCTCAGAGATGTCAACTCTGATTTATTATAGATTTTTGAGATCCCTCCTTTGTCCATAATGGAAGGAAGTTTAGTAAGCGGTCTGAGAAACTTACAGATAAGTTTTTACTAATAGTGTATCAAAAAAGTTTGACTTGTATTTTTAAAACTAAATCGTATGTTTTGCTGAAACTTCATTGAATTACATTGATGTTAAAGTACTCTTTTTTTTTCCCCTCCTGAGATGTGACGTGCCTGGGGCTACAGTATTAACAGGATTATTTTATTTTATTTTTCATATCACCCTTGCTAGCATTTCTGTGGTGAATGAATTAGTAATTGTTTCCAGATAAAATTGTTGCAAGAGTTTTGTGAGCAGAGGCTCCCTGAGAGCTTGCCACATGGCATGAGATTGTTTTCAGCTTGAGAGACTTGCTCAGGTTTTCAGAATCTCCGCTCCTGGTTGCCGGCAAAGTTCTATCTGTGTTAATACTGTTTGATTCATGGCTTTTCCATGGATATTATGTTCAAAAGGATGAATTTTTAGACGAAAAGACTAGATGTTACTGCCTCCAACTTGGAAGTTTCATTTGGTTTTGTGAATTCCTGGTCAGTAGATAAGTGGTTTGAATTTTCAAAGATGTTGAAATTTTAAAAGAAGTATAAATCACAGAATCATTGAATGGTTTGGATTGGAGGGGACCTCAAATCCCACCCAGTGCCACCCCTGCCATGGCAGGGACACCTCCCGCTGTCCCAGGCTGCTCCAAGCCCCAGTGTCCAGCCTGGCCTTGGGCACTGCCAGGGATCCAGGGGCAGCCCCAGCTGCTCTGGGCACCTGTGCCAGGGCCTCACACCCTCACAGGGAAAACTTCCTTCCCAATATTCAGCCTAAATCTACACCTTCTGTATGTGTATTTTTTTTTAATCTGATCTCTGTTTACACCTACATCTGTGTCTCCATAGAGGGCCCAGATGCTTCTTGTGCTGCCAAAAATCTGAGTTTTCCTTCACTTGCTTGAATTTCCATTTCCTGCAGAACTTCAAAAAAGTTTTCAAAAAAGGCTTTTAAAAATCTTCAGCTCAATTTCTCAGGTTGAAAAGTATTATAATAAATTAATTTATAGACGGAGGAAGGTGCTTTTTAAAAATCTGTGAGTTTTGCCTTTTTAATTTGAATTAGAAATCAACCTTAAAAGTGCTTGATGGAAAAGAGTTTGGAAAATAATTTTTGACTCAACCAAAATACTTTAAAAAGTGAGACGTTAACATTAACAGATCGCTGGGGAAAGGCACCGAAAAGGTTCCAAGGTACTGATTTGCTTTCTTCTGATCTTGCTTTCTTCTCTTTTTGACAAGTTTAAATTTAGAGTGTTTTTGTTTTAAAGCTGTGTTGCAAGTAGGACAGTTGAATTTTGCCAGAGGGCTGTGATTTGCTCCAGCCGTGTGCCGACAGTGGAGTTTATAACTTGCCTAGGAAGGAATCCTGTTTCAGGTGCCAGTGTGTGCTCTACCAGAACGTGGTGTTTGGGCACCTTCAGGGGCTGCTGCCTTTTGCTGCCATCCTGCCCTGTCATTTATTTTCAGCAGTTTCTACAATACTTCAACCATTTGTTAGAACTCATCTGGAATATTTTGACTTAATTCATATGAGATAGAAATGTATATCCCAATGGTTTGGCTCTTGGTTTTGTCTTTGGCTGGTGTAGAATTTGCAGTGTGCAGCATTTGCAGATGTTGATAACAATATAGAATCACAGAATGATTGGGGTGGAAGGGACCTTAAAGCCTGTCTCATTCCACCCCCCTTCCATGGGCAGGGACACCTTCCACTATCCCAGGGTGCTCCAAGCCCTGTCCATCCTGGCCTCGATCACTTCTGGGGATGGGGCTTGGGGATCAGTCCTCCATTCAGGAAGTTGCCAAGGAGTTTGTGGAGAGTCAAATACAGAATAAGTAAGAGGTTGCACCATGGACTTCACCTGAACTGCATGCAAGAATGGTACAATTTGTGTAAATAAATAATTTAGGAGTAATTTTAGCTTCTCTTGGGGAATTCCTTTTGCTGGTTAGGTGGTATATCCATACGTATAGGTTTGGAACCATGACATCAATCTGATAGAGAAACCATCAGTCTTGAAGTGATGTCCTTCAAAATGTCACTCTTGAAGAACAATCATCAGAAGGCCTGCACAGAGAGTTCAACAGGAGACTCTCAGCTGGGTTTTGTTCTGCCGTAGTTGGTTTGTTTATAGAGGCTCTTACGTAAATAATAATCTAATGACGGATCTTCAAAATTTAGAGAATCCTTTCTGAATGTTTAAAACCACTGGACACTAATGTTTGTCTTTGTGTTTTTGTTCGCAGACTCACTGAACCTTCAGGGTATGTCACAGATGGGCCTGGAAATTACAAATACAAGACAAAATGCACCTGGCTCATTGAAGGAAGGTGAGTGTTGGAATCAGCTTGGGATTTGGTGTTGCTTATTGGGACTTTTAGGTGAGTTTTATCTGCACTGAATATTTTTAGGTCTCATGATTCTTTCTGGCTATTCTAAAAGCTAGATAGGGCAACACTTAATTGTTCTTGGTAAATAAGTTTTTGTGCAACTGAGCCCTCCAAACTGACTTCTGATTAAGAGGTTTGTGTTGAAACAGCATGTGGTAAACAAAAATCAGTGCACTTCTGTAAATAATGAAGGATTATGAATTACTTAACTGATATCATAGTGGGCTGTTCAGATGATGGGATTCACTATGCATGGGATTTTTTGGTAGTATGAGAAACAAGAGAAAGCTCTGAAAGCTTTTATTCATGAAGAATCAGTTTCTGTAGTGATGAACTTCAGATGTTTCTTTACTCACTGAGCCAAGAGGACTTCAGAGGAACCATTGACCTTTTATTGCAAAGGTTTTCTAAACTGGAAGTCCCTCAGATCTCCCTTCACTTTGCTGCCCTTCCTGTATTTGATCCTTATATTGCTTACAGCAATTTCTTACAGGTTTTTGGGAGTAGCATATTTAATGTCTATACTCTGTCAGCTGATTGATAGTGCAGCAGTTCAGAGCATCTCACTTTTTGAAATATATTTTTGATAGTAGCAAGCTGGTGCCAGGACTGTAAGATCCATTTGTTTGGTCTCTAAAGCTTTTCCATGGTCAGATATGACGCTGTGTGATAACGTGTGTGTTCAGTCACATTCCAAGTTGTTCCCTGAATCTGCAGGTAGAGATGTCTGTGAATGGGCATGAGTTGTGTGAGAGTGTGAACTTGTACTGGACACTGGAAACTGAGGCCTCTTGGCATCTTGGAGGATCAGAATTTACTACAGTTCCAGAGGGCTCTTTTCCTTAGCCTGTGTTTAACATATCTATTGCTGACATGCACAGTGGGATCAAGGCACCCTTAGCAAATTTGCCAATGGACACCAGGCCATATGGTGTGGTCAAGATGCTGAAGGGAAGGAATGGCATCAGAAGCGACCTGGACAGACTGGAGACATGGGACTGTGTGAACCTCATGAAGTTCAACAAGGCCAAGTGCAAGGTCCTGCACGGGGGTTGGAGCAAGCCAGAGCACAAACACAGGATGAGTGGGGAATGGCTGGAGAGCAGCCCTGGGGAGAAGGACTTGGGGGTGCTGCTGGGTGAGAGCTGGACATGCCCCAGCCCAGAACCCCCCGTGCCCTGGGCTGATCCCAGTGTGTGGGCAGCAGGGGAGGGGGAGCTCTGCCCCCGTGCCCCCTCAGGTGAGAGCCCACCTGCAGAGCTGCCCCAGCCTGGGCCAAGAGCAGGAGGACGTGGAGCTGCTGGAGAGAGCCCAGAGGAGGCCCCGGAGCTGCTGCAGGGCTGGAGCCCCTCTGCTCTGGAGCCAGGCTGGGAGAGCTGGGAATGTTCCCCTGGAGAAGGGAAGGCTTCAGGGAAAGCTCAGAGCCCCTTGCAGGGCCTGAAGGGGCTCCAGGAGAGCTGGAGAGGGACTGGGGACAAGGCCTGGAGGGACAGGAGCCAGGGAATGGCTTCCCACTGCCAGAGGGCAGGGATGGATGGGATATGGGGAAGGAATTGTTCCCTGGGAGGGTGTGAGGCCCTGGCACAGGGTGCCCAGAGCAGCTGGGGCTGCCCCTGGATCCCTGGAGTGTCCAAGGCCAGACTGGATGGGGCTTGGAGCAGGCTGTCCATGGCAGGGGGTGGAACGAGATGGTTGCGAAGGTCCCTTCCAACCCAAACCACTCTATGGTTCTTTGTTTGGGAGGTCGAATGAGTTAGAAGGAATTACTCATTATATCTGCTTCAGACATTTATTTGAGGTGAGGAAGTTTAATTCCTAAGCTCCTGAGGTACTCAAAACTGAGGGCTAAGCTGCTCCATAGAACCATCCAGAATGATGAAATTGAGAGGCAACCACTCACTATTAACTTTATAAGGAGCCCAGTTGTTTGAGGTGTTTAAGAGCAAAAGTTGGATGCTCCAAGTGGCTACACCTTTTAATTTGTGTAGGTAATAGGAATACAGCTGCTGACAGTTTGCAATTACAAATAATTAAAAAATGTTTCACAAGAGCATTATTGCAGGCAAACCAGCCTCAGCAATCCCAGCACGAACTTCATGACTTCTGTGTTTAAAGGATATTGTGACTCATATTTTTATCAGAAGCGAAGTGCTTCTCATGAGTCCTCAATAATGTCACCAAAGCTGCTCCTCCAGCCTATAATTACTACTACTGAGAGGCTTCCTAGGGAACCACCACTTTGTGGGGTTTGAAGTGAGATCTTTCTTGCTGGAAAGACAGAAATGTTCCTCCCTATTCCGTAGCCAAGCATTTAGGTTGGAGTCCTTTTCCTGCCTGTGAGTATTTATACCCTGCTGTCAGGGCACGGTGGTAAACAGAAAAGAGATAATCACGCTGATTAAACCAGCTGAAATACGCAGCCGTGTGTTCCTTAGTGTTCTCATTTCCTTTCTGCACCGTTCCTGATTTTTCTTGGCTGGTGTCTGTGTTGTGTTCTTATCCCAGGGGAGTCCTTTTTATTTTTCCCAGGAGTGTGAACAAGGCAGATGAGCTCCATGGATCCTGAGTACCATGTGACTGTGCAGATGAGGGCTTTCTGCTAACAGTTGTTGGCTCTTGCAAAGAGACTCTTCCTTTTTGTTTGTGGTCTGAACCTTTATTGATTGACAGTTTCTTTCTGCTCTACAGCTGCCAGGCTATTCAAGTAGAAGCAAACCCCTATGACTCCATAGGCTGCTCAGTTCTGAAGTCATAGGTACTCTTTGTACCTTTTCTTTAAGCAGGACATGATCCTCGAGTTCCACCTGCTGCTCTTTTCCAAAGGCCTAGAGCAGATTGTTGTACCTACCAAAAAATAGTCATTTGCAGAATAATTCCCTAAAGACTTCCCCTCCTATGGGAAGGAAGGACTCTCTGGCAAGCTGACATTTAAAAAATTTATTTGATTAGGATTAACAGGGATTTCATCTGGATTCAATGGCAATGCTGTTGGGGAGATCCTAGACACTTGTGTCTGTCCTTTCAACAGCTCCAGCTGTGGGTGGGAACAAGCACTGTTGATACAGATTCATTTTCTGTTGGTTTCAGAGCCCAATGTTAGTGGTGTTTGCACCCTCCTGGAGCTGAGCCCTAAATTAAAAATCTGCTGTGGTTTCTCTGTGATTGTCTTTAGATGTGTCTTTTTATATTAGCCATGAAACAAATGGTATCTTACCATGTTGAAAACCTGGACATGCCCCAGCCATTTATGCTGGCCTCCAGAAGCACCCCCCATGCCCTGGGCTGATCCCAGTGTGGGCAGCAGGGGAGGGGGAACTCTGCCCCCGTGCCCCCTCAGGTGAGAGCCCCACCTGCAGAGCTGCCCCAGCCTGGGCCAAGAGCAGGAGGACGTGGAGCTGCTGGAGAGAGCCCAGAGGAGGCCCCAGAGCTGCTGCAGGGCTGGAGCCCCTCTGCTCTGGAGCCAGGCTGGGAGAGCTGGGAATGTTCCCCTGAAGAAGGGAAGGCTCCAGGGAGAGCTCAGAGCCCCTTGCAGGGCCTGAAGGGGCTCCAGGAGAGCTGGAGAGGGACTTCTGTCTTGTTTGGGCAGTGGCTGAGGTCATTTGGTTTGTTCAGCCCGGAGAAGAGGAGATTGAGGGGAAACTTCATCACAGTCTGCAACTTCCTTCTGAGGCGAAGAGAAGGGGCAGACACTGATCTCTCTCTGGCCAGGGACAGGACCCAAGGGAATGGCTTGGGTGTTTGGGCAGGTTTAGGTGGATATCAGGGAAAGGTTCTTCCCCCAGAGGGTGGTCAGACACTGCCCAGGCTCCCCAGGGAATGGTCATGGTCCCAAGGCTGCCAGAGCTCCAGGAGCATTTGGGCAATGCGCTGAGGCACAGGGTGGGATTGTTGGGGTGTCCTGTGCAGCGCCAGGAGTTGGACTCAATCATCCTTGTCAGTCCTTCCAACTCAGCTTATTCTGTGTTTCTGTGATCTGTTGTGCACAATGGGACAGAGTTTTCTGACCATAAAGAAATTTTTCCTCAATACCAGGAGAGCTGCACACAAAAAAACCCCCTGAACCACAGCATGTTTAATGCACCTACAGTTACACCAAGGCGCTCAGTTTTAGTCTCGTCTAGACCAGAGCTTCACACCAGAGGAGTGCGTTGAAGGGATTTTGCCCTGGGTGTTGAGTGGCTAATTACAAATGTTTTATTTATTTATTTATTTATTTATTTATTTATTTATTTATTTACAGGCCAAATACAATCCTCAGGCTTCGATTCAATCACTTTGCCACAGAGTGCAGCTGGGACCACTTGTATGTGTATGATGGAGACTCAATTTATGCTCCCTTACTGGCAGCTTTTAGGTGAGTTCCCCTTGGTAAGACTCTAAGTTAAGAGCCTGACTTAAATGTGGCTTCTGACACTGTAAATATGATCCAATAATCCAAATGTATAACACTGCAAGTGCAGCACATATAGCCATTGTCCTTTTGTGCACTGTTTGTCAGCATAAACAATTAAGGAGTTGTTCTTAGCTTTTACAATGAACAAGTCATGTCACTGCACTCTAGCGTGTAAGTATTATGTTTTCATTTCCAAATCCTGATTCTTTGAAAGACAAAAAAATTACTGTCATCTGTCTGGGCTGGAGATGATTTGGTGTGCAGGCTCCTTTGAGAGGAGAAAACTGCCCCATTTATGGGTTTGAACATGATTTATGACTTAAACTTGTAGTGTGTCAATGCAGACAGAAGGGCAAAAGCCAGTTAATGTTGCAGACACGGAGGTCTCATAGAATTATGTCTTTTATGTATCTTAAACTTCAGATTTTTTAGTTATTTGGAACATGTTCAGGAACAGCAGTGATGGATCAACCTTGTAAAAACATAGAATCACAGGATGGTTTGGGTTGGGAGGGATCTTAAAGCTCATCCAGTGCGCCCCCTGCCATGGCAGGGACGCCTCCCACTGTCCCAGGTGCTCCAGCCCCAGTGTCCAGCCTGGCCTTGGGCACTGCCAGGGATCCAGGGGCAGCCCCAGCTGCTCTGGGCACCTGTGCCAGGGCCTCACTGCTGTCACAAGGAAGGATTCCTGCCCAATGTCCCATCCAGCCCTGCCCTCTGGCAGTGGGAAGCCATTCCCTGCGTCCTGTCTCTCCATCCCGTGTCAGATCTCCCTCTCCAGCTCTTGGTGTGTAAAAGTCCATTCTGCCAGTAGGTTACAGGTGTTTGGCTCGCCCATGTGATGAGAGATCAGTGTGGATGCTGGTGAACAATTGACATTTCATGCTGAGACCTAAACATAACTTGCACTTCTCTGTATTTCAGTCTCACGGTGACTCCACCACCTTATGCTTTTTATTCTTTAAACTGAAATTAGGAAAATAATCCCAAGTTATCTATGGAAAAAACTTAACAGTTCCCCTGGGACTCTGCTTGTTCCAAGTGGCTGCATAACTATTTCCAGAATTAACCTTCTGCTGGGCTTCCTTTCATTTATGAAATGAAGGTCTAAAAATACTTCGTGTTTGTTCTAGAAAATCCTTGTAATATCTGTGAGAGGAGATCAGCAGAGAGACAAAAGTTGATAAAAATGTAAACCACCACATGTGGTTTTTTTGGTCTTCAACTGCAAATGTAGAGTTGTTTTGGAGTGAAGGATTGTTTCCTGTGAAGCTTCAGACTAACGTGAGGTCAAAACAGGACACCTCATTTGAAGAAGAAACAACTTTTCTCTTCTAAAAACCTCCAAAAACGTGGCAATGCCACCTAAAAGTGCTCTCCTGGTATTGTGCCCTGATTGATGTGCAGGAAGAGGAGAAAATGTCATCTTGACCCAGTGTCATTTTGTTCTAATCAAGCTATTTTTTAATACACTGGTGAAAAGGTGAAATGATGATTTTCGCCTGCCGTTTCTTGTGTGTTTTCCAAAAATTAATAGGCTTTTAAAATTGAAGTTGTAAGTAGTTCACAGCATTAACAGTTATGGTTCAGACTGGGAAATCTTCTGTAAATCAGGAAGCCTGGGATTGAGCACAAGCAAACGTGAGCTTAGTACAATAATGTTTCTGAGGTAGGAAAAAAATCCCTTTTTTTTTTTTAATTGCTTCTTTAGATGACATTTGAATTTAACTTCATTAGCAGTGAGCTGTGGTGTTCAGTAATCCAAGTTCAGGAAATGACAGGTGCTTCTCATTTTGGTGAAGTACCAGAAAGCATCTGTTGAAAACCACCTTTCTCTGATACAAAATAAATGCCTTGGAATTTAAGAGCAGTGTTCATATTTTCTCAATTTACTTGGGTTATATTAAATTTATTCTTACCATAACCATATTTCCTTGTTCATTATTTTTGCACCCTGCCAGGAGATTTGCAAAACTGAGCTTTGGACCCTGCAAGCTTCCAGAGTTTGTTGATAAACACTAGAAATTCCTTTATCTCTGAACTCAGTTTTTGTTCCCTCCCTGGCTTTTTACAGCAGTTCCCTGAACCTTCACTTCCTTCACTGCTCTCATTTTGTTTTCTTGACCTTCTGATGCTCATTTATGTTTGTTCACGAGATGATATTTATCCTGAAATGTATATATTTCTTGTAGAAATATAAGATGATCTTGGGAATCCTCAGCACTGGACTGTAGGGAAGCTTTAAATTGGTTTTATCAATTTTTAACAGCAATAAATATTTGCTTAATGCCAACATTTGCACAGTTCAAATGTGTGCATAGACTAAACTCCTTGTAGTTTGAGAGTGCCCAGAGCTGTCTGGTCCTGCATATTAAGCTTTTTTTTAATGAAACAGTGTTAAAAATATCTTTGCTGGTTTATATTTGTGACCACAGGCACAATGAGACTGTGTAAATGTGCTGCTTTGAAAATGCAGTAAAAGAACATGGAAGCAAATGCAGCATGTTTGTCAGCACTGATGAAGAAATCTGAATTAGATAAACTCCACTCAGCACCTGTGAACTTTGTTGGTTTTGTTAATTTTACTCCACATTAAACATTTACCAGAGCTGGTTTTGCACCTTTAGTTTCATTTTGCTCTTGTTGGCAGGGGGTGTTTTCCTCATCAAACCCAGCTGTTCTTCTGCAAGACTTTTGGCAATGGCCCAGAAGCTCCTGGTGGTTGCTGTCCCGTGCCAGATGGATGGTCATGTGAGCCCGTGTTCCCTCAGGCAGCAGGATCAGCTCACCATCCTTTTGTTTCTTGCCGGTCAATATGGCACTTGAACACCCAAATCTGAGTGTAGGGATGAGTTGGGTTGGAAGGACCTGATCCTGCTCTCAAAGCAGGACGACCATCAGAGCCCTTTGCCCAAGACTTTGTCCAGTCAAGATGTGAATTTTTCTTTAGGATGGAGATCTTGTTGATCCTCTGGGTCAGTGGTCCAGAGATTGGTGTTAGAATAATGATAAAAAATGAATCTAATACTAATGTCTAGCCACAATCTCTTGCTGCAACCTGTGTGTGTTGCCTCCTGTCCTTTTCTTGTGAACCTCTGGTATGCCCTTCTCTCTAATCTCTTCTGAGGTAGTTGAGGTCAAAAATTAGGATTCACCCTTCTTCAGCTGTCTCTCCTTGAAGTTAAAGAAACCTCACTCCTTCTACCTCTCCTCGTACATAGATCATAGGGTTGACCCTTCTCTAATTTTTCCTTCTATTCCCTCAATTCTTTGCCAGAAATTGTAACCGACCTTGCTGCCATGGGAATGTGTATCCAGCCTGGGGGCTTCCAGCAGCAGGACCTGGAGCTGCCAGAGCAAGTCCAGAGGAGGCCACAGAGATGCTCCAAGGGCTGGAGCTTCCCTGCCATTGAGCCAGGCTGGGAGAGCTGGGAATGTTCCCCTGGAGAAGGGAAGGCTCCAGGGAGAGCTCAGAGCCCCTTGCAGGGCCTGAAGGGGCTCCAGGAGAGCTGGAGAGGGACTGGGGACAAGGCCTGGAGGGACAGGAGCCAGGGAATGGCTCCCACTGCCAGAGGGCAGGGCTGGATGGGATCTTGGGCAGGAATTGTTCCCTGGGAGGTGCTGAGGCCCTGGCACAGGTGCCCAGAGCAGCTGGGGCTGCCCCTGGATCCCTGGCAGTGCCCAAGGCCAGGCTGGACACTGGGGCTGGAGCAGCCTGGGACAGTGGGAGGTGTCCCTGCCCATGGCAGGGGTGGAATGGGATGAGCCCTGAGGTCCCTCCCAGCTTGAACGGTTCCATGATTCTATGATAGCAACAGTCATGTGAGAACTGAGGAGGTTTCTTGGGCAAAGCCCCTGATCTGGAGGGCTCTGCAGACAGGCAGGCTTCCCTGTGGTGGTACTGCAGCAGATGGGTCTGCCTGTACTACAACAAGGGAAGAAGATTTCAAGGAAGATTGTAATTTGAGGAGCTGCCAGCTCTGAAATGAATCTATTGTCTAATTTTCTTTTAGTACATGTTGTTGAAATGGCTTTGTTTCCTTAAAAGTCCATGTTTGGGTGTCATCTTGCTTCATTTAAGACAATAAATTTGAGATGTCTCCTTATATTCTCCTCCCTCCTTTTTTATTTTTTGCTGTTGTTTTATTCTTAGTCTTCTCTAACTTCTATTTTTAGTTTGTTTAGTTTTGTAGTTCTTAGTATGAATGAGGTGCATGGACTGGTTTTTAGTAACAGAGAAATCTTGCCATTTTGTGTATGTGTGTGTCCAGATGGATCAAAGTATTTAAAAATTAGGATAATTTGTTTGCTTTGGATTTTGATGGATTGAAAAGCTGATTTTTTCAGTATCATCTTTATCCTTTTACTCCTCCATGAGCTCTACTCTGTATTTTCACCTTTTCCTTTTGTGACTCCCAATTTTGCTTGTTTTCTGCTCAGTAGAGCTTCTGATGCTTTGATCTCTAACAGGTTGTGTCTCAGGAGGAAATGAGGAATATGTCAGTACCATGATACTCACATAGCAAATCCAGGAGAAATAATGGAGGAGGCGCCCTTTGTTTTAAATTATTCTGATTTTTTCAATGGTCCAGGGGAAGGAACAGGGCAGTGTGTGCAGGGCAGTGGAGAAGTTGGGTCTCCTGGACGTAATTGTGGACTTCCAGTACTTGAAGTGAGCCTCCATGATGATTTGGAGAGAGACTTTGGACAAGAGGATGGAGTGACAGGACAAGGAGGACTAGCTTCCTACTATCAGAGAGTAGGTCTAGATGAAATGTTGGGCAGGAATTGTTCCCTGGGAGGTGCTGAGGCCCTGGCACAGGGTGCCCAGAGCAGCTGGGGCTGCCCCTGGATCCCTGGCAGTGCCCAAGGCCAGGCTGGACACTGGGGCTTGGAGCAGCCTGGGACAGTGGGAGGTGTCCCTGCCATGGCAGGGGGTGGAACAGGATGATCTTTAAAGTTTATTCCCTCTCAGGCCATTCTATGTTTCATTGATTCTCTGATACTGTTTTACTTTCTGCCACTGACTTGACCAATCCAGCTTACAGAAAATAGATGTTATTTCAGTCCAAAGCAGAGGTTTGCCTTTCCCTGGGTGTCACTGGACAGCTGAGCTGAGTAGGAGTGTTTATTTGCTTTGGAGTAGAGATGGTTGCAAAATGTTTTGAAACCTTATGAAAGGAAATAAAAGCAGCGTGTTGTGAAACATGCTAATCTTGGCCAGAGTTGAGTTGCTCAGAGATTCTGGATCATCATTTAAAGGAAGTTTTGCATAATCCTTTATCATTCTGATTCTGCCTAATGGATTCTTTTTCATGGCAGATGTACATTCTGTTAGTGCTTCTATTTATTCCATATGATGCTGGGAGCAGGCTGATTTATTCACTGTTTTTGAGGTTCAACCTTTCAGGGATCTGATCGTTCCTGCTGTGTTGTGTTCTCTTCATGGCTTTCTCTGAAAGAAATTAAAATGCCCCATCCCTGGAAATGTTCAAGGCCAGGTTGGATGGGAATTGGAGCAACCTGGTCTGGTGGAAGGTGTCTCTGCCCATGGCAGGAGCGTTTGACTAGATGACCTTTAAGGTCCCTTCCAACCCAGACAATTCCATGATTTAGTTTCCTTAGACTGTTTTAAATTTGTGGAGGTGGGATAATATCCTCTTCAGTTATTTATGCATGAATCACCAGCAAAAGATGGAAATAGGGAGTAAGTGGGATGCAAGCATTGTTACGGAGGTACCTGTGTTCTTCTCAAACAAATCCCAAATTTGAGATTTCTATGAGAAAACAAAGAATTTTCTAGTGATAGTCCTTTTATTAGGAAGGATTATTGAGGTGAATTTTTGTCTTGCCTTCCACTTCTTTGCCCTGTAATACCAGTGATAAGTGCTGAACCAGAAACCAGAACAAAGCAATTTTTTTCTTGTCCCTGAGCTGCAGTATGCCTTACCCAAATTATTTTCAAGTGTTTGTTTTCCTGTGGTGGAGATGTACTGTCCTCCGGTGTCCATTACAAAGGAATATTATGAACCAAACAAGAAGTTTGTTAGGCTTTTTGTTCTTTGGTTTTGTGGGAGATGGTCTTTTGGGAGAGATAAACTTTAGAAGTCAAACGTTGAGAATGAAACAAGGCACCTCTTCCAGAGAGATGAAAAGGGAATTAATTTTGCTGTTTAATCCCATATCCTTGAGAAGCAAATAAGCAGCAGGGGCAAATTTGGCTTTCTCATAGGGAAATATTTCTTGAAATGTCTGTCAGCAGATATGCTGGAGTTGTTTAGCCAAAACATGGGATCAGGTTCCAGTGGTTTTACAGTGTGTTGGTAAAATGAAGGATATCTTTTTGTCCACCATAAGACTTGTTGTGCAGGAAGGGCTGTTGTGCAGTTTTCAGTGTGATCCTGCTGTAGGTAGCTCGTTTATCTGCTGGTTTTGGTGCAAATACCCCAAAATCTGCAGCAAAAAGGATCGCTGAGTGTCTCTTCTGTTCTTGGAGCACACCATTGTATTGTATCAGGGGGACAGAAAAATTCAGGTCACAAAAAAGTGCTTCCCAGGTGGTATTAGTGAATGCTGTGGATAGCTGAGAGTGATTTCTTTGAGCGGATAAACTCATTTACTCTGTCCTAGGAAACTGTCTTCAACTGCATTTTCTTTCTATTCTAAATAGATGTGAAAAGAGGAAAAGTAAGTTGTTCTTGGGGGGGAAATTCTTTTCATCATTGCTTTTTAGTTGATGGTGGCCTTGGATACTCGGGAGTGGCAGGGCACGGGACAAGGCTGGGCTGTTTTCCCGGGAGAGCGGCTGGAGGTGCCTCTGGCTCCCTGCCCGGCACGCTCTGCTCTGCGACTCGAAGCCTCTGCTTGTCACAAAGCTTTGACTTTGCCTTTGAAAACGGCAGTGAGGCTGGGGAAAGATGGATCTGTACAGGAAAATACCAGCTGACTGTGAGCAGGGGGTGGTGGACAATGTGCTGTACATGGATAAAGGCTCTTAAAAACATAAATTCAATAGACTTTGAATTTGTGCCCACTTCGATGCCTTCTGTATGAGGGAGGAATCAACTTCTTATTTTTTGTTTTTGTCAGGCTTCTGTTAAATGAAGAATAAACATTCCCTCTCAGATACAGAGTATTTAGTGCAGTAGGTAAATAGGTAGTAGTTACTTTTCTCAAAGCTCATTTTAGTTTGTCAGTTTACTCCAATTATTTTGACAAACCATTATATAAAGCTGTAGTGTATCTGGAATACTGTAGATAGTCTTGCCCACCATCTTTGCTTCTCTCTGCCAGTCCTGGCAAAATAAAAGGCTGGAGGATCTCAGAGAGCCTGGAAGGGTGAGAGAAACAGCCAAAGGCATCCAGAAGTGTGAAGCAAAGAATGAGGTGGGAGTTGATAGTGTGACAGGCTGCTATGATAGAAAAGACAACAAACGTGGATGTGATGAGTCAGGTGGAGCTTATAAAAGAAGGGATGATGGGAAGATGTGGTGCAGTTGAGATGCCTGAGGGATGAGATGGCATCCAGAGGGACCTGGACAGGCCCAAGGAGCGGCACTGTAGGAACCTCATGAGATTCAACAAGGCCGAGTGCAAGGTCCTGCATCAGACTGGAGCAGTCCTGAGTACGAGAACTGACTGGGGGATGGAGGGATTGAGAGCAGCCCTGGGGAGAAGGACGTGGTGATGCTGCTGGGTAAGAAACTGCACATGCCCTGGCCTCATGAGCTGGGACCCAGAATGCCCCCTGTGCCCTCGGCTGGTCCCCAGCGTGGGCAGCAGGGGAGGGGGAGCTCTGCCCCTGTGCCCCCTCAGGTGAGAGCCCACCTGCAGAGCTGCCCCAGCCTGGGCCAAGAGCAGGAGGACGTGGAGCTGCTGGAGAGAGCCCAGAGGAGGCCCCGGAGCTGCTGCAGGGCTGGAGCCCCTCTGCTCTGGAGCCAGGCTGGGAGAGCTGGGAATGTTCCCCTGGAGAAGGGAAGGCTCCAGGGAGAGCTCAGAGCCCCTTGCAGGGCCTGAAGGGGCTCCAGGAGAGCTGGAGAGGGACTGGGGACAAGGCCTGGCGGGACAGGACCCAGGAATGGCTCCCACTGCCAGAGGGCAGGGCTGGATGGGATCTTGGGCAGGAATTGTTCCCTGGCAGGGTGGGCAGGCCCTGGCACAGGGTGCCCAGAGCAGCTGGGGCTGCCCCTGGATCCCTGGCAGTGCCCAAGGCCAGGCTGGACACTAGGGCTTGGAGGAGCCTGGGACAGTGGGAGGTGTCCCTGCCCATGGCAGGGACTGGAATGGGATGAGCTTTAAGTCTCTGGTTTAAGCTTCTACAGCAAACCAGTCTGCAATTCTATGGCTGACTGTATTTCTCACAGAAATGGAGCCCAAGAGGCAGCAAGTCTAAAATGAGTAGAATAATCCTTTCTCTGCTGTTGTGGAGTTAAATTGTTAACCTCACTGCTGCATATTTTTTCAGGTGAAAAGGATATAAATGATTAAGAAAGGAATTAAGTAGAAGCATGGATGAATGGTTTATTTAACTGTGCTGACTTGGGTGCATTCTCCAGGTGTAAGCATCCGAACTGGGTGTCTGGAAGGTGGATTGCATGTCACCAAAAGGCTCTGTACTTGCTTGATTTATCACGTCCTTTCCCCATCATTTTTGTAGCCTACAGTCAGGAGGAGATCTGGGCTCAGCAGGACCTTTAGTTTGACTTCATAATACAGATTTTATTCTTTTGGGGCAGATTAATTTCTGTTTCCAAACATGCCACCTTGTTTTATGAATGGGACCTGCTTAATGCATTGCTGAGTAACAAAGGTTTTTGATATGGGCATTTAGCATTCTTGATAGCTTCAGGTTTTCTCAGGTTAAATACTTTCAATATACATTTATTTATGATTCCACAAATTCCTTGTACTTCAAATAATGGAAATACATCAAGTTTCAATTATTTTATTGAAATTCAGTTATTTTATTGAATGTGCTGTTGCATTTACTCTTGTTGCTTTGCTCCCTTTTATTTCACTTCTAATATTGTTCTTTTGCTTTTCCAGTGGTCTTATTGTTCCTGAGAAAGACAGCAATGAAACAGTACCTGAAGTTGTAGCTACTTCTGGATATGCTCTTCTACATTTCTTCAGTGATGCTGCTTATAATCTCACAGGGTTTAACATCACCTATAAGTAAGTGGCACCACTCCACAGTGATGCTGCAGGTTGAGCAAAAGAAGTTTTCCCCTTTTCTTACTTTTGTCTTGAAATAAGCAATTGCCATTGAAGTGTGTAATTATGAGCGGACACCTGAAATTAGATTTTTATCTTTATTATATCCTTGCAACAGCTAATAAGTGGTATGTGCTCAGTGTTACAACTTGTCAGTTTTAAGTGTGGACGAATGTTTGCTCCAAAAGACATCTTACTATTTATTTTGTGTTATTAGATCAATTTGATTGTATCTAATCTACAAGAATTGTTAAGTTTTTTGCACGTCTGTGCTCCTGGGTGTTCTGCAGAGAAACTTCTGCACAAACACACTTTTCCATCAGCCACACATTTCACTTGAGACACTGGGCTGTAGGTGCTCTGGAGGATCCTCCTCCTTGGGATGTGCTTTCTTATTCAATCCCCGGATTGAATCCCTTAATCTGGCTTCTTTTTATTCTGGACCGGTTTTATATTCTTTCATTCCTATTCTAAACAGATGAGTGCTTTCTGTTTACTGACATGTATTTAGTCCTCACTGATGAGCTTTCTTAAAAGTAATTCTGGTGTGCTCCCTAATTCATCAGCTGCTTTTAGAATGTTTTGTCTTGAGGTAAATGTGTGGACATACTCCCAGAGCTGGAAGGTTTTGCTTCTGCAGGGATCGTGAGCTTTGAATTTTTTTGCTCCTACAGATGCAAGTTCTGTTTGTGCTACACTGGGAGATTTAATTTGGGAGTAACCTGCAGAAGGTCTCACCTCTTTCAGAAAAAACAGCTGGAAAAACTTCAGTCACAACTGACTTCTTGACTTTCTCTTAAATTGAGGAGCTTAGTTTTTGAATTTCAAATTTCAGTGCTTTCTTCCTTAGTAAGAACAAAGATATGTACTTAATAATCCACATAATAGTGAATTCTTTAAAAATAGGGGGCATCCAGCACCCATTGAAAGCTCCAGAAGGTGAGGAGCCTTTGCGAAGTTACTGGAATCAGAGGAGCTGAAGAGGCAGCGTTTTCCAAGTCTGGCTGATTGCATAAACCAGGACTCCATCTACTGCCAGCTGTTGGATTTGCACCATTGCAATAAAAAACTCTCTTCAAGAACATTATTCTTTTAATTCTTCACTTTCTTCATAATTTCAAACAATTTTCAAGTGCTGTTTTGTGTTCTGGTTCTTAGGTTTCCTTGTGACATTTTTCCAGCAAGTGGATTAAATGGTACATTACAGTCTTCATAGTTACTACTGGGTGTAGGTACTCAACACTTGTGGAACTATGTCTTGGAGCCAGTGACAGTGGGAATAATGGGTAGTAATTCCCATCTGTGAACTATTTTGGTTGATACACCAGCAAAAACTGGAGTCTGGAAATTAATATGATCTCAAAATTTGGACCTTTACCAAAAATATATCTGGTTTTGCCTCAGTGTTGCAGATGTTATAAAATCAGAAATTATTCAAACCAGGTATTTTTTTGGCTTGGGTTTCATCTCCAGTTGTTCTCTTGGTAAACAGATCCCAGAATAGCATCTAATTGTGAGCAGCATAAGTATAAATTGCACAGACACCACAGCAGCCTTATACTCTGATTAAAGTCCTCACTTACTGTTGGGTGTTTTAAGGCAAGTTAAAACATTTAAGTAATTTGCCTTACAAATGGCTAAAAATCATATTGATGATTTTCTCAGAGGAGCTGAGAGTTTAACTTGTGAAATGAAGCAGTTTTTTAGGAATAGAGTACAAATCTCTACAGGTCCATCACACCAGGTAGCAGATGACTGTCCCTTGATTTGTAATGATTTGTATTAACTTTGTTCAGCATCACTCTTGCCTTTGTTAATAATTCTCGGCGTCTCCTTCCTTGCTGATGACCTGCTCTGTGCTCTGTCCCCAGTTTCAATATGTGTCCCAATAACTGCTCTGGCCAAGGGGAGTGCAGGCTCAACAGCAGCACCATGGCCCTGCAGTGTGAGTGTGCCGAGCGCTGGAAGGGAGAGGCTTGTGACATTCCCTACTGCCCAGAGAACTGTGGGGCACCTGAGAGAGGCCAGTGCAACCTCAATGGCTCTAAAGCCTGTTTGTGCTCTGCAGGCTGGCAAGGTGAGGCTCCTGGTGGATATACAGAACTTCTGGGATGCATTTTCTATGTATGGAACTGGCAGTTTAACTGGGAGTACATGGGAGTGTTCTGCGTGACAAGTATTAGCATTTTGACTAGGAACAGAGTATCTGCTTTTTAAATTTGAAAGATCACACTTCATTTGGAAGGATGGATATGCTGGAGAGGAGGGCACAGAGAAGCTCCAAGGGCTGGAGCCTCTCAGCTCTGGAGACAGTTCGGGAGAGCTGGGGGTGTTCACATGGAGAAGAGAAGGCTCCAGGGAGAGCTCAGAGCCCCTTCCAGTGCCCAGAGAGCCTCCATGAGAGCTGGAGAAGGACACTGGACAAGGGCCTGGAGTGCCAGGACAAAGGGGAATGACTTTAAATTGAAACTGGGCTGTTTTAGATATAAGGAAGAAGTTTTTTACAATGAGGGTGATGACACCCTGGCACAGGGTGCTCAGATCAGCTGTGGTTGCTCCATCTCTGGAAGTGTCCAAGGCCAGGTTGGACGGGGCTTGGAGCAGCCTGGGATAGTGGATGGTTTCCCTGCCCATGGAAAGGGGGTGGAAGGGGATCTTTCCAGCCCAACCCAGTCTGTGATTCTGTGGTTTTTTTACTATTGCTTTTAAAAGCAGCTTTGTCACCATCCAAAGTGGGACCAACCTGTGGTGTGCAAGCATCCTTTCAAACCTCATTCCTATGCACCTAAAGCAAATTTGAGCCTGGTTGCCATAGTTGACCTGTTTGAACATGTAAAATGCCTCATTCTCGTGTCCAGCTGAGCTGATCAGCTGCGTCCAGCTTGGCAGTGATTTGGACCTACTGTCATGTAAGAATTAGTCTCATATTAAATGCAACCAGCTACAGCACTAGTAGGAGATTGACCTCCAGCTGAAATAGAGGCTTTGGAAGAAACTTGTTTTTAAACCTTCTTCTCCCAGGTCCTGGCTGTTCAATTCCTCTTCCTGCAAACCAGTCATTTTGGACCCGGGAAGAGTACACTCTTCCAAAACTTCCTAGAGCATCTCACAAAACCGTCATCCATGACAATAAAATGTGGATTGTTGGAGGCTATGTCTTCAATCATTCTGACTCTCAGAAGGTTTTAGCGTGAGTATAAACCCAGATAATAAAAACTAAAGAGAGGAACTTAGATTTGAGAGTTATTTTTAGGAAATGCCACCTGATGTGCTTTGCTTTGGTCTATGCTTCATCTCCAAGGGAAAACAACCGTAATAAAAACTCAGGCTCACGTTTGAGATGGGGGAAAATCTTGCTAAGGGGTGCTAATTTTGGAAAAGAAAAGCATAAGGTTCCTGGTGTTCAGTGAATTTTTGATTCATCTGTGTCTGACAGCATTTAACTAATCTCTGTATATTTCTGGGCCAGCTCCTAAATTGTATCTAGCCCCATATTCAAAGAGGGTAATTTTGCTTCAGGGTTTTTAGCCCTTCCCTATGTTGTGTCTGTGTGACTGGAGTTTTTGGCTCCTTAATTAACACATACTGATCACTCTGGATGGTTATCCACCAAATGGGGAGTGGCATTAGGATGAGCACATTTATGCAATTGTTTGAGGAGATATAACAGTAACTAAAATATCAAGTAATAATCGTGTACTTCATGGAAATACTCCATTAAAAAAACCCCGGCTTTTGTATTGTATTAGGGCAGATCTAGGCAAAAGCTGGCTTTTTTTCCAGGGATGCTCACATATCTCACTTTGATGGACACAAGTGAGAGCTGTGTATTCTGCATTTACATCCTGAGGTAGTAGTTCTTAGAGGGAAAGAGGAGCTGAAAATGCACATTTAAATGTAGAACAGTTGCTTGTTGCACCCACAATTTACTCCTCCAAAGTCACACCTCGTTTTTTAATAGGATACCCTATGGCTTTGTTGAATGCTTTCTCAGAGGTGATTTTATCTCACAAGGCCCTAAGCCTGGCAAATATAGTGCCTTATTTTAAATAAAAAGCCACAAGCCATTTTCAGGGCAAAGAGTTTATGTTATTTTAAGCATGAATGGCAAAGACATAATTAAAAAGTGCTTTTTAAGCGCTGGCAGAGTTTTTTTACTCAAGTAGTTGGAAATTACCTAAGTTTAGTGTAAAGTTTTCCTACATTTTTGAGGGAGGGGTTGGTGTAGGTTGTCACAGCTTAATAGGCAATTCACTAGGTCTTGGGTTTATATGGAAAAGAAAACAGGGCAAAGGAAATCAGTATGTGGATGTTGAGTAACAGAGCAGGCTCAACTGTTTTTTTTTAACCCATAAGTAGTTTGTATGAGCTTTGTGCATGCTGAAATCATGGTGGGATTTATTATTTCAGTAAATAATTATATCTAACATACTATATTGGTAAATAATTTTCCCCACATCTTAGAAAGGACAAGCAATCATATTCTCAGCTTTAATACCTATTCCTTGGAAAATAATTTAGTTTTTATTGTACAGGTATGATCTTATTTCTGAAGAGTGGCTTCCACTGAACAACTCTGTGAACTCAGTAGAGATGAGATATGGTCATTCGTTGGCGTTGCACAAGGTAAGTTCAGTGCTCCAGACTCACTTCTGAGCTATTTCCCCTTCTTCTCTCCTGCTTCCCAGTCCTTATCCCAGATCAGTCTTGTGTTGGGAGAAGCGTTCCTCATTCAGAGGCTTGTCCGTGCTTATCCCAGGCTGTACACTTGTGCTCCAGGGAATCCTTGACTGCGTGTCCTAGGAAGTCTGTAGTGTCTCTGCCTGTGTGTTCCTTCTTTGCCCTTTTTCTAGAGATTTTGAGGATGACTGAGGCCAGTGAGTCCATTATTTCCTTCTTGCTATCTGTCCTGACAAGACATGCCTGAGGCTAAGTTTGCTGGAGTTCAGCTGGTTCCCCAGCTGCCTTTAATGTAGATCACATGAATATTTTTATGAGCTCTGTTGTCCAAGACACCAAAGCAGAGCTGGGGATTAGGGATTTTTGTTACTTGCTCTGCAAGTAAATTTGTGAATCTGATCTCCCAGCATCTGACACAGCAAGTAGATTTGACTGTTTTTACCTCCTTTCTCACCTGTGTGCCTTGCTGTGAGTGCAGGCCATGTGAGAGCAGGATGGCAAAGTCTTTGGAAAGGAAATGAGCTAATCCTTCATTGACCTTTGGGTTTTGGAATGTTGTTTAGCTCAAACAGTACAGGCCTGTGCAAAACTTAATCAAATACTCAAAAAACTCCACACACTGTCATTGACAAACAGAGCGCTTGAAGAACCTCAAAGCATGGAAATTCATCATGGCATCACAAAATGGTTTGGGTTGGAAGAGACCTTGAAGTTCGTCTAGTCCCAGTCCCCTGCTGTGGGCAGAGACCTTCCACTATCCCAGGCTGCTCCAAGCCCCATCCAGCCTGACCTTGGATATTCCCAGGGATCCAGGGTTGCTCTGGGCAACCTGTTGCCCACCCTCACAGGGAAGAATTCCCTTCCAATATCCCATCCATCCCTGCCCCTGGGATGGGGCAAGGGAAGCCATTCCCTGTGTCCTGTCCCTCCAGGCCTTGTCCACAGCCTCTCTCCAGGGGACTTTATTAAGTAACTTCAGACCAGTAGCTTCATTCCTTACCAAACCGCTGTTTCCTAAATGCTGCACTCCTTGGCCTTATTTTATGTGCCTTCTTTCAGGATAACATCTACATGTATGGGGGTAAGATCGATGCGACGGGGAACGTGAGCAGCCAGCTGTGGGTGTTCCACATCCCGCGGCAGAGCTGGGCCGCGGTGACGCCGCAGGCCAAGGAGCAGTACGCCGTGGTGGGGCACTCGGCCCACATCGTCACCCTGCGGGACAACAGCACCGTCATGCTGGTCCTGTTTGGGCACTGCCCCCTCTACGGCTACATCAGCAACGTCCAGGAGTACAACCTGGGTGAGTGAGTGCCGCCCCCCTGCCAGTCGCTTCAAGTGTAACAGTGGGTCTGAAAGTTACTTCAGTGACTCGCCTTCAGATGGCAAAACACCGGCAAATGCCTTCTCCTCCTCCTGTTTGTATTTACAAGAAGTTGAACCTAACATATTTGTATAACCCAATGAGCAGGCAGCCACATGCCTCCAACTTTATACACAGTGTTAGGTCCCAAAGATATAAAGCTGCAATTGAGAGGTAAAGCAGAGCAACTCTGGGACAATTTAGATTAATTTTCCTCTCTCCCTCTGACAAAACAAACAGTTCTGAAATTATTTTTTAATTCTGCAAATATAATAATGGCTGTAACAATTCTATCTGCTTAACCTGACACCCATGTTCCCAGCAGCAGATGCTATGGGAAATGGGTGCTGAATTTCTGGATTCCCATATCCCTGACAGGATCTGACCCCCATATCCTGGAATAGTCCAGGCTCTGATTTTAGCATCCAGAGATTTCTAGTATGACCAATGGAGAAGCACAGGAAGCTTTCCAGGTAAACTGAACTTCTGCCTAACTCAGAAATGGAGGCACGTTCCTGGGTCCACAGACCATGTAGAGATTGTAGTTAAGCACAGGAAGCTCACAACAGGAGTGTGCTGGTTATTCTCCGGAATAGTGGCCCTGTCTGAACTTTGGATCTGCTATCCTTGACCTCCAGTCGTGCTGATCCAGAGGATCTTCTGGAGCCTGATTCTCTGGAGTCCATGTGAGCGAGATTTCTTCCTCTAGGAGAAGTCCAGAGAGAGCCAGGGCCTGTGGGGCAGTGATTTGTTTTTGCCATGGCTGATCTTGCAGACTGTTCAATCCCTTTGCCTTTTGTGTGCCTGCTCTAGCCTGGAATTGGGAAGCTTGTATAGGGTTTCACTCAGCACTTACTACAGAGATTTGGTGTGTAATGTGGTATTTTTATTTCAGTTGCCATTATAATATGTCTAAAGTGCTTCAGACCAATGTTATTTTAGTGAGTGAGATATAGGATCATGAATCACATATTAGTTTTTAACTGCAATGTGCTTCACAGTCAGACTTGGCTTCAGTGCTGTCTGGCTTTACATATATATTTATATATATATAAAAAGTAAAAATGCTCTTGAGTCCCATTCCAAATCAAGTCACAGTGCTGGCATTTTCATGTCATTGAAATGCAATCTATTATTTGTCTACTTTTTATTTCTCATTTACTTAGCTTGTCTGCAAAATGTAATAAGTGACTTGGAAGAGCTATTTCTGCTCTAATTAAAAATACCTGGCAATGCTTCTTGACAACAGATTTTTTGAAGGAGAATATTTTTGGATATGAAGTGATAGAGACAGTGTCTAGATCTGAGTCAGGGGAATCCCAATTTATTTCACCGTGTTGTTGATGAGTTATTAATGAACAGAAATTAACCATGTTTTGTCACTCATATTTTTCAGTGACAAATACCTGGAGCATCTTACAGACGAGTGGCGCTTTGGTGCAAGGAGGATATGGTCACAGCAGTGTTTATGATCCAAATACAAGATCAGTCTATATCCACGGGGGTTACAAAGCGTTCAGTGCCAACAAGTACAGGCTGGCAGATGATCTGTACAAATATGAAGTTGATTCCCGGATGTGGTAAGTGGTTCTTCTTCTGTCTTTTTCCTGTTTACTACCCTGTCAGTTTTGTTTGTGGTGAACAAGAGGATGGGTATTTTATAAGGGTACAGTGGTTTATATCTACCTGAAGTCAGGATAAATGCTGTGCTCTTGGATCTCTTGTTTTTATGTCCTCTTATAAATAGAGCATGATATAATCAATATAATCAAGGCTGTGAACAAGGCAAGAAATCCATTTTAGTCTGCTGTTTGATTCAACCTGAAAAGAAAAATATTTGATGTTTTTTTCTTGCTAGCCATACAGCCTGTGCATATTAGTGCAGTTACTGCAGTCAAGCGAGTGATAATCCATTCTGCAGTTAAGACTGTAAAAGAATTTCTATTATAACCCTATTTTCTTCTGTCTCTGTAACTGCTTAAAATGTTCATTTCTTAAGCTGAAATCTTCTGTGATTTGTTTCTGCCCAAAGGTGAGTTTTATTAAAAAGCTATAGCCACACTTCACAGCCTGGAGCAACAGAGGTGAAATACATTTTCCTTAATTCTGTGTTTTTCTTAATGTTGATTCTAAAGGCTCCTGACTGTCTTTTGGATTAACACATGTAAATTTGAGTCACTGCATCTCTTACTGGGTGGTAAAATAGCTTGTGTTTCTGCGACATCTGTTTGTGAGTCTGTACTGATGAGGAAGGTAATGAGTGACTAATTTCCAGCCCTCCCTCTTTCCCACTCAGTTGCATACACAGAAATAACCCCACTTCCTCTCGGATTAATTTGATCTTCCACTTCAGCCATGGAGTGGACAAATCTGGCTGAGTAGGCAGAAACTGAACAAATGTGACAATGTTCTTCCAAACTACTGCAGCACCAATTTTCTTTTGTCACATTTATTCTGTCAGTCTGGCGAGCCCTGTTGAACAAGTGGAGAGTGTAGGACTGTCTGTTCATCTCTATCTCTGTTTTTTTTTGTGGCATTGTCTCTTTGTTTTATTCTTCAGTGATTAAGGCCCTCTCTTCCTTGTTAAATCTCATGAGTTTACTATGGGCCCTCTTCTTGAGCTCCTCCAGGTCCTTCTGGAGGACAAATCCTGTCCCTCAGGCGTATCAACCACACACTCAGATTGATGTCCCTTAGTGGAAGAGACCTTAAAACTCATTCCATCCCCTGCCATGGCAGGGACACCTCCCACTGTCCCAGGTGCTCCAGCCCCAGTGTCCAACCTGGCCTTGGGCACTGCCAGGGATCCAGGGGCAGCCCCAGCTGCTCTGGGCACCTGTGCCAGGGCCTGCCCACCCTCCCAGCCAGCAATTCCTTCCCAAGAACCCAGCCCAATCTCCCCTTGCCCAGTGGGAGCCATTCCCTGGCTCCTGTCCCTGCAGGCCTTGTCCCCAGTCCCTCTCCAGCTCTCCTGGAGCTCCTTCAGGCCCTGCAAGGGGCTCTGAGCTCTCCCTGGAGCCTTCCCTTCTCCAGGGGAACATTCCCAGCTCTAACCCAGCCTGGCTCCAGAGCAGAGGGGCTCCAGCCCTGCAGCAGCTCCGGGGCCTCCTCTGGGCTCTCTCCAGCAGCTCCACGTCCTCCTGCTCTTGGCCCAGGCTGGGGCAGCTCTGCAGGTGGGCTCTCACCTGAGGGGGGCACGGGGGCAGAGTCCCCTCCTTCAACACAAATCCTCTCAGAAAAGTGGGAAAATCCTCTAAAAGATGACCCTCTGTGTTCAGTGGCATCAATCCCACTGATTAAAATTGAGATCAGTGGTGAGTTTGATTAGTGCTTCCCATGATTTTGTCACCGATGAGCCAGCGTGTTTTACAGGTATTAACCTGCAGGGCTCCATTTTCAGGAGCTGTATAGATTTCCTTAAAATAGAATTTTTAGTTGTGAGCAGAGATGCTGCCCAGTGTGAAAGAATTCTTTGAGTTGCTATAAAAGCAGAGTTACTACAAAATATTGGAGTCTTTCCAGGCTGACTATGTTAAAAGACAAGAGTGAAGACTTGAGAATCCCTAGGGAAAGAATTGATGATTTGAAGATCCAGAGCTTTGGAAAGAGGCTCTCATAGATATATTTGTCCCATAAATTGGCAAAGCAAATGGAAAGATGAGAATGAAATTACAGGTGGATTTGAACAGTGTGGAATGTAATTGTTAAGCAGCTCATTAGGAAAAGTAGCTAGGTACTGTCACCTCCTCCCTGCACCCTCAGAATGTTCTTCAGCTTTTGCCTTTGCCGGGTACTTAGCAGTCTCATTCATACATGTATTTTTATTTCTGAAGGACTATTCTGAAAGACAGCCGATTTTTCCGCTACCTGCACACAGCTGTGATAGTGAGTGGGACCATGCTGGTGTTTGGAGGAAACACTCACAATGACACCTCCATGAGCCACGGAGCCAAGTGCTTTTCTTCGGATTTTATGGCCTACGATATTGGTAAGTTCTTGCAGAAATAATAACAAACCCCCAAATACTTGGCTGTTCCCAGGGAGCTGTCCTCAGTTTGTCTCCAGAATGACCAGTTTACGTGTGGGTGTATTATCCCAAGAGGTGCTGGGCACAGGGATGTGCAATCAGGAGAGGTTAATTAGCTTGCTACAGAATTCCAAGCACATGAGGTACAGTGATTTCCAGTTACAGACAGCAGCAGTTCCTTTGTCAACAGTTTATACACAACCTTGGGCACTAAAAATTAGGTTTTAAACTGCATATTGTTACAGAGTCATAAAATCATGGAATCGTTAAGGTTGGAAAAAACCTTTAAGATCACCAAGTCCAACTGGCAACCCAGCACCACCACCATTTTCACCACTAAACCATGTCCTCAACTGCCACATCCACATGTTTTTTGAACACTTCCAGAGATGATGACTCCATCACTGCCCTAAGCAGCTTGTTCCAGTGTTTTGCAACCCTTTGCATGAAAAAATATTTCCTAATATCTAATCTACATCTTTCCTGGCCCAGCTTGAGGCTGTTTCCTGTCCTGCTATCTCAGCCATAAACCTATTCTGATATTTTGAGTGTGTTTTAATCTATGATTGATCAAAAATTCAAGTTCTTAGGAAAGTTACAAGCACTAGACCCTGCTGAAACTCAACCTGTACAGTGCATGCTCTTGTTTCAACTGCTTTATTCAATCATAAAGCCAAATTGTTAGGTTGGATTTGCTGAGTTTCAATAGCCAGGAGAGGGCAGCATTTATTTGTGGATTTGGATTCCAGAGACTGTGAGTTTAAGAAGAACGAGGAAAGAAGAGGTGAAATTACATAAAAGAAGGTACATACACACCCAGATAATTCACTCTGGGAAAAAACGCCACTCTGTACTCTGACATTCACCTTTTGCTCTCAGAATGTCTAAATGTGGCTTCCCTGAAATAGTCCTGTAAATCTGAAATCTCGAAGTGACTGTCCACCGAGATCTCACTCCTGGTTTGTGAGAGGAAAATCAGGAGTGAATACTTGGGTCATCAGGGTTTGGTATCCTTGTGCTCTTTTGCTCTCTGTTACAGCAATAATTCCATTCTGCCTCCTGTGATTTCTAGCCATATCCCTCTGGAATCTTTGTGTGCTCCTAGCTAGCTTTATTTTGATTTTTTTTTAAATTGAAGAATTAAAATGTGGTATTTGACCAGGTTGGATGGGGCTTGGAGCAGGCTGGTCTAGTGGAAGGTGTTCCTGCCCATGGCTCAGAGCTGAAAGGAGATTGTTTTAAGGTGCCATCCAGCCCAGAGTATTTTGTCATTCTGTGGCAGTCATGAACAGTTTGATTTTTTTAAACTTTGGTAACAACAGTGATAGATTTTTCTTTCTGCATTCTGCTGTCTGTCCTGACCTGTTGAACTCTGTTAGGTGTAAAACACAAATTGCATTAATTTCACAAAATATGCCAATAGTGATGTTCATTTTGACTCAGTTTAGGTAACAGGTAGGTTCATGTTATGTGACATGAGTGATGTAGTCAGCATCCCCAGTCCTTACCAGATATACACTGACATGTGGAGCTTACATTGATTTTACCTCACATGATGGGTGAGAGGTGTTCTTGAGCCCCTTTAATTCCTTAGAGAAGAGACTCTCAGCCTAAAAAGAGCAGCTTTTTTTTTTTTCAGAAATAAGACCACTTCTGTTCTCTTCATTGCAGGAGCCATTGTGCATGATTTTCCTTATCCCATGTGACTAGGAATGCACTAGGGTGGTGGCTCATCATTTTTGTCACAAGAGAAACACATTTCAGTGGTTCTTCGTGCATGATTGGTGCAGTAATTAATTACCCTGGTCATGCTCACGTTGGTCTCCATGGGAGTAAGCCCATATAACCCCCCTGTTATCTATCCCTTGATGTTCCCAAGGCACGAGTTACCCAGGAGAAAACCAAGCAAGGTCAGTTGATACTGAGAGCCTTCAGTGGAGAGTCTTAATAATTGTCTTTATTCCCTACTTTTATAGTATGCTGTCTGGCTGGTTTACTCATTTTTTTACATCTTGTTGATTAGCGATCATGATTGATTAATGATCACAGTGACGGTTGGAAGACTGGAGAGAAGTGGAATTAAACCCGGTCTGAAACAAACACTTCAAACCCAGGTCTTCTCCTTAACCTTTGCCATTAAAACTTATTTTGGTAGTAACTAATTTTATTTACATCATCAATTTTTTCTGATTTTCCCTCCTCAAATTTCCAAGTAATCAGAGCACATGCACTGAGTATTGGGAGGACATAAAATCTTTTTTCTGTGTGGGCCAATGCTAACAGCTCGCACTGAGATGTGTGCTGGGGGTGAGCAATAAAAACTCTTGAATGCTTCTTATCCTTTATCCTCTACTTGACCAGGTTGGGGCATATTCAATCCAAATTGTCCAGCTGCTGCCTAGTTTGGGAAGGCTTCAGGGTAACAATCCAGCTGTGTGCATGTGTTATTCTCGATTCTTAGGACAAGCCTTTGGACTGTTGACATTTGTGTTGGGTGAGCACTTGGGCAGGGCTGTCTCACAGTATTTTCCCTATTTTCTGCACACTGAAATGGCCAGTTAGCTCTTCCTATCCCCAGAATTGGTCTCTCTGGCCTTTGTCAAAAAGTTTCCTGCTCTGCAGCAGCTTTGGGCAGAAAAATGCTTCACTTAATCTTCTACCTGCTACTTATGTAAAGGTGCTGCTTTTAAATTGATCTTTTCTCCCCACAGAAGAGAAACTAAAACTCTTCTATTTACCCCATCAAAATTCTGGTTCTGATGACAAACACAGGGAGAGGCTGGATGTTTTCGTAGCTGATACATTCTGTTTGAACAGTACATTTAATAAATCCCGGCATTGTAAGTTTTAGGTCAAGTCAGGAAGGAGAAGATTCTTTGTAGTCTCAGAATTACTCAGTTTCTCCAATACTTGATCTCTGGTTTAAAATCAGAAAGAAGCTTAGAAAGCAAAATATTCCAGGTCTTCTATTAATCTAGAAAAACACGTTTCCTCACATAACACACAACTTGATGGCTAAAAATTTGCAAATGGCTGTCTAATTTTTCTGAAGTCTCGTATTAAAAATTGGAACGGTCATGCTTGGCTCGGGAGTGATGCTGGGCTAGGTTAAATTCTTTGAAAATGGAGCAAATGGCATGTATAAACAAATTTCAAAATCACAATTTATCAGAGTACTAAATCTAACTGTCTTCTGTCTTTATCAGTGCTCTTGAACAAAACTGCTCTGCGTCTGTTGTTTTATCCAACAGTTCTCCAATTAAATTCAGTAAAAAATGAAAACTTTGTTTTTCTTTGCCCTTTCAGTTTATCCATGGACTAGTTTGTTTTGTGGGCTTTTTTTTTCCAGAGGGTCAGTCCATGACGCAATGGTTTTATCTCATATTGAAGAGTTTTAGGAGTATTTGAGGGCCCTGTAGATCTTTACAGAAGATTGACTTTTCTGTCTTAATTGCATAAATTGCATCCAAGTGCCTCTGGGATTTTGGCCCCCAAGGTGATCCATTCCCTTTATGAAGTTTAAGTGTTATGAATTGGACTGACTTTCCTACTTTTGTTCCTTTGCTCAGTGAGTTAGATGTTTCTTAATTTGTTTTTTATTCCATGCTACCCAAATGGAAAAAATTACCTGAGAAACCAAGTAAAAAATGAAGGAGAACTTAAAAATTTTATGCTAATAGAAAAAGATGGAATAATCTAACATTGTATTAAAAGAGAAAAACAGCCACAAATCTTTAAGCTATGATGAGTGAAAAAATATTTTTAAAAACATGAATATCTGCCCTCTAGGAATGAACTGGCAATGGAAAAAGTAAAAAAAAAAGATAAGCCTCTGTTC
Organism: Promerops cafer; assembly: GCA_013398275.1. NCBI lineage: Eukaryota > Metazoa > Chordata > Aves > Passeriformes > Nectariniidae > Promerops > Promerops cafer. The sequence continues at coordinate 175,570 of VZSE01007191.1, read as the reverse complement.
TCAGTGATACTGGTTTGGGGCAAAACTGCAAATAATTCATGTATAAACAGATAAAACCAGAACTTATTACATGGTGAAAAATCCTACTAGCAAAGGAGGGAAAACAGCTTCTTCTTGTCCTGTTCCCAGGGAGCAGAGCCCGACCCCCCGGCTGTCCCCTCCTGGCAGGGACTTGTGCAGAGCCACAAGGGCCCCCTGAGCCTCCTTTGCTCCAGGCTGAGCCCCTTCCCAGCTCCCTCAGGAACTCTCCAGCCCCTTCCCAGCTCCCTCAGGAACTCTCCATTCCCTTCCCAGCTCCCTCAGGAACTCTCCAGCCCCTTCCCAGCTCCCTCAGGAACTCTCCAGCCCCTTCCCAGCTCCCTCAGGAACTCTCCATTCCCTTCCCAGCTCCCTCAGGAACTCTCCAGCCCCTTCCCAGCTCCCTCACGAACTCTCCATCCCCTTCCCAGCTCCCTCAGGACCTCTCCAGCCCCTTCCCAGCTCCCTCAGGAGTTCTCCAGCCCCTTCCCAGCTCTGTTCCCTGCCCTGGCCATGCTCCAGCCCCTCAGGGCCTTTGTTGAGAGATCGCAGGTACGTGGGGATCTTTCGGGAAGTGCTTTGTCGGTTGTCTCGTTCATTATGCAGAGAAACGTTTCTGAGACGGGTTTTTGTCACTCGTAGCCTGTGATCGATGGTCTGTGCTCCCCCGCCCGGCTCTCCAGCACGATGTGAACAGGTTTGGGCACTCTGCTGTGCTGTACAACAGGTAAGGGCACGGGCGGGCCGTGGCTCCGGGAGCGTGCGCGTGCAGGTGAGGAGCTCTGCAGCACGGGGCTGAGGGTCTGCACAAACCTCCGTGTCCACGGAGCTCTGGCTGCCCCGTGCCTGGAAGGGTCCCAGGCTGGAGGGGGTTTGGAGCAACCTGGTCTAGTGGAAGGTGTCTCTGCCCGTGGCATGGGGTGGAATGAGGTGGGATTTAAGGTTCCTTCCCACCCAAAGCATTCTGTGAATCTCTGAAAGTTTTCAGATCTTCACTCTTGAAATGTCTTCAGTATTCACCTCTTCCCATCAGCCCTTCTTCATTGGGCTAAACTGTCTCAGCTCACATAGTTTTTCCAGTAATTTGATTTTTTTTTTCATTATTTTTATATATATATTTCTATTTTTTATTTATTTCATAATTGTGCATTTCAATGTATTTCACACTTATTTCTTAGCGGCACTGACAACGTTTATTTCCAAATCTGAATTCCACTCATGCTTTTTAAAATTTGTCCATGTTTCACTTTACACACCGTATCCTATGGGGCTGCTCTTCCCCAGGCACATGATGTTCAGTATGTGGGTGAAATCTTAGGTGAGATTTTGGCTGTTAAGCCTTACACACTGTAGTGATATCCCTGCTTCCAGATGAACAGCTGTTACTGAATCAGTGTAATCAAGTTTGAGAAATCTGTTTCATAGGTGTTGTAAAATGGAATGAAAATCATAATAAAAATACTTATTATTCAACCAAAGCTTCTCTTTTCAGTTGCCTTGGCCCTTCTTTGCTGTATTTTTAAAGGTGCATTGACAGACAGAGATGAGCAGAGAATTTTTGTGTGACGTTTTGGTGTAACTGCTAAAATTTAATGTTTTGCCTGGTGCAGCTGGGATACTGAAGGAGGTTTGAAATCCCTCACTCCTCCCTCTACAAAATATTATTTGTTTTGGGGGTTGTGTGGGGTTTTTTAGTTGACGCAATGACTCTGCTCAGTTGTTACCAGCCACGCAAAATGTGGTTTTCTTACAGAGGGGTACAGAGAGTGACAGCACCAAATTGTTTTGTCACAGTTTCTGATCTCTGGTTTAATGCTATGATACCTTCTCCCCAATTTTTAGCCTTCCTCTGTGTCTTGCCAGTGTAGATTACAGGAGGATCCCACATTTTTGCAGCATTTTATGTATAATCATGTTGATCAGGTCCCCTCAAAGTTTTGGCTGAAGGGGAAGATTGGTTGATGACCTTGAATAGCTTTGACTCTGTTGAGTCTCACTGGCTTCTCTGAAACAGTGAAATTTGTATGACCTTTTCTTTAGTGCCTCCCTTAACCAAGAGCCATTTATTTGCATTTATATATGCTGGCATGTAATAAAACACTTCCCTCAGACCTTAAAACCCATTTATCAGAAGCGGTGCTCTGTCTATGAAAACAGCTGCGAGTTTTTCTCTCTTTACTTCCATGTTGTCCAGCACCATGTATGTATTTGGAGGCTTCAACAGCCTCCTCCTGAGCGACATGCTGAAGTTCACACCTGAGAGATGTGAGGCATTTGCCAACGAGACGTCCTGCCTGCGGGCAGGTCCTGGTGTCAGATGTGTGTGGGCTCCCCGCCCTCCTCGCTGCATCCCCTGGGAAAATGCAACAGTGGAGCAGCAGCAAAAGGTCTTTGAAGACTGTCCTCCCAAGCCAGGTATGTGTCCCATTCTTTCTATTCCCTTTCCTGAAAGGCGTGCAGGCTCTTTTTCCAAATTCTGTCCTGTGTTAATTGTGTGCCATTACAAGGTCAGGTTTTAGGTGTGGGGCTGTGGTTGTGCTTTCAAGTGTCCCGGGAGCTCATCCTCTGACCAAGGGTCATGGAGCTGTGGAGGTGTTTCTGTCTCCTGCTCCTGAAGCTATTTGTTCATGAGATCTTTTTCCTACCCTGCTTCTTGGACTTGCTTTTCTATCCCTAACAAGCATCACCAGCCAGGAACCAGGCCTGGACCATCATTCTGTAAATGTTTGCTCCAAGAATTGACCTTATGAGAGCCAAGAATTTGGTGAAGAGCACCATGGGACAAGGAAGGGCGTCTGCATCTGGTGGAGTTATCCTGTGCTCTTCTAAAGAGACAGCAGGAATACTACTTTAGGAAAAGTTGCATTATTTTTTCGGCAGGGGGTTGGTACCAGATGATCTTTAAGGTCCTTTCCAATCCCAACCATTCTGGGATTCTATGATTCTATGTATAGAGACAGATAAAATGAATTAATGTTTTCAGGTCTGATTCCTGTATTTCCCCTTAGGATAATTTTAAACAACTTTCTCCTGATACATTCATTGCTCTGAATTGATTATACAACCCTTGATTCTGTAACAGATGTGCAGCCTTTAATTATTTAGTAGAAACTGATGTAAGGGGACATTGCCTTGCTGGGCTCTCGATGTACAATAAATTTTCACAAAACACAGGCAAAAATAATTGGAAAGATGAATGAAAAATTCAAGCTTCACATGAAAATTCTCCACTTGAAAGCCAGGCTCGCAGGAAGATGGGCCTGTGCTGGGAGATGGCCACTGTCCTTATGGAATGTCCTCTGGCATCATTTCCCTGGGCATTAACGTGTCCTTGTTCATGTGCTTCCATGTCTTGGTGCATTATTTTCTGGTGGTGTGTTTTAGGGCTCCTTGGGCACTAAAAATGGTTGCTGTTGTAAATAAAAGCATTTTTGTATCAGTTCAAACAAATGAAAGTACCTGATTTTAGTTGCTAACAGAAAATCTACAGGCACTGCTATTTGGTTGTATCTTTTGCTGTAAATAATCAAGTTCTTAGAGCTCTGTCAGGAAATGCCTGTTTTTGGTCATGCAGGTTTTTTTCTTTACTAGTTGTAGACAATGAAAAATGTGATCAGATTACAGACTGCTACAGCTGCACAGCCAACACAAACAGCTGTCAGTGGTGTTCTGACCAGTGTATCCCAGCACACAACAACTGCACAGAGGAACAGGTAATGGCTCTTAACACTTCCTTCGTTTAAATTTAACCTTTGGAGTAGCAAATGTCCACGTTTTCATCTGTCAGTGTTATGATCTCTGTTTTGTTATTCCCAGTGCATGTCTAGCTCAAAAGTGCTACATGCTTGGATTTTTTCCATTTGATCCGAGGGTTTTGCATGGTATTTTCCAATGAATCTAGGAGGATGGCTGTGGGCAGGGGAAAAGGTGGAGGTTTCACCATGGTATGATTATTCATTAATCACATATTGGGTTTGGTATCAATAGGGCTTTCCCTAGAAAAAACAAAATAGCCCTCTTGTAAAAGCTTTAGTACGGAAAACATGTCAGGTGATGTTTTGGGAGGGTATCTTGCATAACCAGTCCAGGCTGTGCCCAGTTCCACAGCTTTCGGGTATATAAATTGCTTTGTAGAGCTCAGCTGTGATATTTAGTGTTGTAATCATGGCTGTTATAAACCCACGTGGCTTGGATACGGAAAACGTCTCACCTGTGCTATTTGTTTTAGGTTCCTGTTACTCTCTATGACAATTGTCCTAAGGATAATCCTGCCTATTACTGTAACAAAAAGACAAGTTGTAAAAGCTGTGCCATGGATCAAAACTGTCAGTGGGAACCTAGGAATCAGGAGTGCATTGCTTTGCCAGGTAGGTACTGGTGGCATAATCCAAATTCACCCCCTCCAAAAGTTGTTGCGGGTTTTTAAAAATTTTTGTTGGTTTTACCCCCAAATCTGTAATTTTTAGTGTTAAGATGGAGCAAATAGCATTGTTTAATCATACCAGCTTTGGTATGAAACTTAATTTGTAGTAAATCCAGCAAGTCTGCTGGAATATTTTTCAGTCCTAGTTGTCTGAAGAGGACTGTGATCACTCGTATAATTATTAGGCTGTATTTCATCTCTCCCTTTTCATTAGATAAAAGCTGTTAAGAATAGTCTTCTACAAGATATTAGATTTAATAATGCATGCTATTTAATTTAGGAACTAAAATTGTGCAAAAGCATAATGGCACTTACTGGACAAATGAGGCAAGTAACACCTGTAGTGTTTAAGGAAAATTCTCCTATTAGAGTGTTTCCAGTGGAGCTCACAGGAGCTGGTTCTTAGTTCCCTTGCAGTACATTTTTTTTTTTTATCCCAATGACTGGGAGAGAAATACAGGATCTTCAGTGATTAACATTTGTAGGTAATAAAATATAGAGAAAGAGGAGAAAACCCCTTAGACAGGACATTTTAATGGCCATGGAAAGCCTTCCCCTGGGAACCGGTAGGTCTGGACATGTCCAGGTCTGGTGTTTGTGAGTCTGCAACAGTTTAAAATTGAGGAGACTTTGAAGAACAGTAATGAAAGTGAGAAAAACATCTTTTGGTGAGATAGATAAAGAGCTTGATCTGTTTTGTTTGATGTAGAAAAGGGGATGATCGGATCATATGTGTAAAAAGCTCATCGGAAAAATTGACTCTTGAGAGCTTTTCCATCTGTTAAGTCTTGAATTCACACAGGGAATGCCCATCAGGGTTTTTTCTGTAAGGGAAATAATTAATCACAAAGTGTAAGGAGTTCTTCAGTAATGGGGCTGTGCTCAAGCTGAAGCAGGGATTAATCCTGGAAGTTCGTGCTGTGGACAGGATTAGCGCAACAGCCCTCTCCTGCCAAAAGGTCCCCTGACAACTGTGGGTGAATAAGTGGCTTCAAGACATCAACAAAATACAAATTTGTTTTTTTTTTCTCTTTCTCCTACAACAAGTTTACTGTTCAACATTGTAATAAGCACTTTGATTACATACTACAGATAACTAAATGCTGATGTAGGACTTCAGCTCCCCTAAACAGATTTCCTTCTCCTGCAATATTGTTATGTATCAACATTTCTGAGCACATCTCTAAGTCATACTGGTTTAGGATAGGGCTGTAGGTATTTCTTAGTGGAAAGGCTCATAGAATCCTTTAGGCTGGAAAATACCTCCAAGATCATCATCATCATCAAGTTCAACCTCTGTCCCAACCTCACCATAGCACTGTGCCGCAACACTAAGGGCCATGTCTGCTCATTTTCTGAACGCTTCCAGGGGTGGGGACTCCACCACTGACCTGGGCAGCCCCTTCCAATGCTTGGCAACACCTTCAGGGAAGACATTTTCCCTCTTATGCAACCTAAACCTTGCCTGGCACAACTTGAGGGCATTTCTCCTCATTCCCAGGGAGCAGAGCCCGACCCCCCGGCTGTCCCCTCCTGGCAGGGAGTTGTGCAGAGCCACAAGGTCCCCCGTGAGCCTCCTTTTCTCCAGGCTGAGCCCCTTCCCAGCTCCCTCAGGAACTCTCCAGCCCCTTCCCAGCTCCCTCAGGAACTCTCCAGCCCCTTCCCAGCTCCGTTCCCTGCCCTGGACTCTCTCCAGCCCCTCCAGGGCTCTCCAGAGCTGCCCCAGCACTGGAGCTGCCCCAGCAGTGCCAGCACAGGGACGGGCACTGCCCTGGCCCTGCTGCCACCCCAGAGCTGGCCCAGCCCAGGGGCCACTGGCCCCTTGCCCACCTGGGCTCATGTTTTTTCATGGTTCTTTCACTACCTTGATTGTTGGGAAGCTCACCTGCATCTCTGGGTTTACTTTCTTTCCCCTCCTTGTCCACCAGAAAATATCTGCGGAACAAACTGGCATTTGGTTGGCAACTCCTGCCTGAAGATCACCAACGCCAAGGAGAACTACGATCATGCCAAACTGTCCTGCAGGTCCAACGGTGCTTTACTGGCTTCTCTCACCACCCAGAAGAAGGTGGAATTTGTTCTGAAGGAGCTGCAGAAGATTCAGTCTTTGGTGAGTGCTTCTCTTGTATGTCCCTTGCGCAGTAAAGCTGTGGTGGTGGAGAAGTCCTTGCTGGAGTATTATGTGTTCTGTACACAATGGAAAAGCCTCTTAACCAAAACCAACTGATTTTCTTTTGAAATTCAGTGTACCCTCTGGGTGCTTCTGAGCTGAAATTGTAGAGAATGTAAATGGGAAAGAAAAATATAAACATACACAGTGCCTTAAGAGATATCACTTTCTGTACTGGAATCACACCCTCATTTCCCCAGGGGAATACAGGGCTGCAGCAGGAGCCCTCTGGTGACCTGTGCACAATGTTTTATAAATAAAAGTCCCTTTGGGGCACTGGAGGTATTTAATGTAAAGTACTGAGTTATTTACTCCACTCAGAAATGCAGCTGTTTAAAATGTCACCTTCTCATTGCACAGAGCTGCTTGGCTTATTGGGCGTTATTTGCATGTGATTTAGTGGCAGGTGCTTTTCTGTCAGGCCCAGGGAGAATGAATTGGGATTTTTCCCGCTTCATGCCTCAATTAAATAAATACATATTTTTTCCAGTCCCTGGGAGAAGAAGGGAGATGGTCAGGGCAGGTTGTGTAGGTGGTGCTACAGCCCCGACAAAGAACAATGCTGTGCATTTCTGCTAAAATCCTGGATTAGCCCGGAAAGCTGCTGTGGCCTGATGGCACATCAGAATAACAACTCAGGGGTCCCAGAGGCCACTGTGGGAAGCATTTTTCTCTAGGAAAAATGAGGTTGGAGGCAATAGGATTGCTTTTTTTCAAGAGAGAACATGCTTTAGTACTTAAAAGAAATATTCCCCTGTTAAAACAAGAACATTCCCTGTCTTGATTCCCTTTGTAATTTTAAAGTGGAATTTCAACAATTACAATGTTTTAGAGGGGAGTCAATTTAGTCAAGGAAAGGTAGGGTGAAGTTAAGAAAGATTGTTGGTTAAATCTTTTGTAAAATGAAGAAGCCAAGCCTGGGATACTGTAAAAATACACGGTTCTGACAGCTCCAAGAGTTTCTGGATATTCCAGTAGCTGAGTGTAGTGTAAATTCCTAAAGACACATGGTAACTCTTCCCTCATAGTGTTTTAATCTTTACACTGTGTAAAAAAGAATTGTTAATTTACAGCGTTATTTTTCCACCTACACAGTCCTTTGAAAAGTGAGCCTAAGGAGACTAGGAGCCTGTTTTAATGGGTATTATGATAGAATGCTTGTAAGGTGGGAAGCTGTATCCTGAGCTGATCCCAGAGTGTGGGCAGCAGGGGAGGGGGAACTCTGCCCCTGTGCCCCCTCAGGTGAGAGCCCACCTGCAGAGCTGCCCCAGCCTGGGCCAAGAGCAGGAGGACGTGGAGCTGCTGGAGAGAGCCCAGAGGAGGCCCCGGAGCTGCTGCAGGGCTGGAGCCCCTCTGCTCTGGAGCCAGGCTGGGAGAGCTGGGAATGTTCCCCTGGAGAAGGGAAGGCTCCAGGGAGAGCTCAGAGCCCCTTGCAGGGCCTGAAGGGGCTCCAGGAGAGCTGGAGAGGGACTGGGGACAAGGCCTGGAGGGACAGGAGCCAGGGAATGGCTCCCACTGGGCAAGGGGAGATTGGGCTGGGTTCTTGGGAAGGAATTGCTGGCTGGGAGGGTGGGGAGGCCCTGGCACAGGGTGCCCAGAGCAGCTGGGGCTGCCCCTGGGTCCCTGGCAGTGCCCAAGGCCAGGCTGGATGGGGCTTGGAGCACTGGTGGCTGTGCTGGGGGAGGCTCTGCTTTGCAGTTACTCCTTTTTCGAGCTAACTGTATGTAGATGTTTATTAATAACAAGAAAGTATGTTGGTGTTAGCATGATATGCTTTGTAACCCTGTTGCTGTTGGAAGCTGCAGCTCTAGGGTATAAAAGTGCATAAAATCAGCTCAAAGTAGATGATGTTTACTTATTTTAGCAGTAAAACCACATATTATACCAACAGAGCTCAAATGCTGCTCCCCAAAATGAAAGTTTGCCAAAAAGTAAATTGCCAGTAGAAATAGTTGTCTTATAGGATCTTTATATTAAGAACTTTGTGGCCAGGAACACTAACTTAGATTTGACCTGCTCCTTTATTTCTAGCCCAAAACTTTGACTCCATGGGTTGGACTGAGGAAAATCAATGTGTCCTATTGGTGCTGGGAAGACATGTCTCCTTTCACCAACACCCTTGTCCAGTGGCTTCCCAATGAACCAAGTGATGCTGGATTTTGTGGATATTTAGCTGAGCCTTCCCAACAGGGATTGAAGGCAGCGACATGTATCAACGAGGTCAACGGCACTGTCTGTGAAAGGCCAGGTAACAACAGCTGTCTGGTTGATTTGTATTTCCTAGAGAGTAAAGAGAATGCAATTTATTCCATTTTAAACCAGCTGCATCATGACTTTGCCAAAGAAAAGTACTTCTGTACGTCTTGTACGTCTTGTATTTTATGCAGGAAATAAAAATTTTAAAAATAACTCAGCATTTACACTGTTAACTGTAAAATATTTGAAGTACATGATTTTAATTATTTTTTTTTCTTCATTTCATACCTACATGTGACATTCAGGGTAATTATGGTATAGAGCAATCTCCTGTTTCCAAAAAATAAAAAAAATAATAGTAACTTTCTGATTGAATTCCCCTTTTTCCCCTCCCCTGCTATGTAGCCAGAGGAGGGTTTTATCAAAGTTTGAAATTAATTGGCCAAGACACTTTGGAGATATGAGAACTTTGAAAAAAAGAAGCTATTTGCTTTTGGGAAAAGTCTTCCAGCTTTGTTGAAACTGCGTATCTTTTCAAATGGCTTGGTCTGTTAATTCTCCATTGTAGCTGATTATTTCTGAATACCAATTAGTGCCTCTTTAAGTATTAGGGAAGTTGGTTGATTAAATAAAAATTTTAAGTACACTGCTCCAGTTGAAATCGTTCTTTGTGGAAGTGCAGGATCCAAATCCTGAATGTGGAACCTGAACTCAAAATTCCGTATGTTTTCACTTGCAGCGCTTGGGTTTAAGCTTTACGCTGGTTTTTATAGTCTGAGAACAGTCACTTGAAGCAAAACTTGAAGCATTGGCTCATACTATGAACTGCTGAGTTAGTTCTGCTTTCAGTGCTTGTTTGATGTCTGGAACTGATCAAATCACTTAAAGCATGTCCCCACGTGCTCATGGAAACCAGGGTTCTACCCCGCACATTGCTGGGGAGGGTAACTAAGGAATACAGGAGCAGAACTGCAGAGGAAAAGAGACCACTGCTCCATTCCCTGGAGCAGCTGGGGCTGCCCCTGCATCCCTGGCAGTGCCCAAGGCCAGGCTGGACACCGGGGCTGGGAGCAGCCTGGGACAGTGGGAGGCGTCCCTGCCATGGCGGGGGTGGAACGAGATGGTCTTTATGGTGCCTTCCCAGCCGAGGCATTCCGTGGTTGTTTCCGGAGGAGAACTGATCGCTGTCCTCTCCCACAGCCAACCACAGCGCCAAGCAGTGCCGCACGCCGTGCGCGCTGCGCGCCGCCTGCGGGGAGTGCACCAGCGGCAGCTCCGAGTGCATGTGGTGCAGCAACATGAAGCAGTGCGTGGACTCCAATGCCTACGTGGCCTCCTTCCCCTACGGGCAGTGCATGGAGTGGTACACCATGAGCAGCTGTCCGCGTGAGTGCCCGCGCCTGCCTCGGGAGTGCGCGCTCCTGGCTGGGAGACCCGTGTGGGTTGTGCTGAAAATCCCCTGCATGAAAGGAGCAAGGCCGGGCTGGATGGGGCTTGGAGCACCCTGGTCTAGTGGAAGGTCTCCTGCCCATAGCAGGGGGTGGAATGACTCAGTCTCCAAGGTCCTTTCCAGCCGAAAGCATTCTGTGACTGCCTGATTATCAAGTCCAAATTAGGGTTTACACAAGTGTTTTGTTCTGAAGTGTTGTCTACTTACATACTGTAGTAGGAATTCCTACATGATTTTAAATAAATGATTTACTTTTTTGCCACTTTTAGGTAGACGTGAGCAAACTGCAAAAGCTTCGTGGCACTTTGGAATAGTGTGTTTTCTTTTCAAACTGGGGTAAAAGAGCCTAAAAACTTAAAACTACTGAAGATGGAGAAATTATTTTACTTACGTTGAATTTTTTAGGTCCTGGGTGTGAGCAGGGGCATCACAAGTAACTCAAAGTGTTGCAAAATAAGAGATGAAGAAAATAAATATAAGGAACAGGAGAGTATGAACTTCCCATATTGCCAGAGGTCAAAAGTTGGAGGAAGCATCAGGCAGGAGATGAGTAAGCTAAAATAATAGAAAACAAACTCTCTTTTCTTTTTAAAGGCAAATATTGTCTATTTAAACATCAAAATAGAAAGTCTGCTCATCTTGCAACACCAAGAATCCAGAAAGTATTTTTCAAGATGGTCTGGGAAAAGGAATAGAAAATGTTCTTTGTATGTAAAGAGTTTGTCACCCCTAAAATTCAATCCCGTTAGAGAAAGGAGGGGCTAAAGGGTGGAATTTTATTCTCCTCTTTGTATTCTATGCTTTTTGATTCAGATAAATACTTGAAATAATAGCATGTGATACTGAAACATGGTAGGAAGAGGCTCAGAGTGACTAAACTGGCTGGTTTTTAGCCTTTGTTTCCAGATGCCTCATTTGATCATCCGATCTATTTTAAATCAACCGGAGATGTTTTGTAGAGGGAACATTAACCTCTGTTAGAGGGTGTGAACACTCTGTTAGAGTGTTAGAAGGTGGTGTGTAATGGTTTGAAAAACCTCTGTGTGTGTTGTGCTGTTCTGTAACTCATTGCTTATTGGAACCTTTGTTAATAGTTATCTTAGATTCTGGAATAAATATGCTGATAGGAGTGATATGTTATGGTGAATATCAGAATAAATATTTCTAGATTTGATGAGATAAATATTTTAGTGAGATAAAAATACAACTACGCAGAACACATTCTGCATTTTTTGTTGCTTGTGTTTGAGATGGTGATTTATTCCACAATTTTGTATTTTGGTTTGGTTTTTTGTAGCTGAAAACTGCTCAGGCTACTGCACGTGTGCTCAGTGCTTGGAGCAGCCGGGCTGTGGATGGTGCACGGATCCGAGCAACACCGGGAAGGGGAAGTGCATCGAAGGCTCTTACCGGGGTCCTGTCAAGATGCCGACCCCATCCACACAGGGGAAGCACAGCTTGGAGCCTGTCCTCAATGTCAGCATGTGTTCTGTGGAGAACAGCTATAACTGGTCCTTTATTCAGTGTCCAGGTAAACGAGCAGCGTTTCATTGTCCAACATTTCGATTAAGTGCAAGGGGAGAGAGTTTTTAAGACTATGGTGGTGTCTTGTGTTCCCTCCTCTTAATGGAGGGAGGAGAAGAGCATGGGATATAAATAGGAATTACACAATTTGAGATTGAAAGAGCTGTGAAGCAGCTGAGTTGCACAGGTTTGCTGCATGAAGACATTATTTATTACTTGAGAGAAATCTTTCCTATCCCTACAAACCTTTACTGAGACTTTAACTTTTGTTTGTTTGTTTATTTTAAGGCTGTTTGAGAGAAAGGTAGATCTTCCTTTGAAGGCTGTTTTAAGTGTTAATAATGCTTAGGATGATTTTTAACGAAAGTTTTTGACACAAAACTAACACTCCCCTCCCCATTCCTTGTAAATCCATCCCACCAGCAGCTTTCAGTCCAATGTACACATAATGTTTTGCAGTTCAGTTTTCGTGTGTTGCTTTAAATCCCATTTTTTGATATACACCTGTCTTTGGGTCCATGTATTACTAGCAAGAGACGAGAACGTCTCGGGACGGTGCATGAAATGGTTTCATTTGTCCTCTGCACAGGGCAGACTCCTGACGGTCTCTGTGAGCTGTATTTGAGCACCAGTACTCACAGTTTTCCTGTTTCCCACAGCCTGTCAGTGTAACGGGCACAGCAAGTGTGTAAACGAGAGCATTTGTGAGAAGTGTGAGAACCTGACCACGGGCAGGCACTGTGAGACGTGTATCTCGGGCTACTACGGGGATCCCACCAACGGGGGCACGTGCCAGCGTAAGTGCTGCCTCACAGCTTCCTGCACTGAGCTCGTCCATGGTTTCCACTCTTTGCTCATTCCTCCGCTGTCTTGACACAAATGATGTCCTGGTAATTCATGTTTTCTTTCTGCAGGCGAGGCTCAGTTCTTGTTTCTTCAAATCAAAGACACTCAAACTGCTGAGTGAAATTACTTTCATTGCACATAAAGATGATTTTATACCCTCCTTTCTAAACTTGGAATGACCACAGTGAAAAATGTCTGTATTTTAGTGTTTGATGATCCTCTTTTTAAAAGAAACAGCATTGATCCAAATGTCTTGAACCAATTTCTGCTTATCTAAGTTTCACCTTCTATTCAATTTGGTTGATGTGTTGTGTGTTTATATTTAAAATTGTCTGCTTGATAAAGGCTTGCCATATTTCACTGAGGACTTGGCTGGATTTCAGTTGAGGATTAGGAGAACCCTGTTAAAATTGCATTTCAGTTTGTAAAGTGCTTTGGGACTCTTTGGCACTTTGTTTTCAGCTGTGCAAGATCCAGTTAGCAAACTGGGAAAAAGTCTTCCTTGAAAGACCAATGCATTTAATATTGACAAATATGCATGGAAGACTTGGAGTTTTGACCTGTAACCTTGTGGCATGGTTTTGAACTACTGTGAATTTTTCAGTGTTGTGGCATGGGGAGACCAACTGTAAACTAGAACCCAGCTGTGAGAGGTGCAGATGTGAGGGAAGATGCTTCTTCCTTCTAAGAGATTTAATCATAGAACCATGGAATTGTTTGGGTTGGAAGGGACCTTAAAACTCATCTCATCCCAATTCCCCCACTGCCATGGGCAGCGACACCTCACACTGTCCCAGGCTGCTCCAAGCCCCAAGTGTCCAGCCTGGCCTTGGGCACTGCCAGGGATCCAGGGGCAGCCCCAGCTGCTCTGGGCACCCTGTGCCAGGGCCTGCCCACCCTGCCAGGGAACAATTCCTGCCCAATATCCCATCCATCCCTGCCCTCTGGCAGTGGGAGCCATTCCCTGTGTCCTGTCCCTGCAAGCCTTGTCCCCAGTCCCTCTCCAGCTCTCCTGGAGCCCCTTCAGGCCCTGCAAGGGGCTCTAAAGTTTCCCTGGAGTGTTCTTCAGGGGAACATTCCCAGCTCTCCCAGCCTGGCTCCAGAGCAGAGGGGCTCCAGCCCTGCAGCAGCTCCGGGGCCTCCTCTGGGCTCTCTCCAGCAGCTCCACGTCCTCCTGCTCTTGGCCCAGGCTGGGGCAGCTCTGCAGGTGGGCTCTCACCTGAGGGGGCACGGGGGCAGAGCTCCCCCTCCCCTGCTGCCCACACACTGGGATCAGCCCAGGGCACGGGGGGTTCTGGGCTGGGGCATGTCCAGCTGTCACCCAGCAGCACCCCCAAGTCCTTCTCCCCAGGGCTGCTCTCCAGCCATTCCCCACTCATCCTGTGTTTGTGCTCTGGCTTGCTCCAACCCCCGTGCAGGACCTTGCACTTGGCCTTGTTGAACTTCATGAGGTTCACACAGTCCCATGTCTCCAGTCTGTCCAGGTCCCCTTTGATGCTGTCCAGGTACTGTTGGAGGCCATCTGGGTCCATATGGATGTCTCCTCTTCTCTCCAGCATGCTGACCTTACCAGTTTCTTGTCACCAGCAAACTTGCTGCGGGTTCCTCAGTCCCACTGCCCCCGTCACCAACAGACACTGTCAAACAGCACTGGCCCCAGTGGATTACATTAGTGGAGTATAGTGAGGTGGAATGAGACAATTAGGTACAGTGATGGAAAAGGTAGAATAAAAATAACACTGGTCAGAGTAGTGTCAGTACTTCTGTGAAATGCATGTGGGTGCTTTGTGGCCAGCTTGGAAGAATGAAGTGGATGTGATTAATGAACGGACATTGAAGACTTCTTATTGCTTCTTCCAAGTGTGGAGACAATCCAGTAGAAAATACTTGGATATTAATTTAGTGTGTTTGTTGGAAGTAGTGCCTACCTTTTAGATGAACATGAGGGTCAGTTAGCTGGAGCATGGAGTCCTGTTTCCTCAAGCAGCAGGGAGGTGGTGATGGTTGAGGCTATGAAGAACTTCCCAAAGGACAGATTCGAAGAAGGGGCTGAAAAACTCACACGGATACAGCTGCCTCCCTTAGAGCAAAGGGATATGGAATTCCAACAGACAGCACAACCACATGGGTACAAAGGAGAAGGTGCATTCCTGACATTTGATTTCACAACATTATCTGCCAGATTAAATACTGCTGATACTCATAAACTCAGGTGAAGATACTTTGAAATGCTCTGAAGTTTACTTGAAAGTAATGAATAAATTGAGGCTGAGTTGCCTGAGAAAATACAGAATTCTACCCTGAGCTTTCAGGTTTAATCACTGGATCACAACGTGCCTGTTGGTAAGTGTCACTTTCCTATCTGTGTGGAAATGCAGAGAGTAAGTTCCTTTGGACTCTTGCGCATAAGGGTTGTCCCAAAATAGTTTGTTGTTGAGATAATGAATGACAGACTGAAATCATCCAGATGCCTGAAAAAGAAATTAGAAAATGTGTTGAGAGATTATGGAACAGTGTTCATTCCTTATCTGATGGAACCAGTAGCTCACGTCAGAAATGCTTTGCTCTCAAGTGCTTTGGACCCAGGTTTTTAATTTGCTGTGATTTAACACTATTTACTGGGAAGGGGAGACAATGAGGGAAGCAGGAACTTGGGCATAAAGGCTGAGGTGGATTGGGAAAGGGAAAGCAAGAGCAGATCACCCTATCTGATGCAGCCAGGCTGACTGCTGCCTATTAGTCATTTTTGCTTGGTGAAAACCTTTCCAGGCGGGAATTCTTCAGATAAGGATTGGCTGATGGGCAGCAGAGCTAGCTCCTTTTTTCTCCCTTCTCCTAGCTGTGGTCCCTCCATCCTTTCCCATTAATAATGTGCTGATTTCACTCTTTTTGTGCACTTGTGAGCAATACTTAGTGCTGCTCTGTTTTCAGAGCTCACGGTCACAGCCATGCTACAGACTGTTGTTGTACACTCCAGCCTGACACACAGACATCTGTGTGTTTGCACACTCACTGCCTAGTGTGAGTCCTGGGATCATGGAATGGTTTGGGTTGGAAGGGTTCTAATAGACCATCCTGTTCCACCCCTGCCATGGCAGGGACACCTCCCACTGTCCCAGGCTGCTCCAGCCCCAGTGTCCAGCCTGGCCTTGGGCACTGCCAGGGATCCAGGGGCAGCCCCAGCTGCTCTGGGCACCTGTGCCAGGGCCTCCCCACCCTCCCAGGGAACAATTCCTTCCCCATATCCCATCTAACTCTGCCCTCTTTTATTTCAATGCCTTCAGTTATACATATCCCTGTAAAAAGTTCCAACACAAGATTATATTACTTGTGTTGAAAATATTTTGTCAAACTGCAGTTATTTCCCTGAAAAATTGTTTGCATCACATCATACACCCTGGTGTTGGCAGAGCTAGGCAGATAATAACTAAATGGCAGGTAAATCACTCCTCAGAGGTTGCTTTTAGGAAGTGTCCAAGCAGAGGAGTATTAATCAGGTAGGGCAGGAAATGCAGCACATCAAGTGTAAAAATAGCTACAAGGTGCTTTCTCTGCATTCAGGATTTTTCTGAATTTTCTGGTTAAAGTTTCCCATGAAAATATGCTGGTGGGAGATAAGGAAGTTATTTGCAAGTGAAGGGAAGGCACTATTATGCTTGAAATCCGATTGCAGCTGTGACAGCGCTTCCGAACACATCCATGCAGCCTTCGCTGGTGGCCCACAAGTGCCAGGTGCCATGGACCTGCCTGATTCCCTCTCCCAGGGCTGAGGGGGGCCCTGCAGGGCAGCTAAAGCACGTGGCATGGAAGAATAGTGTTGGGCAGGTGGGTGATGGTGTTGCCAGTGGGAAGCTGGACGATCACAAGCACACAAAGAGGAGTAATGATCCCCATGACCATCTCTGAATGAGTCCGTGACCCGTGGTTTGTGGAGAAGGTAGAAGGAGACTCATCAGGTGGAAGGTGGTTCATCATCAGGCTGTTACCACGATTCACAGTTAAAAAGCCATTTCCAGTGGTTTTGGGTTTCTGCTCTGTCATCCGACTCTGGCAGGAAATTGTCCTTTGTAGACTCCAGCGAGGTTGTCTAGAACATTCTCTCAATAGTTTGTTTCCAAAGTTCAAAGTTCTCTGAAAAGCCACGAGAAAATGTCTCTGTGCATATTCCAGTTCTTTAGTGAATGATCTCCAGTTACAGGCTTGTAGGAAAGTGGATAAATGAATAGATTCTGTTGTTTTACATAGAGATATTTGAGTGTTCAGTCTTCCTGATATGCTAGAGAGCAGAGAGGAAAAAAAAATTAATGTTACTGCTCAAGATGCTGCAATCTGCCTTTAAACAACCTGAGGTTTAAAAATCAGGAGAAATTTCATGTATGTTCATATTGAATGTAGATCCAACTTCATTTTGCTTCCCTTGTGCAAAGCATGAGGAAAAGAAGTACAAGACATTCTCGATAGTACTAAGACTTATTTTTCTTTAAGTAGCACTAAAGAAAAGAGTGTTTCCTTCACCAAATACAATTATTTTGTTGAATTTTCATCCAGTCTCCTTGTTCCCACAATAGGCCTTTTTGCTTCTTCCTATTTTGCTCTGTGTTGCTGCTAGGAAACCCCTCATCCACATCTGAGAAGCACAATTAAGTGTCCCTGATACAGTATAGCTTCCATTATGTGCCAACAGAAAGAAGATATCAAAAGGATTCCTAAAATAAGGTCCAAGGCTGGCAGAGATATTCAGGATGGGGACTTCATGTCTAAGAATCTGCTGGTACATTGATTGGCATGGCTGCTTAATGAGGAGGAATATGTCTTCTTAACAAGGAGGCTCCAGCCTTTAAAGCATCTTGTTCCCAGCAAGCTCAAGGTCCATAAACAAGGGATCTTCGCTTTGTGTAGTTTTTTCCTTATACTGTACACTCTGCTATGCACAGCTCCAGATGGATGCACCTGCATTGGCAGAATGACTCCTAAAAGGCACCTACATGCCAGGAGAAGTTGTTAAATCTGTTCTTCCAGTGACAGTGAACAAGATGTCAAAGTCAACTGGCTGTGTAGACTTTATTCTTACTTGTTGGTCTGGTTTTGGGGTTTTTGTGACTGTTTCTCCTCTATATCTTTATAAGTAAAGGTCTCGAAGTGTGTCAATATGAGCATTTAGCTTAAATCAGGACCATTTTTGGGAAGAAAATCTTCTGTATGTCCCCACCATGCTAGCTTGGGTTGGATCTTGAGCAGACTGAGGTGTATGAGGTGGTCTGTTTTGGGCATGCCCCAAACCTTAAGTAGTTCAGGGCTGTGCAGGTTTGCTTCAACCACATCTCGATGACATTCAGCACAAAGTTATCCTAAAATATATTGGAGAATGAACCCCAACTAGTCCCAGCATGGACATCATCATCTTAGCCCCAGATGTTTTCTGCTGATGCTCTTGATAATGACATTATTTCCTCAATAGGACTGATGAAACATTATTTTTCCCAAGGCCTATTTATTTATTTCTGGAAAAAGCCCTTCAAGTCCCACAGGCTTTGTTTTATTTTCCAAACTCTTCTCTCAAGAGTTTTGAGTTTGGCTGAAATGTGTTAGCAAGCCCAAAATTATTTCAAATGTTGTATTTTCCTTCCTAGTTATGATATCACCCCTGCTGTCTAACAGTAGGAGAGGAAGTGAAATGAATTTTTGAGGCTAAAAAGCAGCGTCTGATGATGATTTCATACAAAACACCAGTCCTGGGTAACCTATGCTTGCTCTGTTTTGTCGCACAGTTCTATTTTCATCTGCCTTCAGTAGCACAAAGCAAGCAAAGAGCACCAAATGGGTTTTCATCTGCACGTTAATTGTTGATGTATCTCAGTTTGACAACTAAAAGATTTACTTGCTGTCAAATTTGTTTCTCTTCTTCATTCAACGTTGCATCTTCTCCCCCTCTGCTCAACAGCTTGCAAGTGCAATGGCCACGCGTCCATCTGCAACACAAACACAGGGAAATGTTTCTGCACAACCAAGGGAATCAAAGGAGACGAGTGTCAGCTGTGAGTTCACTTCCCTTTCTTATTTGAAATAAAAAAACTGTGCACCTAACACCTCGGACACCCCCCATTTTTAATGGTTGTGTTTATGATGTCTCTGCTCGTTTCTTCCTCCTGACAGTTGACTGACTGCACTGAGGGTGCAGCCAGCCGTGCTTCCCCTGGGGAATATCATGAACAGAATGATTTCCTGAAGAATTCCAGTTTTAAAAACATTTCAGCTGGGAATGTCATGCAGAAGGGATGGATGAAAAAAATCCCCAACCCCCAAATGATACATAGAGTCACAGAATGGTTTGTGTTGGAAGGGACCTCAGGGCTCATCCTGTTCCACCCCCTGCCATGGGCAGGGACACCTCCCACTGTCCCAGGCTGCTCCAAGCCCCAATGTCCAGCCTGGCCTTGGGCACTGCCAGGGATCCAGGGGCAGCCCCAGCTGCTCTGGGCACCTGTGCCAGGGCCTGCCCACCCTGCCAGGGAACAATTCCTGCCCAACATTTCATCTAGACCTACTCTCTGATAGTAGGAAGCTAGTCCTCCTTGTCCTGTCACTCCATCCTCTTGTCCAAAGTCTCTCTCCAAATCATCATGGAGGCTCACTTCAAGTACTGGAAGTCCACAATTACGTCCAGGAGACCCAACTTCTCCACTGTCCTCAGTCCCTCTGCAGCTCTCCTGGAGCCCCTTCAGGCCCTGCAAGGGGCTCTGAGCTCTCCCTGGAGCCTTCCCTTCTCCAGGGGAACATTCCCAGCTCTCCCAGCCTGGCTGCAGAGCAGAGGGGCTCCAGCCCTGCAGCAGCTCTGGGGCCTCCTCTGGGCTCGCTCTGCTTTGCTTTATCCCTCAGTAGCTTCTTTTAAATTGGTAGATTTCACCGTCCATGCTCTCTGATGTTGTTCAGCGGGAGTGTAAATATATCCAAAATGAGCCTTTGACATTCAAGCAGTTTAATGCAGCAGTTTTAGAGCAACAAATTTGCTGGAGGTTTCTCTGTAACATAACCGAAATGCTTTTAGTGTAATGTTAGTGGAAATAATTTAATTCCAAATAATTCCATTGCCAGGTTTATTTTTAAAGCATTGCTCACATGAGTAAACATTTATAGGCTAGAACCTGAAATAGCCATAAATGACTAAGCTAGTCCAGTTCCGTGCATTGTGAAGAGCTAATAAATACCTTCCAAGTGGATGCAAACGTTAATACCCAGCATTTTATATTGCATTTTTACTGCAAATGAGTTGGACTTGCAGGGAACATGGAATTCCTTCATCAGCTCAGTCTAGCTCAGACATTTATCTTTAATTGTGTACTGTTACTAGCACAGGTTTTGTTTTCTGGTATTTAGTGGCTGGGAATAAATAGAACTGAAAAAAAATCCATTTATTAAAAAATGTATATTCTTTTTAGGTGTGAAGTTGAAAACAGATATCAGGGAAATCCACTTAAAGGAACATGTTACTGTGAGTACCCTTGGGATTTTGTTTGGAGATAAAAAATGTGCTTGAAGTTTAAAATACCTTATTTAAAACTTGTTTTAGGTTCCTCAGCATGTGTTTAAAATATGGGAGATTAAGGAAAGGACTAAAAAACAGCTCTAAAAACCTTTTCTCAAATACATTATTTAAAGAGAATGAAAATACTTTTCTTGATAAGGTCCGTGTGATGATTGGATCTTTTGAACAATATTTTGAATGTTTTTCATGTGACTGAGATGAAATCTGCTCTTTTGTAGAGCACTCTAAACTATATTCCTAACAGATAAAAAACAAAGATTGTCCATAGAATTTTTGGAAATTCAAAATACTGTTTATTTTAAATTCAGGTCCGTGTTAGAATGGATTTCAAAATTGCCACATTTCCTTTGAAATGAGCAGTTGGATTCCCATGCAGTTCCAGAAGATCCTTTGCCAAGATTCAGATTACCTAATGGAAACTTTCCAGCTTCTATTTGCAAATACTAGCAATCAGCAGCCTGGCAGGCATGGAGAGATGGAATCTTAAATTACACAAAGTCTCCAATAATGGTTTGTCCAGCACAGAAATTATCAACTGGCTGGTTTTGGCGTATTTGAATTCTGCTTGTGTGGCCAAACAAGGGCACTGCTGGCTTCTCATGGCATCTCTGTGTATGAATGACCAAATTCCCTGCTGAAGTGGCAGGAATGGTTAAATGGGCAAAAAGTGGGGAAAGGCAAAACTTTACAGCTCTTACGGGAAGAACCTTGTGCTGTCCAGATCCAGTCTTGCCTGGTTCTTTCCCTGCCTATTTCTCTGTGCTGCGTTGCAGATCGACAGCAGCAGCTTGTCTGACTTGTGTCAGTCCAACGAGGGGTCACCAGGAGGCAGTAAGAGAAAAACAGCACCTGGTGTGTCAATTCCTGTTTATTTTTGCTTGGAATATCTCTGCATGGCTTCAGGAACACGCACAAGTCATAATAGTGTGCTTTAATGGAAGGGTACTGAGGTGGGTGAGTGCATCCCCACAAGTGGCTGTGGATTACACCAGCCTGGGCTGCAGGGAAGGACAGACAGACAGACCAAAGGGTGCTCCTGGCATGCCTGGGTGGGATGTGTCCTGCAGCAGGATGGCAGCTGGGTTCATCACCGGCCAGCTGCTCTGTACAACCTCTCCCAGGAAAATCTGCTGATGTACAGAAACCTGGAATGGGGAGGACCATTGTCCCCTTCCAGGTGGGAATTACACAGCTATTGAATTTTTCTGCTGTTCCCTCAGATCACAGAGGTATTGCTGGCTGGAAAAGTAAATCTTCTGGCATGTTTTTTGCAGTGTATAGGTAGGAATATTGATTTAGATCAAGGCTGGAGGGTGTTGCCTGGCAAGTATAAGCCATCTCTTTTCCCCCTCTAGGCTCAGCTCCCGGAGATTTTTGTTTCTTATGTGGGATCATATGTAGGTTGGAGTAATTTGAAGCAGTGTCATGGCAGTGTCGTGTCCTGGTTGTCCAAGAAACCCTTCAGTGATATCATGCCTTCCTTTACAGAAGTTATTTTATTCCAGGAGATGGGATAACTGTCTCCCTGCATTCCTTACAGATACTCTTCTCATCGACTATCAGTTCACCTTCAGCCTTTCCCAGGAGGATGATCGCTATTACACAGCAATCAACTTTGTAGCAACACCTGAAGAGGTACATTTTCTATTTCCCTTTTAACTTTGTCCTTTGTCTTCTCTTGGCCCTGGAGGCAATGAATTGTTACAGTTCTGCAGGTCTTTAGGAGTAGTCTTGTTATATGGAAGGTGTGTCCTGCTCCATGGAGCAGCCAGAGCTTTTTGACCTCAGCTTGGCTGTGCAGTCCCCAAACATCTCAGGAAGATTTCATAAGGAACCACAGTTGATTCTTTCCAGTTGTTGGAACAACCTCTGAGCCATTCCAGTTTTTTTAAAATTACAGAACAGTTTGGGTTGGAAGGAAACTTAAAGATCATCCTGCTCCAAACCGCCCTGCCATGGCAGGGACAGCTCCCACTGTCCCAGGTGCTCCAGCCCCAGTGTCCAGCCTGGCCTTGGGCACTGCCAGGGATCCAGGGGCAGCCCCAGCTGCTCTGGGCACCTGTGCCAGGGCCTGCCCACCCTGCCAGGGAACAATTCCTTCCCAGTGTCCCATCCATCCCTGCCCTTTGGAAGCCATTCCCTGTGTCCTGTCCCTCCAGGCTCTTTTCCAGAGTCCCTCTCCAGCTCTCTTGGGGCCCCTTTAGGCACTTCTTAGGCACTTCTCTTCTGCAGGCTGAACAGTCCCATTTCTCTCAGCCTGTCTCCAGAGCAGAGATGTTTTGCTTGTTTTCACCCCGTATCTTGTGTCTCAGTTCTTCCTGTGATATTCTAGACACATGACTCCTTTGTTATGTTTTCCTTGAAGAGGAGAATACTTCTCCCAGAAAATATAGTATAAAGTTTTTAGCTTGATGTATTTTCTTTATGTAAGTAACAAATTTCAAGATAATTTTTTTGTAGCAACGATTTCTGAGGAAACAGTACAGTAAAACTGCTTATCCTAAAAACAGGGTTTCCTTTTTGTTTCTTCCTTTAGCAAAACAGAGACCTGGACATGTTCATCAATGCATCTAAGAACTTCAACCTCAACATTACTTGGTCTACAAGTTTTGCAGGTAAATTGAGAGTGATCTAAGTAACTCAGGAGCTTCTTTCATTTAGCAGTTTCTGGAAAAGGCAAATTTAATTGGGAAAACTTGGGGGGTTTTTAACCTATGTACTTTTTGCACAAGTGTTAAGTGTTGTGTTAAGAACACAACAAGCATTCTTAAATAGTCAGCCTGAGGGGGGAAGTAAAATATTTAAAAACCTATGTTTTCAACTTCAGTAGTGTATTTTGTAAACATTAAAAGTGCAAATTTGATTTTGAACAATGCAACATCTTGGCACACAGTGATTTTGATAATGCAGTGCAGCTTAACATAGTTTTGAATGAATAGTTAATTTTTTAAAATTAGAATTTAGGATGGTTTGCCCTTTTGTTTGTTTTCTTAAATACACATTGAAATATCTTTGCTTGTTACTCCTTACAACAGCTGGCACACAGGCTGGGGAGGAAATTCCAGTTGTTTCCAGAACCAATATAAAAGAATACAAGGACAGTTTCTCCAATGAGAAATTTGATTTTCGCAACAACCCGAACATCACCTTCTTTGTTTACGTCAGCAATTTCACCTGGCCCATAAAAATACAGGTAAGAGCTGCTACTATATCTCAAATTGTTTAAAGGTGCTTTTTCTATTTCTCTAAAGATCCGTGGCAGTTTGCTGTGCTTGGAGCTGTCCAAGCTGAACCAGTCTGGTGTCATCCCAGAGCAGACAGAGTTTGATGTTCCTGGATAAGAGGAAGAAGGTGCGAGGCATCTGCTGATGTTGCCTCAGCCCAGTGGATCTGAAGATATGCTGTGAAAGAAAGAGAGACACTCATTTATTAACAGGGCCCTGTTTGATGAGGTGTCTGACTTCAAATGTGCTAGATACTGATGGCGCAGAGAAAGACAGATAAAGCTGAAAATGAAGCCTGGAAAGAGCAGACAGAGGAAATGCTTTAGTAGCTCTTTAGTGCTCAAAAGACACAGCTCAAGGGCCACCCCCTTTCTCCTGCTGCTGCCTCAGTCTGGTGGCATGTGCAGGACAAGAAGCTCATCCTTTCCCTTTTTTCAGGGCAGTTGGTTGGCAGGCAGTGCCTTGGGTGCCAGGCTGGCCGTGGTGATGAAGCTGGTGCAGGCAGAAGCAGTGGATAAAGCTTGGTGGTCATAAAATCAGACAAAATCACTCTGTGATTGCAATCACAGATTCTGCAGCTGCTGAGGCAGCTCAGTTCAGAGCAGCCTCGGCCACCTTCTTGCAGTGGGCTGGTCAAGTACCAACTCACTGCGTGCTCAGAGTGATGTGGGTGTTTGAAGGACAGAATCCTTCGAGGTCTGGAGCAGAGATCATGGAATGGTTTGGGTTGGAAGGGTCTTCAAAGATGATCTTGTTCCACCTGCTGCCATGGGCAGGGACAGCTTTCACTAGCACAGCTTGCTTCAAGCCCCGTCCAACCTTGAACAGTTACTGGGATGGGGCAGCCACAGATCTCAAATAAAGCTTGGCATATTTGAATTCTGCCTTATGTGAGAAACTTGCTCAAATATGGGAACCCAGATTCTTCCATCTTCACCCTTGTTCATCGATTGTTTTCTGAAAGCTGACTCTTCACATTAATGTACTTGGTATTTCAAACGTATTGGTCAGGCAAACTCAGTCTTTCAACAAAAATAATGCACAGGATAATATTGAGCAAGAAAACGAGATCCACCTGGAAAAAAGTCCTCAAGCTATTGTGATATTTTTCCTGAATTTTTAAAAAAGTATTAGGAATACTTGTGAATTGTCTTTATCACCTTCTAAAGATAATTTAACTTTGTCTTGTTGATTGCAGACTGAAGATTTGGCAGGTTGGCTTTGGGCTCTTTTTAATATCACTTACAGTTTTGGTAATCACTTTGCAGCTGGAGAGTTTTTACTTCATAAACTGGTAAAGTCTTAGTTTATTTTCAAGTCCTAATTTTTAAATATGGAGGAATTGATGAGCTGCAATGTAAAATCTTTATGTCACTGGATACTCAAGTAGCAAGTCCCAAACCTCCTCATTTTCATGTAAGTAGTACTTGTTGTAGGGGAAGTAGCATCTCTGTACAAAGGTGAGCACTTGTGCAATGATTTATTTAAATATTTGAGCTTCTCTTTCATCAGATTCATAATCACAAGAATCAGGAAAAAAATTCTTTTTTTTTAAACTTATGGGTTATTTTGATTGATACTTGATTTTCCATAATGAGTGCTGGACTGTACCTTACCCTGATTTCTTTCTCTGTTATTTACTGCTGCAGAACTGTGTGTTAGGGATAAGCTGATTGGTTTTTCCTCTTACCTCTCCTTACAGCATCCCCTCTTCCCTTCCCCTTCTGGTTTCCTTTACTTGTATGACTGAAACATCTCTTGCTGTTTTGTTTTCATTTGCTGAGCAATGGCACAGCTTGACTTCTGGCAGTTCTTATTTTATCACTCTACTTCTTGCTGGCTTTAAAGACATTGCTAATGAATCCTTTCCTCTCCTTAATACAAAGTCTCTTTAACTGATCCTCCTGTCCCTTTTGAGGTTAGCTCTGAGGATGCAGCTTTCAAATAGTTTTGCATCTTTGACCTGAGAGAAATATTTAGATGGCAGCTTTCCCATTCCTGATCTCCTTAGTCCACTTGATTTTGCTGTTTGATTTCATTTCTCATAGTTAAAGAGTGAACTTTGATTCTCTTACAACACTTAACCTCTCTTTATCCTTAATTTAATGTGAATGTGCTTGTATACACTCAGTCCAAGTTAATGTTTTATCACTAGCTCTTCTTAATGTCTTTATTACTTGCCAAAACAAAGTCTAAAATAGCATCAGCTCTTATTTATTGAGATACAGCTTTTGTGAAGAAGTCTGGCAGCGACCAGCAATCTGTGGTCCATAGAATTTCTGTTAGTTTCCTCTTCAGTGCATAGCTAAAAACCAGGCCTCACCGTGTCCTTTCAGGTCTTGTGCAATCTGCCGTGGATTGAGCTTCCCTCAGTTGCAATCTGTGTTCCTGCCTGTCCTTTCCATACCCCAATTTTTTTCATTTTTGTGAAATTGTGGCTCTCTGTAGTTTGTGTTCAGTAGGATAAAACAGAAGCTGAATCGTGGTATGGGCTTTGGGACAAAGATTTTTTGGACAAATGCCCAGAGAAGCTGTGGCTGCTCCATCCCTGGAAGTGTTCCAGGCCAGGTTGGATGGGGCTTGGAGCACCCTGGTCTAGTGGAAGGTGTCCCTGTCCATGTCAGAGGGGTGAACTGAGATGAGCTTTAAGATCCCTTCCCACCCACCTCATTCTCTGATTCTGTGATTTTTAAGACTTCCTGGCTGTCAGTCCTTGACTCATTCTTTGCTCATTCTTTGTCATTCCTTGCTACATTCTTCTCAGAAATAGTTTTTGTCCAGAGCTTTCCTTCTATCATTTGTTTTTCCAAGGGGTTCATCCCTGATTTCACTGCAGAAAAGTTCCTGTGCTGTTGGGATCAGTCCTTCAGGGCAAACTGGCTCGTTCATTAAAACTCCATGCTGCAGTATGGGCAGGATGCAAGCTGTTCTCTTACCTCCTAGCTTGTCTCCTACAGTATTCCTCATTGCACCTCCACTATTAAACCTGTCGCAGCGACAGGACACGTTTCAATTTCCCTTTGGAAATTACACTGATTTTAATAGAGTATATCGAAGTCAGGAAAATTCTGCTCCAGCCAAGCTGCTGCAAATTATTCTGTCCTCATATATGTGCATCACAGCTCACGTGTGTGTTTGGGCTGCTTCTGGGCAGTGCAGCATGTCCAAATAATGTTTTTAGGGGTTTATTCTTTGTTTGACTGTCTTAGTAAACTGTCATTGTGCATACACTCACTTGTCCTGGCTTATTTTCAGTTTCAATACAACAGATGTATTTAAACATGAGTGTTTGTGTCTATACAAAATCTTGCAACTGAAAACTTTATAAATGTAGTTTTTACTGCAAAGCAATTCTACAATCCACCTTACTTTTTTCTAAGTATTACAAACTTTGTCTTGAAGTCCTTGATTGAAATCTGTCTCTTACTCATTCTCTCTCCTTGCCTGTTAAAATCTGCACTTGGAAAGTATAAATGCTCCTTTGTGTAAGCGATGGCTGTGTCCCTGCCAGAGCTCAGTTCTGGCTCTTCTTTCCCTGTCTTGCTCCACCTCTTTTTCAAACCACTTCAGTTCATTTCTTTTTTAAAGTACATTGGTTTAGGATGTCTTTCCCTGCCTGGTTAATGACTTAAAATTATTATTCAGTAAAAGAACTAAAGCAGCAAAATGCAGAAAGCCTTCAAAATACAGCAATCCTCTTCCTAATTCCTCTCTGAGCAGTTCCAAGCATGAAGTTCATATAAAGCCTTACCTTGCCAAGCTTTCCTGAAAATCCAGGTAAGGTCTTGTCAACAGTGTCTGGATATTTCCATTCTCTCTGCTTTGTGAGCTCATCTTTGCTGCAAACGTTGGACACACGGAATTTTGAAGCATTTAGCAAACCCCAGCTGTTCACCTTCTTCTCTTCAGCTTTGCTCTAAATATTCCCTGTCTTCCCCCAAACTTGGAGTGCACTCTTTAGAAAACGACATTAGTGGGTGTTGAAGGGTTGAGGGTTTTTTTCACTTATGTAAATGTGATAGTAATCTTTTCCCCACTATTCTTCCTCTTTGCTTAATCTTCATTGAGCTTGCTTTGTTATTCTTTCCAAATTTAGCTCAGAGTAGAAGAGAGACACTGACTATAAATAATCAGCTGTACAATAGCACAGTAAAAAGCAAAGGAATTCAGTGCAGAAGCTTTCAGAGGAGTTCTCTTCATGGGTTTCAATCCATGCAAAGTCAGCTCACTTTGAGGTGAAACTGCAGTTCTGAAGCTGACAAGTAGTTAATGGTGAGAATTTGAAACTCTCTTAGATACCTACGTAAATGTCAGCAGGTTTTAACACTGTTTAAACTTGTATGTGTTTACCTGGGGCCGAGTCCAGTGAGTGAATCCCTCTCCAGAGTGTACAGGAGGGTGAACATTTGATCTACTAATACAGGAAACTCTCCCCTGCTAAGATTTCTTCTTTGTCTCAGTTTACTGCTGATGGTGTTTGCTACCACTCACTAAATAGAAATTGGTGGTTTAGTCTTGTTTCATACCCAAACTATTGTTTATATTCACTAACATTCTGTCCCATTTGATATTCAATATTTTCCTCTCAGATTCCAAGCATCTTGCATTGATCTCTACGTTCTGACAATGTGTAAGACGTTTAGCAGCTGATGAAGGCAAAACCAGTTTGTAATTGTATCATTAACTGGCAATTGCGTCCCCTCTTTCCTTCGTGTTGGTTGAAGGGTTTTGACTTGAACACACTTAAATGTTAATTATGAACCAAATGCTTCAAGACACAAAAAGAGGCGAAGGAATTTTGCAGCCCTTGTATACAAAATGTACCATTTGCAAAATCTCATTAGGGATTCACTATATATAATTTTCTTGGCGATACATCATCATGTTGGGCTCCAAAAAGTGCTACTGTGACTACGCAGCATCACTGCATGTGCAGCGTGGTGGAAGCTGCAGCAGCATTGCAGAGCTCCCATTGTTTGAAGTGCATTTGAGAACCAGTGGGAAACATTCAACTCACTGAAATTGTTGCCTTCCACTCAGATTTCATAAAGGCTGTAATGGAAAAATAGCTAAAATTGCCTCTGCTGCCTTCAATTTTAGTTTCTCAAACTTTCTTCTAGTTTCCTCTACTTGATTTATTTCAGGATGGTCTTTATCCCTTTTTACACAGATAGTTCACGGAATGAACAGGATTGGAGGAACCTTAAAGACAATCTGTGGATTGCTTAACTCGGTCACATGTGTGTTGTCATAGTTATTCTATCTCCCAGCATGCTGTTTACCCTGATGGGAGTGTCCTGGTGAGCCCACTCCAAATGCTGCATTGCTCTCTGGTTCCTCTGCTGAAAGGGTGAGTGGTGAACTGAAAGGTGGAAACAATTTGTGGCCCTTCAGTGGATGGCAGCTGGCACAGGAGGCGTCAGGAGGTCAAGTGCAGAAACTGTCACTAGTGGGAGACCTGGAAATTGAGGACAGGCTCAAATGTGCTGTAATTAAACCAGAATTTGGTCTGTGGTGCTTTCTTTTGGTAATGATCCAAGTGACTGTCACAGGTGACTGTGCTTGGACTGGCACAGAGAATCCTGGAATCACAGATGGATTTGGATTGGAAGGGACCTTAAAGACCATCTCATTCAAACCCCTGTCATGGGCAGGGACACCTTCCACTATCCCAGGGCGCTCCAAACCCCATCCAACCTTGCCTGGAACACTTCCAGGGATAGGGCAGCCAGAGCTTCTCAGGGCAAACTGTGCCACGGCTTCACAGGGAGGAATTTCAAATCCCATCTAACCCTTCCCTCTGGCAGTGGGAAGCCATTCCCCCTTGTCCTGTCCCTCCATCCCTTGTCCCGAGTCCCTCTCCAGCTCTCCTGGAGCCCCTTTAAGCCCTGGGAGAGGCTATAAGGTCATCCCAGACCCTTCTCTTTCCAGGCTGAACATTCCCAGCTCTCCCAGCCTGGCTCCACAGGAGAAATCCAGGTGTCACAGCTCCAGCTGCTCTGTACAGATCCACTGCAGGTGCCAACCCCAGGAATGAGATGTCAGCCATTAGCTGAGGTGCTCTTTAATGAACCCCTTCCTTCGGGGCCGTCCTTCTCTGCCTTCTGTTGCTTTGCTTAAATTCCCATTGCCATGATGACTGCATCCAACTTTGGAAGGAAAATGCTCATTTTAGTGCTCCAGTGAAGAGCTGCACTGCTGCATGAAGTGAGATTTCTGATAGATGTGGGAGTACAACTGTGCTCCCGTTAAACCTTTCGGAACTGGCACTTTCTTGGATTCGAGTGCCTTGTATATCAGACCTGTGACTGTTTGAAGACCTTTTCTTCTATCCTGAGCTGTTTTAAGGGAATAGCCAAAGCTCTGTTGTTTCACAGGCATCAGAGGCACTTCTCTGCCTCCCTCTGCAACCCAAGGGTTTCCCAAAGGATTGTGTTATAGTTACTAATTGCCTCCTTTGACCTGGGAACAGTTCCCACTGGTTTGCAGTGATACGCTGAAAATATCTGTGGGGATGTAGGAGAGCAAACTCCCTTCACATCTCGTTGGCTTAGCAGAGCTGGCAATGATGTTGGAAATGGCTCTTTTCCTTAGCCCGGAGGTATTTCCCGTCTTGTTTGTAGGCAGGGTTCGGGTGGAGCCACCTGGTGTCAGCAGCGTTTCAGAGTCGAGATGAATTTTACACTCGACTGAGATTCTGCTGACGAATGGCTCTTGTTTTTTCTTATGCTGTGTGGCTATTCAAGTTGGAAATATTAGCCAATATTTTTTAAACTGCCAGGGATTACATTTTTAAGAAGACTCCATAATCCTCAAAGCTCTTGCTCTGATCTTTATCATTGTTTATTTTGATGTTTCATTGCTGTTGTGTCCTCCAGTATGTAAATACTGAAACCTTCTGAAATTCTCATTGTTCAAAGTAAGGCTCCTTCATTAAAGCAGTTTTGATTTTAAATTCTTCTTCTAATGCTCTTCCCCATCACCCTGCTAGTTTTATTGGCAACATTACCCCTAAAACAGGTGGTCTGCATTAGCAAGAATCTTAATACCACTTTCAATTAAGCTTTAATTTTACTTGCCATTCATGTTTAGTGTAGTTCAGGAAGCATTTGTTTTCCTCCAGAGCTAAATGATGGATGACACTTTGCTACAGCCAAGGAAAGCTTTGGGGTACCCTTAGCTCCTGCCAGGTGAGGAGGGGCCCAAAACAGAGCTGGAGGAACAGCAGATCTCACACATTCCTTTTATTTTAGGCTTTCAGCCTCTTTCAGGTGGCGTGATCATTGCCAGCAGTGGTGCTCTCTGTGTTTCCCTCTTTGAAGTTTACAGCCTGACTAAAGGCTTTGATAATACATGGAAAAAAAACGAGGGAAGAAACCATCCACAGTTAAAAAGCAGGGCCTGAACTGTCTCTAATGCCTTGGTTCCCCTCAGGAAGAAGCATTAGGTATTTGATACAGGACATAAATAACCCCTGAGGACTGGACATGGCCCATGGAGGTTTCCAGTCTTTCTCTAAATTAGTGTCGTTCTCAAATCAAAAGCAACAGGCTCATTGAATAAGAGCTCTTGGTGAGGGCAAAGAAAAAAATGTCTTTGTTGTTGGCCAAAGAGAATAAAACACATTCAGATAGGTAGGGATTGCTTTGATAAAATAATCATGTAGGCTTGAAATTGCAGTGAGGTTGCTGATCTGGACAGCTTTCCTGCCAGGTCCTCATGTGCCTCGTGCATATTTAACAAGGAAGAGATGTAAGTGCAGAGATAAAATCATCCTCCACTCTCTGGGACCCTTTATTCCAAAAATGTTCTTTTTTTCTGTTGCTTCTGAAAGCATTGTAATGCCAAAGTTGTTTGCTAATGATGTCCCTTGCCTTTCTTTAGCTATAACTGCAGGTGCTTTTGGGCCTCTATCCCTGCATCTCTCTCGCCATGTGAGAGGTTTTCTTGGAACCCAACAATGAAACATAAATCCATTTCTTAATCTGATGAAATTTGCTGTTGAATGTAATTACTTTTGGAGACATGCAATTACATGCTGATTTTTCAGAACAGGCAAACTGACATCTTCTACTGTAGGATGGAAAGATTTAGAACAGTTAAATGGTCCTTTAAAACATGAAACAGCTGCTTTGTTTTATCTACTCCTGCCACCTTATTTTTGGCATCAACCGATGACATTTTTCTCCTTTTAGAAGTTAATCCCTTTTCGATTAAGTAATATTTTTGCTAGCACCTTCTTATATTCTTTAAAAGGAGGATTTCTCTCACAGGCAGTTAACCCTTGGCAGGATGTGGTGCCACTTCAGTCCTTTTCTCAGGAGGTTGTAGCGTCAGCAACCCTGAAAATTGTTCATGCCAAACTTTTCCTGGGTGCTGTGTTGGGGGGTGGGATTTTTATCAGAGATTCATGGAATGGTTTGAGTTGGAAGGGAGATGAAGGATCATCCCATTCCACCCCTGCCATGGCAGGGACACCTCCCACTGCCCCAGGCTGCTCCAGCCCCAGTGTCCAGCCTGGCCTTGGGCACTGCCAGGGATCCAGGGGCAGCCCCAGCTGCTCTGGGCACCTGTGCCAGGGCCTCACCCCCTCCCAGGGAACAATTCCTAATTCCCAAGATCCCATCCAGCCCTGCCCTCTGGCACTGGGAGCCATTCCCTGGGTCCTGTCCCTCCATCCCTTGTCCCAGTCCCTCTGCAGCTCTCCTGGAGCCCCTTCAGGCCCTGGAATGGGCAAGCAATAAAGTCTTGGGGTTTTACATCTGCACCTTGGGATTTCTTGGGATGAACTGTAGTGGCTCACAGCTTTTGTGAGGTTTATTGTAATATCTTTCTACAGCATTGTAAGTATTTTTTAATGCCTGTTGCAAAACTTGAGCTGCATAAATAAGAAAAGTTATCGGATACCAGAGAGAGACAGTCTGCAATTCAAATTTAATAATACCAGGAGCATTTCTTAGGTTGTGTTTTATTGAGATCTGACAGTGACATATGTATTGATTGCCTTAATTTTAAGGAAGCTGATTTTTTTTCCTCTTTTTGAAAGCAGGGCTGGAAAATATAATATATAAAAAATTGCAGAATTAATTTTCTATGGAAGCTAAGTCCGAATCAGGCATTAATTTCTTCTGGGTGAGGCCAGTGCTGGTTGCTTGAAGTTGCTGTATTTCTGTGATGAATAACTCTTGAAAATACCATAACCCACGACAGAATGTAAATATAGACCCCAAATTAAAATATATTTCAGAAGATGAGTGCTGTGAGCCATTGCTGGGGAGCCGAAAGAGCGAGATACTTTTCTTTATACAAATATTATTTAAAGAGTCAAAGAATAGTGAGCAGAGTTAATGAAGGAGAGAAAAGTGTATTGGCAGTAAAACAGAAGAAGCCACTCACTGAAATGCGACAGTGGATTCAGCCTGGCTAAACCACAAGGGAAGGTATAGCCAGAACTAAGAGAGGGTGACAAACCCAAAAGCCTGTGGCTGGTTTAGCTCACAAACACAGTGCCAGAGACACCAGCATGCCACTAACAGCTCTCAGCTGACTCTGCACGGCTGCTTTTGAGGGAAAAAAAACATCCCCGGAATGTCCTGAAAACTTCTTTTTCTCTCACTTATTTTCCTGACTTTGTCTTATTAAGATTTGGACTGTTTTTACTGTATTGGCAAATGTTGCTCCCAGCAATGTTGGCAAGCAAGAGCTGGGGTCAGGGCAGGGTAGTACTGTCACAGTCCTCTGTAGGAATAAATTTCTGGGATGACTGGGGATTTCATAGGGTTTTTTTCTTAAATTGGTTCTCTCTTAAATTATTTTTTTTAGTTATAATTGTCATGTATAGTTACTTCTTTAACCAGTCTGTTTTGCATGCAAGATTAGCACCATCCTTCCCACACCTGGACCCAAAGTGTCAACAAATTACATTAATATCTTGACTGAGGATTAAAGTAAATTCCATCAATTGATTTGTCACTTCACTATTTTACTGGGAAATTCTTCATTACGAAAGGGTGAATTAATTACATGTTCTAGAAATCCTTTCGTGATAGGCAGTGACTACCTGGCCTTTTGAATGCAAATATGGGAACTTATAGAGAGGTTGTTCATTCTGCCCTACCCAGCACAGTTATTTTTTTCATGTTAAGATTTCGTGAACACCAAATCATAGCCAAGGCTCTCAACAGAAAAACCTGTGATGAATAAAACAGCCCAGCCCTATGATTCTGATTTCATGGCTCTTTAAAAGTGATCCTGATGCTATGTGGTTTGTTTAAAGTAAATTTGGGGAGTTTTAATTACTGCCACTTCAGGTCGTGATGTGACACCAGGTTTGAGACTTCTTGTGGCTTCAGTGTTGTGTAGTAATGTGATAATGTTGTCATTCAAAGGTATTTTAATTTGGTTATTTATATAAATACATGGTTAGTTTGGGGCTGGAACTAGATAATCTTCAAGGTCCCTTCCAACCCAAACCATTCTATGATTCTATATGTAATATATGTGTGTGTGTGTGTGTGTGTATACATATATATATATGTACACACACTTATTTTACTACTTGATTTTATTAAAGATGAGATTTCTGCAGCTGGCATATTACAGGATGTTTTGCTACAGATTGATAAACATGTTAAATTTCACATCCAATATAATCCTTGGAACTCACAGCCTCCTTGGGGAAGGAGACAGAGCTTGTTTTCCCCATTAATACTGCTGCAACTCTGAACTCTGTCTTGCATTTTCCCCCCTGTTTTGTCTGGTCAGAAATGATGCAAGACAGAAGGTTTTGCCTGTTTCCATCTGTCAGCTGTACTAAAGCCTAAAAAAATAAGCTTGCAAATATTGCTTTTATACTTTTTATTCTTGCTTGCCTCTTGTGTACTTACATCACCTGCTCTTTAGGAAAACAACTTTTATTCCTTTTGAGCTCAGTAGACTGTAAAGCTCATTTTTACTGGACTTTGAGGGTCTGAATGAGAGTTAGAGCTGTTCTGTGCTAAGGTTTTACTTTTTTCCATGCTGAAACTGTCCAGCAAGAGTTGCCATGCTGCTGAATGTAACCGAGCCTGCACGCAGATGGGTCAGAGCTGTGCTCCGCACGGAGCCAGGGAACAGGATCCTCCCTCCTGAGCCCAGCAGGGATCCCTCCTGAACCCAATGGGATCCCACCCGAACCCAACGGGATCCCACATGAACCCAATGGGATCCCTCCTGAACCCAACGGGATCCCTCCTGAACCCAACAGGATCCCTCCCGAACCCAACGGGATCCCTCCCGAACCCAACGGGATCCCACCTGAACCCAACGGGATCCCTCCTGAACCCAATGGGATCCCACATGAACCCAATGGGATCCCTCCTGAACCCAACGGGATCCCACATGAACCCAATGGGATCCCTCCTGAACCCAACAGGATCCCTCCTGAACCCAACAGGATCCCTCCCGAACCCAACGGGATCCCTCCTGAACCCAATGGGATCCCACATGAACCCAACGGGATCCCACCTGAACCCAATGGGATCCCTCCTGAACCCAACAGGGATCCCTCCCGAACCCAGCAGGGATCCCTCCCGAACCCAGCAGGGATCCCTCCTGAACCCAATGGGATCCCTCCTGAACCCAACAGTGATCCCTCCCCAACCCAGCAGGGATCCCTCCTGAACCCAACGGGATCCCTCCTGAACCCAACGGGATCCTTCCTGAACCCAGCAGGGATCCCTCCTGAACCCAATGGGATCCCTCCTGAACCCAACAGTGATCCCTCCCCAACCCAGCAGGGATCCCTCCTGAACCCAACGGGATCCCTCCTGAACCCAACGGGATCCTTCCTGAACCCAGCAGGGATCCCTCCTGAACCCAATGGGATCCCTCCTGAACCCAACAGTGATCCCTCCCCAACCCAGCAGGGATCCCTCCTGAACCCAACGGGATCCCTCCTGAACCCAACGGGATCCTTCCTGAACCCAGCAGGGATCCCTCCTGAACCCAATGGGATCCCTCCTGAACCCAACAGTGATCCCTCCCCAACCCAGCAGGGATCCCTCCTGAACCCAACGGGATCCCTCCTGAACCCAACGGGATCCTTCCTGAACCCAGCAGGGATCCCTCCTGAACCCAATGGGATCCCTCCTGAACCCAACAGTGATCCCTCCCCAACCCAGCAGGGATCCCTCCTGAACCCAACGGGATCCCTCCTGAACCCAACGGGATCCTTCCTGAACCCAGCAGGGATCCCTCCTGAACCCAATGGGATCCCTCCTGAGCCCAGCAGGGATCCCTCCCCAACCCAGCAGGGATCCCTCCCGAACCCAATGGGATCCCTCCTGAACCCAACGAGATCCCTCCTGAACCCAACGGGATCCCTCCCCAACCCAGCAGGGATCCCTCCCCAACCCAGCAGGGATCCCTCCCCAACCCAGCAGGGATCCCTCCTGAATGAGCGGGATCCCTCCTAAATGCATCCACACTGCAGAGGCTGGGACTGGAGGGAGGTGTTTGAGAACCTGGAACTCAGAGGATTATATTGTTTTCCTGCTGGTGACTTGTCTTCTGTCTCAAGGTTTAGGATCTTTATTTTTTACCACTTTTTCCAAGTACCTCGGAGCTTCCTTGTCTCCAGAATAATTGTTGCAATTACAGGATCACAGAATCATTTATATTGGAAAACCCTCTAAGACCATTGAGTCCAGCTGTTCCACAGCACTGCCAGTGCCACCACTGACCCGTGTCCCCAGGTGCCACATGTACATGGCTTGGGATGCTCCATCACCGCCGTGGGCAGCTGTGCCAGGGCTGGACAACCCTTTCCCTAATTTCCCCAATATCCCCCCTGAGCTCCCCTGGCCCAGCCTGAGGCCGTTCCCTCTGTCCCTGTCCCTGTTCCCTGGAGCAGAGCCCGACCCCCCGGCTGTCCCCTCCTGGCAGGGACTTGTGCAGAGCCACAAGGGCCCCCTGAGCCTCCTTTTCTCCAGGCTGAGCCCCTTCCCAGCTCCCTCAGGAACTCTCCAGCCCCTTCCCAGCTCCCTCAGGAACTCTCCAGCCCCTTCCCAGCTCCCTCAGGAACTCTCCAGCCCCTTCCCAGCTCCATTCCCTTCCCTGGACACACTTCCAGCCTCTCAGTGTCTTTCTTCTTGTAAGTGGCCTGAAAGAAGAACAGAGAATTCAGAAGAATTCAGGAGAATTCACTGAGGATTCAGAAGAACTGAGTTTCTTCTGACGCTGCCTTGGCTTTCTTGGGGCGTGTTTCTATCATGCGGAGGTGTGCAGGGTCTGAGCTGAGTTTGCTATTTCAATTACAGGACTTTGCAGAATTTTATTTCCTAGTGCACTTTAAATTTAGATGAGCATCACAATTCAACTGTTGGCTGTTTATTGAACAAATTCTTCTCATTTGTCAGATTTGTGTGATAATTTCTGGGATGCAGTGAAATTTGGGACCACATCTTAAGCATTATTTATAATTTAGAGACAGTCATGCCTGTGTTCGCTCTGCACAACATGGGAGAGTTCACATGGGAAGACAAAACACGTATAATTGGCATTTCTGAGCCAACTGCTGACTGCAGCCAATTAGCTGAGGAGTGACAATTTGTGACTACTGCAGGAAGGCAGCACAGTATTGGAATATAAATCGATTTTCATCTCAGAATAAGTTCAGAAGTGAACCAGGTTTTATATTTGCACAGTAGCAAGTATTTGTGCCATAAAGCTCAATGGCTCAGTTAATATTGCAGCAGGTGAGGAGTAAGTCATTAATCTCTTTCATCCTTCACGCAGGAGCAGAGTGACTCGGAGTAGTAGGTGTGAAAATCAAATTTGAGTGAGGATTTTATTTTTGCATGTTGTAGAATGCAAATGTGAGCATGGAAACCTCTTCAGCTGCACCAAGTTCTCTCTGATTTGGAGAAAGATGGATTTGATGGGTGAACTGTTCAGTAGATGAGGAACTGGTCCAGAGGAGGCCATGGAGGTGCTCCAAGTGCTGGAGCCTCTCTGCTCTGGAGACAGAATGATGTTCAGCCTGGAGACAAGAAGGCTCCAGGGAGAGCTCAGAGCCCCTTCCAGTGCTGCTTCTGATATCCACACCTACAGCATCAGGTGCATTACAAACTCTCTGGGGTCTCCCACCTCCAAATCATGCTCCACTTCAACTAATTGTGTGTCAGAGTTTTTCAAGTTACAATTAATTCCTGTTAAGATGCTTTCTTCTCTGAAACCTAAGGTTTAACTTTCTGTCTAGAGAATCTTTCCCTGTGGATCAGGTTAAATTTTCTACCTAACCTCCAAATTTGGGTGCAGTTTTGCTGTTCATTTAAAACAGAGATCTGTGGTGCCTCTGCAAGAGAATGTCCTTCTGTCTGTGGTGTGATTGGGGTTGGGATTCACCCAAAAGCTGTTGGATGGGGCTTGGAGCAACCTGATCTAGTGGAAGGTGTCCCTGCCCATGGCAGGGAGTGGAATGAGACAGGCTTTAAGGTCCCTTCAAACCCAGCCCAGTCTGTGATTCTGGAGCAGCAGCTGGAGGCCAGGTGAGGTGTCCCAGGGCAGCTGCAATAGCTTTTACCCCTCTTAAGGCAACAAATGGAGCTGCTAGTGCATCCATGAAACCAAGGGCAAGGATGCACCATGGAAATATAAACTATGTAAATTTAGGGGTCTACAAATAGATGTCTTTGTGTGCCTCAGTGTTTACAGTTCTGTTATGGAACTGGTCAGGTAATAATTTTTTGTTATTTATTGCTAGGCACCTGCCTTGTTCAGCTGAATCACAGATGAGGTTTCTGTTGAGTGTAAAGGGCTGATAGGAATACCCCTGTGACCCTGGATTTGGATGTCGTAATCTCTGTCTGAATCCCATGAATCATCTGCAGAGGTGAACAAACACTTCCTTCTGGAAAGTGTTCCTTGGAACTGACGTTGTTGAGATGGTTTAAGAGCCACCTGCCTGAAAGAGGCTCGTCTCAGGTTGCTGCTGTGTTTGCTTATCCCTCAGTGAGCAGGGTCAGCTCCAAAATCCCAGCTTCTGAAGGGAGTTTTTGAAAGGCTTTGTGGCCTTCATTCCTATGATTAGCTCTCCGCTGCCTTAACGACTTCTATGGCTCATTAAAGATGTTCACAGAACACAGGAAGCAGCAGCACATGGCAGAACTGAGGCCATGTTCAGCTGGTGGAGCTGGATTGTGTTGGCACATTCTTAGCTAAAACCTCCCAGCCAGGGCTCTTGGAGTTGGCTCTCTGCTCCTCAGGAGAGGAGGGCACGGAGAGCAGCGTGGATCTCGGCCATGAGTTTCATTGGAGCACGCTGTGTTTGTGTCTGAAGGAGAGCTGGAACAGGCAATGACAATAGTCCTGAGCAGAAGAGAAGTTTCCCCCCAGCATTATTCTCGAGGGCAAAATGAATGTTTTGATGACTTTGGCATCGCTCAAGAATACTTAAAGCCCCTTTGTTTTCCAGCAGGTCCTTTGACAAAGGCACATGCACTCAGCATTCAGGCCATGGCGTTCTGCAGGCATTGTCTGTATTCGCCGAGGTCAGATTGAATCCTTGCCTCTAACCATAGGAAAAAAGAGACAAGACAGGGGAGTTTTGGGGGAGAAATAGAGGAAGATGTGCATAAATGTCACCTGCAGCTTATTTGACTTGTGGCTTTCTCTCACTGGAAGCCTGTGGAACTCCCAGCTTTCTGCTTTCCCCTGCTGCTTTTTGTTCGTTAACTTTGGTGCTGGGGCTAGACTGAAATTTTAAAAGGAAAAAGCAACCCAAAAAACCTCTGAATTTTGGTGTGGTCCTGTAGACTTTCAAAACACAACTGCTGTAGCATTCTCCCACCTGCCAGGTGAGGTTAATGGATGTAGCAGTTGGACCTTTTGATATCTTCTGAATTCACAGCAAGCCCCAAGCTCTGGGAGCCAGCTTCACATTGCCTCGTCTCTGTTGGGCCCCTCTCGTTTCAGAAGTTAATTAGACTTCTATTTTTCTTTCTTACACAGTTCTATTCTAGGAGCATGTCCTGTGCAAAATACCATTTTGAGTTTCTCTTTTTCTCATCCCTGATATGAAACAGGGATGAAAAGGAAGGCACTACTGGTGGGAATTTAGTCACTTTATATATTTGTGAAGAAAGAAATACAATGCGTCAATAATCCTGAGTTGTTACCAAGATAAAAAAGTTGTGGAAACACTATTTTCTGTGGTTGTTCATGTTTTCTCCAGTGTTTAGAGGCCCCAAATGTACCAAATTACGGTATGAAATTGCCATACTTGAAATATTCTTCAATACGTTTACAGAATCCCAGAATAGTTTGGGTGGGAAATGGCCTTAAAGCAGCAGGGACACCTCCCACTGTCCCAGGTGCTCCCAGCCCCAGTGTCCAGCCTGGCCTTGGGCACTGCCAGGGATCCAGGGGCAGCCCCAGCTGCTCTGGGCACCTGTGCCAGGGCCTGCCCACCCTCCCAGGGAACAATTCCTAATTCCCAATATCCCATCCAGCCCTGCCCTCTGGCAGTGGGAGCCATTCCCTGGCTCCTGTCCCTCCAGGCCTTGTCCCCAGTCCCTCTCCAGCTCTCCTGGAGCCCCTTCAGGCCCTAGAAGGCCTCCCCAGAGCCTTCTGCACCAACCCCAACTCTTACGTTATCAGTTCTTTAGTTAATTTTACATTAGGGGTGCTAATATTATGTATAATATTGGAAATTATTTGAGTTTGGAGAAGTTGTTGTCCTAATCCCATTGTGGTGAATAGTTTGGCTTCCTGTAAAATATCAGTAATTTCCAGCACAAGTGGAAAGAGTTATGCTGTGATGAATTACCTGTACATCTGTTTATTACAGTTAAATGGGAGGAGTTACTCAAATTTAGTTCTTGCTGGATTTAACAAAAAATTTCTACATGATTTCTTATTTGGTTGTGTACTAATTTTCTTAGTGGTATGTGAAACTCAGTTTGTTTGTAAGGAGTTCAGAACACTTGTAGATCACAAGAAGAGAGGTTTAAATAATTTTAGATATTGTTGCATGTACAGGTTTAAAGTGAACTTAGGTCTTAGTTGGCTTGCTTTAGTACAAAATTGTTATCTCAAAATTTCAATTTTCTTTTCTCTTGAAGAACAAACTCTGGTGCTTATGCATACCAAGTCCTGGTATGTAATTGTTCTAATTGGTTTTTCAAAATTTCAATCAGTCACAGGCTGTAGTTTAGCTCCAGCAGTATTTTGAGTTTGAAATACCGTTACTAAAATGTCAGTTGGGTTCAAATATACTTTTCCTTTGCTTATATTATTTTGTGGCCAAGTCATTTGCCATTAACTCCTTTGAAATTTACATGTACTGATTTCAAAACCAGTGCAGTTTTTAGATGTTGGCTAGTTAGAGGAAGCCAAATTTTTTTCTTGGCTTCATATTTTATGCTAATCAAATGATAAAAAATGTAAAACTCTTCATTAAAAATTTTTGTTAGTCCATGCAGCCAGGTCCTTCTGGTTCTCTGGAAAGCAGGTGGATTTTTTGGTACTTCAAATGATGTGGCAACAGGAAAAGCAGGACAGGCGGTTGTGCTCTCCATGGTACCTTTCCAGATAAGATAAACACAGGCTTTGTCATATTCTTTGGAATTAGCATAATTAAGTGTCTGATCGTAGCTCCCTGAGGGTGCTGTGCTTTTCCTAAGAGCAGGGTCTAAAACACCCTTGAATGGCTTGGGAAGAGTCAGGGAGCTGCTCCGTGGAACAGGACCTGGGAGTGCTGCTCGACAGTGGCTGAAGGTGACTCCAGGTGTGCCCAGGTAGAGGTGTAAGTTGGATATTAGGGGAAATTTCTTCCCAAAAAGGGCTGTCCAGCCCTGGCTGCCCACGGCAGTGGTGGAGTCCCCAGCCCAATCCTCCCCTGCAGGGATTCCACAGCTGTGTGGATGTGGCACCTGGGGACATGGGGCAGTGGTGGCCCTGGCACTGCTGGGGGATGGTTGGACTGGATGGACTCAGCCTGAACCTAAACAGTTCTGGGATTCTGTGATATGAAGGTGGGGATCTGATGGTGCAGCTGAGCTAAGGTTCTGCCCCATACCTGGGGGAGGCATTCCAGGTCCCCAGCATGAGCCCCACAGAGCTTTCCTGCAGTTAAACTGCTTCATCCTATGGTACAGAATTATTTTTTTGAGAATGGATAAATGAATCTTCTGCTGTCAGCTAAACTTAATTAAAAATCCAGACTGCTAAGAAATTGATGCCATATTTTTCGTGGATCCAGAATGAACAGCCTACTTTCAACAGCTATTTCCAACCAAACTTTCAATGTAACTGAATTAATTAAGTCCTTGGAACAGATTATATTAGGGGAAATTAAGCTCTAAGTAAGCAAACCATTAACAATTATGAGACCAAATTGCCTGTGACACAGATTGGTCAGGTTTGATGGCACAAAGTATTTTCAGCTTGTGAGGAATAAATTGTAGAAACAACCTGGGTTTTTTTAATCCATATATGAGGTACAGATCCTCAATTGGGCTTTATAGGAGAAGAACTCCAACAGGTAGAGAAAATGATCACCACTGGTAAAGCATTTGTAAGGCTTCTGTGTGAAGTAAACCTAAATTATTTTTTGTTTGTTTGCTTTTGTTTTCATTTGTTTCCTGCAGTTGTTATCAAAAAATGAGAAGCCTTTCTCTGGTAACAGTCTCATTAATCTTTCATAGAATCTCTCTTACTTTAAAATTAACAGATTTTTGTTTCTTCTAATGGGAGCAAGTTTTGGTTTCCATCACAGAAACTGATCTTGATGGTCATCCACAGGGGACTGGTCTGATAATGATTCCTTTGTGCTTTTAGTTTTCTTTTTGTACTAAAGGATTGTTGATACATGACAAGGGCTTTATTTTGAAATGCATCTCTTATAGTCACTCGGCGTCATGGTTATTCTTAGAAATAATAAGGAAAGTTATTATTTTTATACTGGCTGTGTTACATGTTTGTATTTTGGGATGAGATATTTCAGTAAGGATTATCTTTGCCTTAAAGACTTTCCAAAATATTATGTTTATTCCAGAATATCCATTTATGCAAATACTGTACCACTCTAGTTACTAGGCCCTGATTTTTTACACAAAAAGTGAAATCTTGCTCACTGTCTTTTAATAATCAGAAGACTATTGGGAAGTGCTTCAGAAGCAAAAATCAACAAGAAACTCTGTGTTTTCATGTCTTTTGTAGGCAGGACTGATGAAGTTGCAGCATCTGGTGCGCAGGTTTGGAGTTCACTTTCCAGCCACACAGTGGTTGTGCACTGCAAAGGAACTTTTGCCTTCAAAATATTCCAATTTAATTATAAGAAAACTATTTGGGGCAGCTTCTGTACCAAGTTACAATGGATATTTAAAGCAAGTATGATCATAGAAAGTGTTCCAGAGCAACAGAAACCCAAGCAATGACTCACTTTACACATACTCATGAATTTTGGGATGTGGCTATTGCTGGGAGGAGGGATTTCTGTTTATGCTGATGTTGCCGTAAGTACTGTTTATTAAGGGAGAAAAACAACAAATGACAGCAGAAATGGATTTAATATCCATGAAAAGCTTTTGTCAGTGCAGATTTCACGTTAATTCTGAATAAATGCTGTTACTTCATGAAAGAGTTAATATCTGTTGTGGTGCAGAGAGATTGATAGGCAGAGGAAATAGGAGGTACCTGGAAAGAACTTCTGGTTGCTAACATTGCACAAGTTGCTTTTCCCTTGGCTCGCGTCCCCTCCACGTTGTTCTTTTGCCCAGGCTCCCGAGCCTTCCTGCCCGTGTCTCTTCCCTCTGGCCGTGTCCCCGTGCTGCCTTGATTTCCCGGGCGTGCGGCTGCGCTGCCGGGCACTGGTGAATGCCATCGCTGTGTTCACAGTGTCGGGCATCTTCTGTGGTCCGTGCCTCTTTGCAGCTCTTGCTCTAAGCTCCTTTTGCCTGGAAATTTTCTTGTCTGGATATTGTTTGAAGTGTAA
The DNA here is from genome assembly GCA_013398275.1 of Promerops cafer. NCBI lineage: Eukaryota > Metazoa > Chordata > Aves > Passeriformes > Nectariniidae > Promerops > Promerops cafer. The sequence continues at coordinate 132,201 of VZSE01007191.1, read as the reverse complement.
ATATTGAATTTTGGGTTGCTGTGTAAACAATCATTAAAGATTGTCACTTTTAATTAAAGATTATTTGCAGCTCTGTGAAACCTCTGTTCTAAGTTTTTGAAGTAGTGTTTTCTTCAGTCTGCACTGAAGAATATTCCTTGGAACATGGCTGGGAGACAGAGTTACTTGGTCAGCTTCATTTTTGGGATATATGTTTTCAAAACAATATGAAGTTATAATTTATTTTCTTTTCCCTCACAATATTTCCTTTCTTGTTCAAAAATATGAATTGATCTGAGTAAAGATGCTTTTCATTGTCATTTTTAATCCTTTTTACATATCTTGAAATATGAATTTTCTCTCCACTAAGTAACTGAAAGCATTTGCTTTTCTTTTGCAGATTGCATTCTCACAGCACAGCAACTTCATGGACCTGGTGCAGTTCTTTGTGACATTTTTCAGGTATTTTCATTTAAGACAGCTAAACGTCACTTCTTTAGGTTTTGGGCTTCAGAGTTTGGGTTCTTCTTGGTCTGGTTTTTTAACTTAAACATCTTGCTTACAGCACAGCCTAGAAAATAGAAATCTTCAGTCTGATTCAAATATTTAATTAGGAATTACGTTAAGAAAATTAATTGTCTGCACATCTTTGCCAGTGCATCATGCCAGTGCGTGCAGGGAAGGGGAGGATGGGGCTGGGAGAGGCTTTTGGAAAAGGAGGAGTTCCTTTTGAGATGGTGTAGAAGACATTGACTTCCCACAGGTAATGTGTGACTTACTGCAGGTTTTCACACCTCCTCGGACACCAGTCATAAACTAGGGGGGTTATTTTGCAAAGAGTTAAGTCTGGAGTAATTTCTATCTCTTTAGGTACCACCTTCTGGTTTTAAACTGAACTCTGAAAGTATGTCAAGTTAAATACAAACATATGTTACAGTACAACAGAAGCCAAGTACTTCTGGTTTACATACACAGCTTTAAGTTCATTTCTTAGTGTAAAGTGAACTGATGATCCCCCCAGAGTGGGAGCCAACAGAAGCCATTTCAATCCTTGTCTCCTCTTCCGTCCTCCAAAAAATACAGCCCTACCAAAGAGGTGAAACACTTCCAAAGCACAGCAGGCCCTGTCTTCAAAGCTTCAAAATCCAGTGTATTGGCCTTTATTTTAGGGACTGGTAATACTCCAGGAGTATAAGCCAATACCTGATCGATAAGAAGTCCTGCAGGAGGGATATACATGGAGTAAACACTACTCCAGGTCGTACAGCGTGTTCTGAAGTAGGCAATAGTATGCCTGGTATAAAATGAGCAGTGGGAATAATATCTTGCTTTAGATTTCATGCTAAATTTAATTAAAGCAAGAAGCCCCAGACAGATCCTTCAGGCAAGTGGTTTATATCATTTTTTTTTCATATGGAGCTTTTAGAGAGTGGAATCTGCTTTAGTACAGTCCCTGGGAAATAGCAGGTTTGAACCACCACCTTCCTGCCATTGGAGCAGAGTAAGTGGTTACTCCTGGCTCAGACTTAAGCATTTGTTTTGCTGTGTTAATCTTCCCTGAAAATCGTTGTGGCAGGGTAATTGCTTATTAGGAAAACGAAGAGGGAAGCACTTGGTTCTTTAGTTCTTTTCTAATTGTATGAGATAAATCTGCACTACAAAACCTGTCCATTAGTGACTTACAGACCCAACCACATCTGCATATGAGGGTTTAAACTCCTCAGTGTGAGAGATTGCTCTAGATTCATTATTTGAAGAGATTCCCAGAGCAGCTGGGGCTGCCCCTGGATCCCTGGCAGTGCCCAAGGCCAGGCTGGACACTGGGGCTGGAGCACCTGGGACAGTGGGAGGTGTCCCTGCCATGGCATGGGGGGCACTGGGTGGGCTTTAAGGATCCTTCCAACCCCAATCCTTCCATGATTCCAGTCCCAGGTTAAAGCAGAAGGGAAGTGCATTATGTGTCAGTGAGCACATGCAGCTGAACATACATGTCCAGAGGCTGCAAGTTTCCTTTCCTCCATCACTGTTATCACATGGATCTCCTTGAGAAGTAATGTTGCAAGATTATTTAACATCCTAGCAAGGCAGAGGAATAAGAACATGTGGATTTGGGAGAAGACAGTTCACTGGTGTTTTCCAGTTAAGCGTTTATAATGTGTTAGAAATTCTTTGATTCTTTCACTACTCCTAAGCTTCTCTCCAGGTGTTTTATTTTACAGTCACTATAACTCCCTAATTAACCAGTGGATTAGAACAGTGTGATTCATCTCACTGGGTATGGGGGAAACTATTGAAACATATGCATTTTTAATGCTCTAGGGAACATTTCATGATTACTGTGGGATCCAAGGCAGACCATAAATAAGTAATGTCTGAGAGCCCCCTGTGCTGTTGATAAGCAACAGTTGGTTGACAATTTGCTCCCTAAAATAGAGTCAAGGAAAATGCTTTGTGAAAACCTAAAACCAGTTGGTAACATTAACACCAAACTCAAAAACTGGGATATGTATCAATTTCCTAGGTGTAATGGAGACCTAAAGACATGTTGCTCTGGAAAATAGATATTTAGAGTGGCTTTCTGTTTGCACATTTAAGGGTGTTGCTTCATTTTGCTGTTCTGCAGGAAATGCAGGAGTTGCCCAGAGCAGCTGTGCTTGCCCCATCCCTGGCAGTGTCCAGGGTTGGATGGGGCTTGGAGCACCCTGGGATAGTGGAAGGTGTCCCTGTGCATGGCAGGGGGGCTGGAACAAGGTGATTTTTAAGATCATTTCTAACCAAAACCATTCTGTGACTCTGAATTTGGGAAATCTTTCTGAGCTGGAGATACTGTGGCACATTTCTATATTCTGGAAGCCACTTCCCTGACTTGGTTGTAAGCCCATCCTAACTGTGCTTTTCTGCTGTGCAGCTGGAGGCATCATCTGTGCCTTGAGCTGTGTGGAGCACCTGAGAGGGAAATGGGGGATTTTCAGTTTCATTGCTGACATTTGAGATGAATTAGGTCAGTCCAGTCCTTGCAGCAGGCTGCTGGATTGCCAAGCTCCAGCACTGCTGAGTTTGGGATATCCCAGGCACTGGCTGGGCTGCCTGTGGGATGCACAGGGGTATGGAAAAGCAGGAACCTGCTCGTGCATTCAAACACCACCAGGCAGCGTGGAGCAGGACATAGGACTGGTCTCCATTTCATTTAGGAGCTGGCTGCTGTGATCAGAGGGCTGTGCCTCACATTGGGAGGGGCTGTTGGACTCTTGGAGTTCAGCACCAAGCCAGGCAGGGGGCTGTGTATTACCCTTAATTTGTACCACATGAATGCTTTATTTTAAGCTAAGAAAATGTCAGTGGATAAAGGTTGGGTAGAACGGTGAAGTTCTGAGGTTGTTAATATTGCATTATAATTGGAGCCGGAGGAGAAAGGATATTCCAGCCACTGTTAACCTTTGCAAAGCTAATGAGTTGCAAGTAAACTGGGTTTTCTCTTTCCTCCTCTCTGCTTTTCATAACACAGCTCTTTAATTTACAGATTGGGCAGTTGTCTTTCAGCACATAGTTTGAGCTATTTTGAAGATTTCTAGTGAATTTTTTTTATTTGTATCTATGCTTTCTAATCTTCCAAAAAATCTGTCTGCCAGCACACCTATCACAGGTATTAATCACCAGCGTACCTTTATGTACAGAAGATGTAAAAATATTTGTGGCCTTGTAAGCTCGTATTACTGCCCAACAATCCTTCCCCCTTTTTCTTTCCCCCTTTTTCTTTCTCTTCCCTCCTCCCATTCTTCCCTTTCCCTTTTCTTCCCTTCAACCTTCAGCTTAGAGAACACTTGAGAGACCTTATTGGGATCTCTGCATACTTAAAAGGGGGTTCAAAGGAAGATGGGGATGGACATTTAAGTGGGGCCTGTAGTGACAGAACAAATGGTGATGACTTTAAATTAAAAGAGGGTCTGTTAAGACTAGATTAGGGAAGAAATGTTTTATGGTGGGGGTGGCAAGACACTGGACTAGGCTTCCCAGAGAGGGGGTGAATACCCCATCTCCTTTGAAACATTCCAGTGCAGGCTGGACAGGGCTCTGAGCAATCTGACCTGGTTGAAGATGTTCCTGCTCATGGCAGAGGGGTTGGACCAGATGACCTTTTAAGGTCTCTTCAAGCCAAACCATTCCATGATTCTATTCTATGATCTCATCCTGAGCTTTTTGACACTGATTTACCATATACCTCTGGTGTCTTCTGCTGCACTTCTGGCTCTCGCATGCACAGGTCATTTCATTTCTTGCCTGCTGTTTGTCTTGTCTTCATTATCTGTCCTTGAGACATCCTCCTAAGGGAGTCCAGTGTCTGGTCAATCTAGTGGGAGGTGTTGCTGCCCATGGCAGGGTGGTGGAAACTGGGTGCAAGGTCCCTTCCAGCCCACAGCAGTGTGATTCCATGGTCCAGCACTCACCTGTCCCACCAAAGCCCTACAATGATTGTTAGAGAAATGGGTGTTATTTCACAAATGGAACAAAAGCTGCCAGTTTAGTGTTTTCATGGTGGCACATCAAACCTCATGTGCACCTGTTAGGGTCTGAATATTGAATGGAAATGGTGGAATTTTAGTTTGATACAAATAATTGGACTTGGTCCTCAGGAAAACTTGAGCAGGAGCACTGTTTGCTCAGTACAAGACTCAGGCAGATGGTTTTATGTGCTGTATATTCTTTTTCCTGACTATAAGTATTTTCCCAGTGTTTTCATTAAGTGGGAATGGCCCCCTGCAATAATTCAAATCTGGAGTTTTGCTGCAGATATTTTATTTACTCTTGTTGCTTATTAAATAATTTTTCACTGCAGCACAAGTGGCATTACTTAATATGTGCTTAAAATACAGTCTGAGTCCCTTTTTTTTTTTTTTTTAAGAAAAAGGAAGAGCTTGGGAAGATCTTTAAATTATTTCTAACAAAATGAAGAAGATTAACCGTTCAGCATCCATAACGTCCTTCTTTCCATATTTTCAGCAGTCTTTACTTCATCCTCCATAATCATAGAACAGAATCATAAAATCATCTAGGCTGGAAAAGCCCTCTGAGATCAGCGAGTTCAAGCACTCCCCCAGCACTGCCACCACTGCGCCTTGTCCCCAAGTGCCACATCCACGGGGCTTTGAAATCTCTCCAGGGGTGGGGACTCCACCCCTGCCCTGGGCAATCCCAGTTCCTGAGCACCTTTTCCATGAGGAATCTCCCCACTGTCCCCTCTGCCCCTCCCCAGGCCCAGCCTGAGGCCGTTCCCTCTGCTCCTGTCCCTGTTCCCTGGAGCAGAGCCCGACCCCCCGGCTGTCCCCTCCTGGCAGGGACTTGTGCAGAGCCACAAGGGCCCCCTGAGCCTCCTTTTCTCCAGGCTGAGCCCCTTCCCAGCTCCCTCAGGAACTCTCCAGCCCCTTCCCAGCTCCCTCAGGAACTCTCCATTCCCTTCCCAGCTCCCTCAGGAACTCTCCAGCCCCTTCCCAGCTCCCTCAGGAATTCTCCAGCCCCTTCCCAGCTCCCTCAGCTGCTCCTCATCAGACTTGTCTGGTTTTGGCTGGGATAGAGTTAGTTTCTTCTCAGGAGCTGTTCTAGTGCTGTTTTGGGTTCAGAATGAGAATAATGTTGATAATACACTGATGCTTTGGGTTTTGCTAAGTTGTGTTTCGCAGAAGTTGGTTGGTTTCTTTTTTTCCTCTTGCTCTGCCAGTCAGGAGTTACTCAAACTGGGAGGGATCATAGCTGGGACAGGTGACCCCAGCTCAGCTGGCCAAATGGATATTCTGCACCTCAGAGCATCATGGCCAGGGTATAAACTGGGGGACTTACCTGCAAGGGTCTGATCTGGGAAGGGGGGCAGGCACTGGTCAGCAGGTGGTGAGCAGTTACATTGTGCATCAGTTGTTTGGTTGATTTTTTTCATTCTTTCTAATATCATCATTATTATTATTATTAGCTATTTTATTATATTTTATTTTGTTTTCAATTATTAAACTGTTCTTCTCTCAGTCTACAAATTTTACATCTGATTCTCCTCCCCACTCCACCAGGGTGGGGGAGAAGAGAAGGGGGTTGAGTGGCTTTGCAGTGCTTCATTTCCACCTGGGTTTAAGCCTTGCCCCTCTACTCCAGACCCTTCCCTGTCTCCTTTGCCCTCCTCTGCCACAACTAAGGTGAGTTGTGGCTTGTTGAGCCTTGTGCCATCTTCAGCAGAAAGATGAGGTCAGGAATCTGGCTTGATGGGCTGCAGGCAGCTGTTTGGCAAAGCTCAGCCAACCCTGTGCCTGTTACGTGCTTGTTCCAATTATTTCAAGGCTTAATGCATCCAGTACTTTAAAATGTGTCCTGTAACTCTCCAGCATATTAAAATTTACTTGTAAATAGCACTTAACTAGCTTCTAATTCATCAAAATAACTTGGGCTGTGTTTCTAGTAATCATGGCAGTGCTTTCTGAAATTATTAAGTGACCTGTGTATGTTAAAGCACGTTAGCAGTGAGGCTGCTGTACATTTTGGTGTTTAAAGCTGCCATTTTTTACAAGCAATTCTGATGTGGATAAACAGTTCATGAAGGTTTCATAATTGGGCCCTAATACACCAGATGGATTTTCTTCTCCCCTCCTGAGAATGCATCACAGTAAAGTGCTGATGGAGTTTTCCAGACATTTAAAAATGAAAGTGGACTTGTTTGAAAAGCTTTAAGGATACCAGGAGTGGAGAAAATGTTCTCTCTGTGGTGAAAAGGAGATTAAAGTCCAGAATAAAACCAGGCAGTATGTTTAAGTTAGATTTCTGTGTCAGTGTGGGAATACCCTGTGGTATTCTGAAGGCTGATCAACTAAGGTTTCATGCATGTGTTGAGGCCAACTGAGGAGAGATTATAACCACACTGCTCATTTATTTTACTTAATAAATCTAATGAATAATTAAGAATGAATTAATAAAGCTATTTGCCAAATAGAACATTGTCCATAAAATTTAAATGTATCTCCTCCCTGCATTGCAATATTAATGCTGTGTAAGCACAAATTTTTATAACTGTATGAGCCAATGGAAGCTCTACTTGGTAGAACCTGACTGAAATGGAGTCATGTTCAAATTTCCCTGGGATGAAAAACTCTCCAGGGTGTTAGGTGGCTCTTGATGATTCTCTTTCCTTCCAGTCTGGTTTCACACCTGAGTTTGCTGGTTTCCTTTTCTTCTGTTGGAAAAATTTAACTGGTCTCAAACTGAATGCGTCACAGGCTATAGGAAGATGGAAATCCAACAGTTGACAGAGTCACAGAATAGTTTGGGTTGGAAGGAAACTTAAAGATCATCTCGTTTCACCCCCTGCCATGGCCAGGGACACTTACACTGTCCCAGGCTGCTCCGAGCCCCACCCAGCCTGGCCTGGCCCCATTGTGGAATGGGGCAGCCCCAGCTGCTCTGGGCACCTGTGCCAGGGCCTCACACCCTCCCAGGGAACAATTCCCAATTCCCAATCTCCCATCCAGCCCTGCCCTCTGGCAGTGGGAGCCATTCCCTGGCTCCTGTCCCGCCAGGCCTTGTCCCCAGTCCCTCTCCAGCTCTCCTGGAGCTCCTTTAGGTTCTTGAAGGGGCTCCCTGGAGCCCTTTGAGATAGGGGAAGCTGCAGAGAGAAGACTTGGGTGAGGAGTGGATTTCCAGGATGAAGGATGCTCTTGGTAGGCTGTTATTTTTGGAGAAAAAAAGAGAAAGAGAGGGCAAAGCAAATCCTGTAGTAAAATTTTATTTTTAAAGTCATTTGTAAGCAGGTGGATGTTCATGGCTGGCAGAGATGTGTCTGGAGCTGTTGAGGAGAGAGCAGGGCAGAGCACAGCTTTAACCAGGACTCTGCCAACCCTCAGCTCTCACTCCAAATCATTTCCCAACACATCTCTCTCTGCACGCAGCTGTTTCTTCCTGCTGGTTCCATATCTACAAAGTTGCTTTCCCAGAGAAAGTTGGAAAAACTCCTTCTTTAAAGCTACTGATGCTCACATCAGGTCTTTTAACTTACTTCAGGATGGTTTAGGCTGAGTAAATGCAACAATAGATCTTGACTTTGCTCTGCCCCTGGGGCTCTTCCAGCAGGTGATGGACTGCAGCAGCCTCTGCCTTTTATTTCTCCCCGAGTGCTTCCAAGGGATGTTAGTTCAAGGGGGAAAATATATTTCCTTAGTGGTTTTATAGCTTTTGTGGGTATTTGCTGCCTCCTTGTGACAACACAAAGATGTACGGTGCTGTTCCTTTGAAATACAATGGTACTGTGGTGAGCGTTTAAGGAGCAGGTTTTATTAGTCTTTAATTGTTAATTCCTCTCTGTGTTTTCTCAAGAAAGTCTTGGGTGTGGTGCCAGAAATGGGCAGGAAAGAGAAACCAGTGAAGGACTCTGGAACATGCAGACTTGTGCAGTGTTGGAAAGGGGATTTAGTAATAAAGGTGATCCTCTTAGTTCTCTACTCTAGCTTTCTTCTCTGAGGGAGTAAATAATATGTAAAGAGACTTATTTACAGTGCCACTGAAAATGTGGCACCTGGGGACATGGTTTAGTGGTGGCCTTGGCAGTGCTGAGTTAATGGTTGGACTCGATGATCTTAGAGGTCTTTTCCAACATAAATGATTCTGTGATTCTATGAAATCAACCCAAAATAAGAGGCCCAACAGTTTTCAAATTGCTGAGGTCACTTTTTTCCTAAAAAGGGGCCATCCTTATAGCAGTTAAGCATGTTTTGATGTGTATCTTCCATTTGCTGTGTGTGTTTCTGGAGCTGTCTGATGGATACATGTGACTGGAGCATGTTGCTGTGTAAAGGTGGAGACCTCAATGACTTTGCTGGCTGTGGGTGGCACAGTGAAAGTTCATCTGTATCCCTGACCTCCTGGGAAACTCCTCTGAAATGGGTAATTTAACAGAGGTGCTTGAGATTAGTGGCATTGTTGCCATTGCTGGCATTTTTCCTCTGCCCTTTGGACCTCCAGCTTGTTTCCCCAAATAAAGGTGTACTGAGGAGGTAAACATGGATAAGCCGTGGCAGCAGCTTATGTTGCACATAAACTGCATCTGAAATCATAAAATCATGGAGTGGTTTGAGTTGGAAGGGACCTTAAAGCCCATCCAGTTCCATGGGCAGTGACACCTTCCACTGCCCCAGGGTCTCAGGGTGCTCCAAGCCCCTTCCAGCCTGGCCTTGGGCACTGCCAGGGATGGGGCAGCCACAGCTGCTCTGGGCACCCTGTGCCAGGACCATGCAAGTAAACAAGTGCCCATTTTTTTCTATTCTATGCTGTATGATAATAAAGCATATTTCTGTGCTTATCTAAGCCTGAAAACTGTAATCCTATCACTAACTGGCTGCCTTGGGTGTCTGTGCCTGCTCTGTGGAGTTTTCATGTCATATAGTCTGTCAGTGGTGATACAGCAACAAGAACAGTCTCCTCAGCTTCTGCATTTCTCAGGGAATGGTTCCTGCTGTCTATCCTGGTGTTTAATTATAGGCATTTCCAAGTCATAGTATCACAGAATCATTCAGGTTGGAAAAGCCCTCTGAGATGAGCGAGTTCAAGCACTCCCCCAGCACTGCCAGCACTGCCCCTTGTCCCCAGGTGCCACATCCACACGGATTTGAAATGCCCCCAGGGACGGGGACTTCAACCCTGCCCTGGGCACTTCCAGTTCCTGACCACCCTTCCCAGGAAGGAACTTCCCCAGTGTCCCCCCAGACCCTCCCCAGGCCCAGCCTGAGGCCGTTCCCTCTGCTCCTGTCCCTGTTCCCTGGAGCACAGCCCGCCCCCCCGGCTGTCCCCTCCTGGCAGGGTGCAGTGTGGGAACATCTCTGCAGTCCTTTGCAAACTCTCTCTTCAAGAGAAAGCCCTGTTGGAGCATCCAGAGCCCAGTGGTTACTGCAAGTGCTGCACTTGAGCAAAGAAGTCATCTGATGAGTCTTCCTTTTGATGGAAACTTTCCTTTAGCCTGTCTTTCAGTGTAGGCTGGAACATGGGAAGAGGTTTGGAGATGTTTTCTGTAACCCATCAGTGCAGTCCTTGAGGAAGAGGCTTCCACTGGGGTTCAGATTTTAATCTTACCTTGTGTGCCTTGAAGTTACTCATTAAGTATTCAGTGTGATAAGATCATAACTGTCAATACAGTCGGTTATTGTTGTTGTTGTTATTATTATTTACTACTACTACTACTTTTTAAAATTATATCTGCTCCCCTGCATTTTCCCTAGAAATTGATATATCCATTTATCCTTTCCCCCCACCTCTTTTGACTGAAAAAAACCAATACAGATTTGGGAAAATCAAGAGATGTCTGTAGTTCTGCAACAGCCTGCCTGCTCTACACTGTATCTTATTTTTGTATTTTGGAAAGGAAATAATAATCAATTTTCTCTACTTCTCTCAAGACTTTTCTTTTTCGGGGTTATTCTCTCACTTAAAATACCACTAGAGATAGGCAATAGTGGCTTTTTAAATCTGATTAAATCTTTCAGCCTTGCTGTCATTTAGGGAAGTCAGATAGGGAACTTTGGAACAACAGTTTTCCTGAAAATAAGTGTGTCATTCCTCGCTGGGTATCAGAAGCACTGAACTGTGCTGGATTATCTTTCTTCAGTATATCTCTAATTATTATACAAACTTTTCATTTAATTTTGCATTTCCTAGAGTTTTTCAGCTGCCATGGGCAGTATGTTATGAGCAAGAGCAGTAAAGTATTATTCTCTATTTTTTTTCCCTTTCCTTTCCAGTTGTTTCCTGTCATTGCTCCTGGTGGCAGCTGTGGTTTGGAAGATTAAACAAAGTTGCTGGGCATCACGACGGAGAGAGGTGAGAGGGATAAAGTGTTGATCCTTAAATGACTTTTTAATAGTTGTTGTCTCTAGATACATATTTATTCACATATACATCACATTAACCTTAAATTGAAGGCTAAGCTAATTCAGTTAATGCTGCTGTTTAGGCCTTTAGCGTATTTTTGATTACAGTTTCAGTGACAAATTATGTTATTTTAGTATCCTGATGCTGCAGTTTCTGTGAAGCACCAAAAAAAAGGGGTGAATATCCTGAATTCCCAGAACTTCTATTTCTAGACAGCATAAGTACAAAACCACATCAACTAGGAGATTCTTTATATCTGTTTCAAAATAGGAAACAGAAAATAGAAACATTAGCTCTTGTGTAATATGTTAGAAAAAGAAGTCAAATCTCCATTTTCAAATTAAATCTTATTCAGGTATTTGGGGTGGTTGGTTTTTTCCCCCCTGGAACATGAGGAGCATAACAAAAAGGTGGGAGAGCCACTCAGTAGCTTACTCCTTAAAAATGTGAATTTTAGAGCCAAAGTTTTTCCTCTTCGCCTACCCATGGTCCAAATGAGCTTCACAACTTTTTTGTGTTTGCATCATGTAAATAACTTTGTGCTTTACACCCCCAAAATCTGGTTCCTCCTTGTTTATCCCTGATGTATTTTTGTTCACTACCTTCTTTTCTTGCATCTCAATGGAACCTGATTTCCTGTTCCACCCGCAGCACTCAGGGTGACCAAGGGGAGGTGGCCAATTGTTGTGGCACAAAGAATGTGTCCTTAGTGCTCCTTTTTCAGCTCAAGTGCCCACATACACGGGTCTAGAGAAGCCCTGGGTGCCACAAGCACCTGACCACACATTCAAAGGGTTTTCTTGCTGTGCTAGGTGCTGAGAGCATGGAATGTGCAGCTATCAGAGGTTGGGCTGGGCTGCACCTGGAAGTATTTTTAGGAGCTTTATCTTGTATTAATCTGTTTATTTCTATGCAAAATGAGAGAAGCCAGACATTATTCAAGCGAGTCCATGTGCACTTTCTGTATATAATTATCTATGTGTCATCACCTGAGGCCAGATTCCCTAAGGAATGAGGTGTGTTTCTTCCCTGCTTTGGGATTTTCAGGTGAGATCTGCCCATTCCTCTAGGTTTTCCTCCCAGCTGTCCTGCTAGGATGAAGCTCTTGGCAGCTGCTGTGTCACTGCTCTGTTCAGGAGTGGTTTGTTCCCACATAGGAGTTGATCAAGAGGATTTTGGGGGATTAATTTTTACAGTGTTGGAATTCTTTGCAAGTCCCTGTTTCCTGCATATCTTCAGAAATCTGTAGCTGGTTGTACTTCACAGTGCAGTGGTGTGAATAATATGCATTTATTCCATATGAGGAGCTCCTCTCTGGTAGTAAAGCAGGATGATGTCTGATAACTCTTCTCCTCTTCTTCCTCTTTCTGCTTCAGATGTTTCTGCTCTTACTGGTGAACTCACTGCAGAATATAATCACTGCTTTTCAAACAGATAACCCTTAATCTTGGAAATAATGGAAGTCTGAGGTTTTCTGTATTGTCTGAAGGTAGATAAACTTTTACTAGGGCAGCTGTTTTTTTCCTGCTCACTTTCTTGGCAAGAAACTAAGCTGGAGTCAGCATAACATCCCCTGTGGCTCCTGGGGTTAAATGTAATCTAGGAATGTATAAGGAATATAGACTGAGAAGTAAATACTGTGCTTTGGAGCTCAGTTAAAGTATTTGAGTGGTGGCCTAAGTGAGAAATGTCTCTATAAATTAAGTTACAGTCTGATGCATGTTTTAAGGAAAAGAACAAAACTGGAGTACTGGCAACATACTGGCATGTTTCAGTCTAAATTCAATCTACATGTGTGGCTGTTTGACAGGCAGTTCATCAGGATGGTGTTTTCCAGGCACGTTCCTGTCTTTTGCTGTTACTTATCTTGCTCTCTCCTTTTATCTAGTGACTGTATCTTGTAATTCATGGATCTCTGCTCTTCCATTCATCTTCTGTTAAAAATACTTGTAAACCTTGAGGAAACAGTTTAAAATCTTTGTCATGCCATAATTACATGTATTAATACAGACTTTCTCCAGAAACAAAAGTCCACCCAGGAATTTGTTATCTAAGATGATTTTATAGCTTGAAGGTGGAGTTTTTTTGTACTGATTCTCAGTAAACCCAAGTAAAGGTCTCTTTAGTAGTTAAAAATAATGATCAATGCCCCTTCCCTGGAAGTGTCCAAAGTCAGGCTGGATGGGGCTTGGAGCACCCTGGGATAGTGGAAGGTGTCCCTGCCCATGGCAGGGGTTTGAATGAGATGGTCTTTAAGGTCCCTTCCAACCCAGACTGTCCCATGATTCTACAAAATGCTGCAGCCCTGAAGAAGATACTTCTCTGGTTTGGGCTGTATTTTTAGCAGTAGTCAAGTTAAATCACCTGTTTCTCATGTATGTGGTAACTCTGTAGTAACTTCCCATGTGTGTAGCAACCCTGTGCTTTTCTCTGATCCTAGCCAGTAAGACGCGGTGCAGTGTGCAGGTAATTCCCACAGGAGCTCTGCGAGTGCCCCAGTCCTTATCACAGTGCTGAGTGAAAAGCTGGTGGCTGAGGCTGGTTCTGAGCTATGTGTGGGGCAGGGAAGGGAGTGTGCTGACAGGTTTGGGAGTCAGAATTACTCAGCCAGGATTGCTTGGGAAATGCGGTGGGAGAAGGCAGACAGCTGTGCGTGGTGTGGCTGGCTAGTGGAACACAGCAGCATCATTTGGTTGAAACCAAGCTTGCTTTGCTCCTTATGGAGAAGGCAGCATGCTACAAATCCAAAGCCTCCATCAGGATCTTGTAAAATACACAAGATTCTCCTGACTTCTCTTCCGTATTTCAGTGAAACATCTCTGCCCAGCTGATTGCAGGTGTCCATGTCAGTGCTGCTCAGCCTCCTGAAAGGGTCTGTGGGGTGTGCAGACACAGTGTAGCCAATGTGTACTTGTAGGAAAAGGAGTTTGGAACACTGAGCTGAAGTTCAGGCCTTGAAGAATGTAAAACTTGACCTAAAGTAAAAATGGGAATGATTTGTGTCATATGAGGCATTCAGGAGATGGAATTGTAAACTATGTGTTTATTCCCTTGCCATTGAGCCCCATGTTTGAATATCTTCAGACATCTTAAAAAAGGAAAATAGAAATGAAAAGGCAGTTTTTATTGGAGGCTTAGAATGACATGAATGATGTTAGGAAATAGGGATAGGAAACCTCTCTTGTCTATAGAAAATGACATGTTAAAGGAATCACGGTGGTAATAGAGAATAATGCACAAAGTATGAGTGTGATATTAGAATTTTAATATGCTCATCTGCTGTCAGGAATTTTCTGTCCTATTGTTCTGGTTTTGCATCCAAATCCTCTTCTCTTCACCCTCAGTCTTCTTTGTTTCCTTCACTGGGAGCAAGGGATAGCTCCCTCCCAGCAGAGGGAGTGTGACTGACCCAGGGTGGTGAGGGTCAGCTGGATCACTCCCTGTGCCTCTTTGGAATGTGGTGGGAGTATCAACAGCAAGCACCTACAGAGATAACTAAATTTGGGTGTCTAGAGCTCAATTTCACCCTTAATGAAATGATCTGTATTTTGCCTCCTTTCTTGCCAAGGCTATCTAAGATGGAATATTTTTACTCTGCAAGTCACCCAATTATTCAGGATGGGGTTTGTGTATTGATTTACTGCAGGAATTATCCTTCTTCATCTTGACCTCATTGCTGAAACCTTTTTCCTTCCCAAGTGTATTCAAAACTTAGTAGTGCTTCTCTTTCCACTGGCATCCTCTGCTGTAACATCCATGCACACAGAATACCACGTAGGCAAGCAGATTCCTGGGTTTTTTACAGCAGAGATGTTCCAAGGGATCTGTGCTGTGTGTTATTTATTTCCCTGCCTTCCTTTTCTTCCCCTTCTGCTCTCATCTGTTAGTATTTCATTAATCTCTTAGATCTTCTCTCTTAGACTATGATTAAGGGCATCCTTGGTCACAGAAAAAGCTTTTGATTTGGAATATTTTCAACTCACTGTAATTCAGGATCTTAATAGTTGTTTAGAGTCTTCAGTGATGTTTTGGACCAGGATCTGCTCCAAAGGATTTGGTATCAAACTTATGCAGAAATATTAAAAGGTCTGGCAGCAAATTTCTCTAGATTTGGGCAGTCCCAGGTGCTTTGGAGGGTTTACTGGTGTATTCTCCAAGCTGCCAGCAGTCATTTGCCATGTAGACCTTCTTGTTCCGTAGCACTCACAGCACTGTTGGGTGTCTGTCAGCCAGAAGAAAATACTAGGCTTGGGTTTGGGGTGGTTTGTAGGGAAAACACAAATTGGAGGAGTGAGAAATCACAGCCAGCAGGTGACTGAGGAGGTCGAGTCACGTGGTGAGCACAAAAATTTCTCTCTTTATAGTGGGAAACATAAACCTAAGTATCTTTTTTTTATGCAGTGAAGGTGGGTTAAATTCCCAGAATAGCTATTCCCAGGACAACAGACTGGAGTGATGGTGGCCATGGTGTTTTAAAAGCCGTATGTAAATTTCCATTTCCTGAATTTTTAAGTAGTAAAATAAGAGCTCAGTATTACTCTTAGGTGTATCCAGTTATTGTAGTAATGTGTCCACACTGCTCCCAGCAATGTTTTGGGTGTTGCAGATGGTGGACACTGTAAGATTAATTTGCTATCTAGAAGATAAGCAAGAGTTTAAAGCATCACAAATTCCTCATTTTCTTGGAAGGAAGAACATATTGAGGTTTGGTGATGCAAATCAGTGGCTATGGAAAGGAATCAAAAGATTCATGATGGGATGAAGATCTTCTAAAGGATCAGCTGGAAGTTTAAACAGTATATCCCTGCCCATGGCAGGGAATTGGAGCTAGATGAACTTCAGGTCCTTTCCAAACCAAACCAGTCTGTAACACCCAATGTCTGCGACTGGGGGTAAAAAAGTCAAAAACTGTTCTGTTTTTCTCCTGTTTTTAATGGTGAGAGTGGCAATGCCAGTAATTTATATTTTTAGAAACATGGCTCTCAGAATCAGTGCTTTTGGAAGGACCTTTTCTAGGTCAATCACATGGTGCAGTTCAGTGACTCGTACTAGGCAGGAGGTCAGATCAAATAATCGTAACTTTCCACTCTCCCTAAATTTAAAATCCATGAATGGGAACCAGCTCATAGTGCCAGGAGGCTTTTTCCGAAATACAAACACTGTGTGCTCTGCAGTGATCCATGTGGCTTTGGTCACCAACTGAAGGAAATTGTAGCAGAAATAAGAGATGCCCTGAAGAGGAAAAACATCCCAAACTATTAGTGCTGACAAGAGATGCCTGCTTAGGGGGGAACTTGATGGTCTGGTTTTGTTTGAACATGGTCCTGTCACTTCTGTGCCCAGTGCAGCTCATCCTGGGGGAGCTTGCAGATGGTCAGTTCCAGCTGACCAGTTGGATCTCTGATCTCTCCGTGTAGGACACCATCAGATGGGGTTGGCAGCCCCAGTCGTGGCACTGGCAGACCACGGAGCTCTTGTCACAGAGTCTTCAGTGGAGTGGGTAGGGAACTAAGCTGGTTTTATATCCCAAAAAAGAACTGGTGGGAACTTGAGTGAAGACGATACCAACCCATTGGATCGCACCTTCTGTTTGGCAGGGGGTGGCACTGGATGGGCTTTGAGCTCCCTTCCAACACAAACCACTCCATGATTCTTTGATTCTATCAAGCCCAGCTCTAGGAGAGTTCAGCCTTATTTTAAAAGAGCCCACAACTGGTGTTTTGAAGTTGTTCTTGTTTCAGACTCCAGGGTCTCTTTCTGATGGTAGGTATCAGCTGTCCAGGTAGCTAATTTAGTTATTTGGAAAAATCAGGGAGAGACTGTGTAATTATTCCAGAAGAGCTCCACTCAGTCTAAGCTTTGTTGTGCTATTGTGTAATTATCAGGTATTAGTGTATATTTTAGTCTGCATGGACTAGATCCTTCTGGTCTTTTAGCAAGAAATGATCTCATTCTTCTTATTAAAGGTCAGGATTTCTATGCCCTCCTACTGGGCATGATTATGATGAATAACTTGCTTATCTTAATCAGCCCTGAATTAAATATATTCTGTCAGTTCAGCATGAGGCAACTTCCCAGCAGCTTTGCTTTCTGGTTTGTTATAGTTTTGAAGTGTGGAAATGTTGAGAAGGATTTGAACATTAATTCTTCCCTCCTCTCTCTTTCAGCATAGCCTGCAAAGTCAGTTACAAAACTAATTAGATAACATTAATATGTGAACTGCTCTAGGGGCTTAAAAACTTAATTTTCAGTGATGATGAAAGCATCAGAGAAAATTGTTTGTTTGTTGACTTATATGGTAGTTAGTGTAATTGTAGTTAAATACCTTAAATCACTTAGTTCTGAGACATTTGTGGCTCCTCTTCATGGAATATTTATGGATTGTATGTTTATTTTTTGCTGATGCCAATTTTTATTTTGGAAGGTAACTCCCTTTCCCCCCAGGTCGCCAAGTTATGATGACATAAAGCAAATGTTCCTACAGCAGGATCTATATGTTAGTTCCAAGTAATGTACAGTGATTCTCCTGTGGAGCCAGGCTGGGAGGGCTGGGAATGGTCCCCTGGAGAAGGGAAGGCTCCAGGGAGAGCTCAGAGCCCCTTGCAGGGCCTGAAGGGGCTCCAGGAGAGCTGGAGAGGGACTGGGGACAAGGCCTGGAGGGACAGGACACAGGGAGTGGCTCCCACTGCCAGAGGACAGGGCTGGATGGGATCTTGGGAATTAGGAATTGTTCCCTGGGAGGGTGTGAGGCCCTGGCACAGGTGCCCAGAGCAGCTGGGGCTGCCCTGGATCCCTGGAGTGTCCAAGGCCAGACTGGACACTGGGGCTTGGAGCAGCCTCCAGCCTAAACCAGTCCATGATTCCATGGGGCCTGAGCACCTGTTGGAGCTGGCCCTAGAGACATGCAGATCCATCAGGCTGCCACTGCCACCAGGGCTGGAACCTTCTCCATAGGTCCTTGGGAACCCCATGAGGGTGGTGTCCCCTTTCCACACTGCTTGTCAGCAGCCTGCAGGCTGCAGTTTTGGAAGATGTCATTACAGGGGAGTTCTGGGATGTTTCCTCCCGGCTAAGTTAATCATGCCTGAAAATAGGGTGTTGATAGTTTATGTGCATACAGGAATAGTTATTTGTGCATAAATGGGACATGCTGCCTGCTGAATTCAAATGGAGCCCTTGAAGCAAAAGGATTTGCAGGAATAAGCTCAAAATACCAGTCTGAACAACGCCAACTAACTCAGCCTTTACTCATAGGAGTTCCATCCCTGTAATCATCTCCATCTTCCTTATCTTTCCCCCCATTGCTGTGACCCCAGAGCTGGGACTGGCTGTACGCTCGCTGTGCTTTGTGAGGGCTCTGGTTTTAGGCCAATGGCCAGTCCATCTGTGCCATGCTGTCAGGGGTGTGGCTCAGAACACACAGCTGATTTTGGAGTCTCCTGGGTTTTAAACTTGGCTGGGGACAGCACGGAGAACACAGTGCATGATTTTGCTTGTTCATGACAGAGTGGAGCTTGATGTTTTCCATGGTGGTACAGAACTCCAGGATCAGACACCCAGTTCAGCGGGGGCTTGGTCATAACTGTAGCTTTGAGGCACCGTCTGAAATTCATTGCAGCCTAGAAGGTTGTCATATGAATATTCAAGAATGACTTGCAATAGTACTTATCTCATCAGGATGAGAGGAAATGGCCTCAAGCTGTGCCAGGAGAGGTTTAGGGTGGATATAAGGAAAAATTTTTCACAGAAAGGGTTTTCCTGGCCCAGCTGCCCAGGGCAGTGGTGGATTTAAAAGCCATGCGGATGTGACACCTGGGGACGTGGGTTAGTGGTGGCCTTGGCAGCGCTGGGTTAATGGTTGGACTTGAGGGTCTTAGAGGGTTTTCCAGCCTTAATGATTCTGTGATTCTGTCAAAGTAAAGGAATGTGTAGCTTGCTCTGTTGGAATGTCTTTAACAAATGTTCTTCTCAAACCAAATGTATATCCTCAGAATGCTCAGAGTAGCTGTACTTCTAAAAAGAGCAACCAGTGGGTCCAGAAATATCTGAATTTCAGAAATACCTTGAAAAATCAGAGCTACAGATTTCCTGGGGCAAAACCCACTGTTGATCAGACCATTGCTCTTTTCTGGCTCCCCTTGTTGAAGTTCACCTCCTTTGGCCGTGGGCTGGTGGAATGGTACCAGACACACCAGCAGACATTCAGGCTGCCTGGCCTGAATACATCCTGTCGCTGGAATTTCCTCCCCTTCCTGTGGGATCCTGCTTGCTTTTACTTTCCATTAAAATGAAAGCTCATGGATGCCCGCTGCTCACTTAACACACCCATGGGTTTAGAAGCATAGAATGGTTTGGCTTGTAAGGGACCTCAAAGCTCATTTTGTTCCCCCACCTGCTGTGGGCAGGGACACCTCCCACTGTCCCAGGTGCTCCAGCCCCAGTGTCCAGCCTGGCCTTGGGCACTGCCAGGGATCCAGGGGCAGCCCCAGCTGCTCTGGGCACCCTGTGCCAGGGTTCACTACTGTCCTCCTTGAGTTCCTATTGTTTCCTTCCTGCTGTGTTTTCCTTCTTCTTCTTNAAATATAGCCAGTCTATTTTAGTACTTAAAGAAAAAAAACTCTCTATTTGTGGTTACTTACTGGATTTAAAAAAAAAAAAAAAAAAAAAAAAAGACAAATTGCTCATGTAGATACTGGAGTTCCTTATGAGTTCTAGGTGGCTGTTTTGATAAGCTTGTTTTTGAGGCCATTCTTCATAAGGAGGAAATAAAATCCAGAATATGTGACTTCCTTCTGGAAAAATCACCGTTATTTCATGGCTGAAAATACCAGAGCCCCATCTGCAAGGCGGCCGGAGCCCTGTGCTCATGAAGCAGTCTCTCAGGGGCAGCTGCTGAGATGGATGGAAGCAGGATGGTTGTATGGAGCCTCGTGGCTGGTTTATGGTGGGAATAAAATGTCCAGGCTTTCCCTGTCAGGAAACACGGCATAGGTTATATTAGTCAATTAACCTGGTAACCTGAATAGCTGTTTGTCTTCTCTGAGAGAGCCTGCACTGCTGCCTGGCAAGGCTTTCCTCACTTCCTCAGGAGGTTTTTCTCCCATCAGTAACACACTCTTCATTTTAAATTGTCCATTACTCAATGTGTGTGAATTAAAAATATTCCTGGTAGGAGTCACTTTATTTGAAGGGTTCCAGGCCTTGAAGGGTTGGACTGGGCTTGGAGCAGCCTGGTCTAGTGGAAGGTGGAACATACCAGGGGGTGGAACAAGATGGTCTTTAAGGTGTCTTCCAACCCAAACCATTCCATAATTCTGTGATATGGAAAAAAAAATCAAACTCAATGCAAATGGAAGTTGTTCAGTTTGCAGTTATTTAAATATTTAAGGCCAGAGGTGTATTCCAGGACAAGCTTTTTGATGTGATTTATTTGTAAGGCTGCCAAACACTTTGCTTTTAAAATCCTCTTCAGGCCTAAGTGATTTAAAATATTCCTAGGTTGTCCTATTAATTGTGTCATCTGGAAAACCTGGTTTGGCTTGAAAGAGTATTGAGGTTCATTATTTGAAATCTCAGAAAGCCCATCATTAGGAGTGAGGTTCTGGAGTATCTAGATGTTAACAGCTGCTGACTTGTAAAGCCATGCTCAGCCTCTTGACTGGGGAAAAGTCACAGTTTCTCCCTTACAGCATCATAAAATCTTTTGGATAAAATTTTGACACACCAAACAAATATTGAAGGATAGACATGTCTGGGTTAAACAGGCATGGTGCAAGCCTTGGGGGAAACAGTGACATTCAAGTTATAGAACAATTATTTCTTAAATTTGTGTTCTTCATTTTTAGGGGGAACTTTGTAACATGACTTGTGCTACAGCAGAACCTGGTGTTAGGAAAAGGATGTTCCCTTAGACATTTGCTGCTTTGGTAGCATCCTGGAACTCTCATTTCACCTGGTTTGGGCATTTTTATGCTCAGGTGAGAGCCCACCTGCAGAGCTGCCCCAGCCTGGGCCAAGAGCAGGAGGACGTGGAGCTGCTGGAGAGAGCCCAGAGGAGGCCCCAGAGCTGCTGCAGGGCTGGAGCCCCTCTGCTCTGGAGCCAGGCTGGGAGAGCTGGGAATGTTCCCCTGGAGAAGGGAAGGCTCCAGGGAGAGCTCAGAGCCCCTCGCAGGGCCTGAAGGGGCTCCAGGAGAGCTGGAGAGGGACTGGGGACAAGGCCTGGAGGGACAGGAGCCAGGGAATGGCTCCCACTGCCAGAGGGCAGGGATGGATGGGATATTGGGAAGGAATTGTTCCCTGGCAGGGTGGGCAGGCCCTGGCACAGGGTGCCCAGAGCAGCTGTGTCTTCCTCATCCCTGAAATTGTTCAGGGCCAGGCTGGACACTGGGGCTTGGAGCAGCCTGGGATAGTGGAAGGTGTCTCTGTCTGTGGCAGGGGGTGGAACTGGGTAATCTTTGGGGTGCCTTCCATTCCAAACCATTCTGTGATTCTATATTCTCAAAGCTACTTTTGACTTCAGTAGGAGTCATGTTGCCAAATTGCACATTTTCTTTAGTAAAATAACTTCCTTTGAAGAACTAATAGCTTTTAGTTCGTCAGTCTCTTGGACATCTTCATCAGGACAGCTTGTTCATTGATTTTATAGCCATTAAACAAAGCACTTTGCGATAGCTGAAGGGGACAATTACAGGAACAACAACCCAGCAATCTGTTTCACACTTGCTTTCGTCTGCAATCTGCTGGTGTGCTTTAAATACCCGAACACTCCTCGTGTCCTTTTACCCAAGTGTGAGTTACACACAAGTTTGCTTACGAACACTCCATTTCTGTGGATTTGTTGGGTTTTTGCTTCGTGACAGTATCTACAGTCTGCTCAAAATGGCTTTTTTTCCCCCTTTCTTTTTTTCTTTCAAAAATTAAGGAAAACTTTACCACATGCCTTTTATGGCAGTAAAATTTTACAGTTTTTCAGCTGGACTGAGAGCCATAGAAGCTCATCCATCTCCCAAGCTTGTCTGCCTTGACCTCATCATGCCTTGCCTGCACCCCCAAGTTACAGAGACAGTCCTCTGCAGTGCAGAAGTCTCAGAATTGTAGGTGGCCTGGCAAAGCAGAGACCACGGTAGGTTCTCAGAGGGTGGTAATTAGTGGCACAGGGTCTAGCTGGAGGCCTGTCTCTAGAGGTGTCCGCCAAGGCTCTGTCCTGGCCCGGAGTGGTTTGGTTCCTCAGTGGCTTGGCTGAGGCCTCGGTGGCTCTGGGCACTTCCCGGTGACACAGAGGTGGCAGGGGGGTCCCTTCCCATGGGCCTCGCCAGCTGCGAGACACGGGCAGAGGAGCCTGCCAAAATCCCTCAGGGAAATGCAGGGCTCCTGCTCCTGGGGAGGAGCAAGCAGCAGGTCCTGGTGGACAGCCAGCTGTCCCCGAGCCAGCAGTGCCCTGAGGGTCAAGGAGGCCTGGGGGATCCTGGGGGCGGCAGGAAGAGCAGTGCCAGCAGGGCAGGGGTGATGCTGCCCCTGTGCCCAGCCCTGGAGGCACCTCTGGGCTGCTGTGTCCAGCTCTGGCTCCTCAGCACAGCAGGGACAGGAGCTCCTGGAGCTGAGCAAGGGCCTGGAGCAGCTCCGTGCCCAGGAGAGGCTGAGGGAGCTGGGACTGCTCAGCCTGGACAGGAGCCCCAGCTGAGAGGGGCCTCAGCCCTGGGTGTCCCTGAGTGTCCCAGTCTGTCCCTGTCTGCCCCTGTCTGTCCCTGTGTGCAGGGAGGTCAGAGCCAGGACAGGGGTGGAACTGGATGATCCCTAAGGTCTCTTCCAATCCAAACCATTCTGGGATTCAGTGATTCTGTGAATTAGTTGTGTCCAAACAATGTTGCTGGATAACAGCACCTTCCTTTCACCCTCTGCTGTGCTGCATGGGGCTATTTGGGGCATGCTGCATTTTGTGGGGTTTTCTATAGTGCTTTTTGAGTGCTGTAAATGATCATTTTGGGCTTGGACTGTCAGATTGCCCAGAATTAATGGGAAAATGCAGGTGGCAATGATGGGAGTTCTAGAGAGCATTTGGTGGTGCCTCAGTCCAGCTTAAAAACAGAGGATAACTGGTATTGCTGTAATAAGTAGTGATGGTAAATGAGTAAAGCTGTGCAAGAGCTTTGGGCAGTTTCTGCATTTGAGGTTAAGAGCACTGGGTTTTCTCATGCTGCACAGTGTTTGCCTCTTTCCTTATTAAAAAGAGACACCGAGTCCCATTGGACCCCTTGCCTCATGGAATTCTGCCTTCTGCCTCCCCTTTCAGGCTGTGTTGTCACTATTAGGGATTAGTCACTGGAGCCAAAAAGAAGTGTGTCCACAGCTCAGCTAAAACCAAAATGCTGTTTCCAACCCAGCTGTGTAGGAAGCGTCTGGTTTTTGTGTTAAAAAGGGGAAGCTGCATCGTAATGCTTAGAAGTGCTTAAGAGCACAATAAAGAGATGTCTTGTGTCATGAGGGCTTGTGGGGATTTGCCCAGGAAAAGGTTTTTTATTTTAATAAAACATTTTGCAATAAGGACGTTTGCCATTCTCTGTATTCAGCAAGGAAACAATAAAAGGGATTATTCAATAGAAGCCTGACAGCATTTTGTTGGTGCTGTTATAAAAAATAGCGACTTCATTCTTACAGTAGTTACATAGTGCTGCTAGTTTAATTTTAAAATGATTCCCACAAATCCTATGGAGTGGGAATCAGACAGGTGATGACAAACAACAGCTTAAAAAGTAAATAACTGCTCTCTGGAGACTCAATCAGATCGTTTTCCCTCCCAGACATGTCAGGCTCACATTGTGCATTCAGCTTTACTTCCAATAACTTGTTAAACTGTAGTAATGTGAATATTTACCACTATCTGTATTCTTAAGGCCGTTAAAACCCCTGGAGGTTATTTTTCCATATTCGTTGATGTCCCTTTGTATTGGGCAAAACCTTTTAGATGCGTTTGTCTTTCATCTTTGTGTCGGAACAATATGATGATAATATTTTTCTGTTTAATAAATTAGCAACTGCTGCGTGAGATGCAACAGATGGCAAGTCGCCCCTTCGCCTCCATCAACGTTGCCTTAGAAACAGATGAAGAGCCACCAGATCTCATCGGGGGGAGCATAAAGGTGAGAGCTGGGGCTTTGGGATGGTCCTCACCACGATTAACCAGGGATATAGAACACAATAATCCCAAATCCTCTCAAATTTTATATACCTGCAAGAAACCTCCTGTAAGTACAGGAGGTCCAACAGGTACCATTTTAATTTTGCTTTTATCCCTTCAGATATTCAGTTATAACTTTTGGGCTGGTTCAGATTAATGTTATACTGATGCTGGGTTTGAAGTGTTGGGTTTGTCTTGTTAGTTTTTATGCTTTGAAATAGAGAAGAATTTCAGCTTTACACCAGAGAACACTGGGCTGGAAATAGTTATAGGTGCTGCAGATAGAAACCCTTTCCCGTGATATCTCAAAACAAATGCGAATATAATCATGTCTGTGTACTGGATAATGTTAACATATTTCTGATTACAAATATATATTCCAGTATAGCTTGTGATTAGCAAATAGGAGCATGAAGAAATCATTGTCATACACCAGGCTGGCACATTCTTACACACAACACGTTGAATTTTTAGTAAAAGCGTATTTAAGAGGTGATGAATTAATTCAAAGGTCTTTGTGATGTGATGCTTTGACCAGCACAGACTTTTATACAAAAAGAAAAAATTGAGAACCTGAGAGCACTGATTGTTTTTCTTTCTCATCTAAGGCATGGATTGTTGGATTGTTTTATTGGATTGTTTTATTTTATTTAGACTGAAGTTTTTTGGAAGTTTTTCTCATTAGGCCTTAAGGTTAAGGAGGGCAGACATGGATTACGTGTTGGGAAAAATTGTTCCCTGTGAGGGTGTGAGGCCCTGGCACAGGTGCCCAGAGCAGCTGGGGCTGCCCCTGGATCCCTGGCAGTGCCCAAGGCCAGGCTGGACACTGGGGCTGGAGCACCTGGGACAGTGGGAGGTGTCCCTGCCATGGCAGGGGTGGCACTGGGTGGGCTTTGAGGTCCCTCCCAACCCAAACCATTCTGAGATTCTATGATTAGTCCAGGTACTAAGTTTCTCACATTCTCTTACTATAACAAGAGAGCTAGTTCTTTTTCTTTTTTTTTTTAAATACGTGTATTTTAATTATTGTAAAGCACATGAAAGCAGTCTGACCCTAAAACTTCTGTTTGGTCAGTAATAATTTTTAAGTCTTGGCCTTAGTATCAGGAAATGCCACCATTAAGGTGGCATAGCTTTAGCTCTTCCTTATTTATGTGTAAATATGGTCTGTCATGGCAAGTTTTAATACTTTTCCACTTAATTGGTGTCCTGCAGCACGTTCTGGGTGGACATTGTGTAGAAGCAGCTTTTCAATATATTGAATCACAGAACAGTTAAGGCTGGAAAATCCCTCTAAGACCGTTGAGTCCAACCACTCCCCCAGCACTGCCAGGGCCAGCTCTGGCCCATGCCCCACAGGTGCCACATCCACAGGGCTTTCAGATCCCTCCGGGGATGGGGACTCCACCCCTGCCCTGGGCAGCTGTGCCAGGGCTGGGCAGCCCTTTCTGTGAAGGCATTTTCCCAAATTTCCAGTCTAAACCTCTCCTGGTGCAGCATTAGGCTGTTTCCTCTCATCCTGTCTTGTACCTGGTTTGGAGCATAGTGGAAGTAAAGTAAAATTTGCAAAGGTCCTCAGTAATTCATCTGGACCTCTCCTTGGATGCTCTGACTGGTTCTCCTCCCCACTGACTTTCTTTTGACTCCAGATCCTCAGATTTTCTGATTTTTTTATAATTTCCCTGATCTGTCATGAGGCTGGTACTGGGAGTCATTACCTGTAATAGCTCACCAAGACTTGGGAATCCATCCTTGCAAAACTGGATTGTCACTCACCAAATTAGACTGAACCTTTATTTCATTGCTCATCAAAAAAGCCGTGGGATGTGTATGGATGTTGCATCGGGCTGGAGGCAGGTCTGGGAGGATGTGGCCTGGCTGCTGATGGTTTTGGGTTGCAGTCTGTCTGTCTGGGGCCCTTCCCTTCATCTTCTTCTGTTGTCTGGAAGTAAACTAGCTAAGAACACCTCTCCTGTGGGATCAGGCCAGAACAAAGCTGTTCTAAACTTTTTGATCTCTGACAAGTTGTCTGCACTCAAACTACAGAGAGGATAAACTTTGGATCTCTTCAGTTCTGATGAGTGTGTTATTTCTCCTCTTGTTCTGCTGCCCTCATCTTGTCCAGCCTCCTCGGGTTCCTCTAGAATGGATGTTTGAAGCATAATAAGACAGACTGTGGAGAACTATCCTATTTTAGAGCCAGTTGTTACGAACTGGTAATTGCCTCTGTGCTGATAACTCAGATACATGTTTCTTAAGCAATTTTGGGCACAAATGAGATGGTCTGATTCATGCAATGGGACAAACCCTGTGCAGTAATCTGGAGCCGAGTAGATGAATGTGCACCTGAAATGTTGTGCCACTGGGTAACTTCATAAAATCATTGAGTCAATGTTTGGGGTTGGAGGGGGACTTAAAGATCATCCTGTTCCAACTGCCTGCCATGGGCAGGGACCCCTGCCATCATCTGCAGGCAGCTGTGGGTGCAGAACAAGGGTGCCTCTACATGACAAGGAGAGACTAGATTTTTTGGGGGTTTATATAGTTTTTTCTCATCTTGGAGAACTTGGCTGGGGAATAAAAGTAGTCATAAAAGGCCGGAGTGTTTCATGAAAGGAGAGGAGGCTCTGGAAGGTTATGGGTTGGAAGCAACTTGGGGAATGATACTTCTGAGGTAGTCTGATCGGTTGGTCCCTGCATGGAACTGAATTGAAATAGAAATGAAAAGCCAGTCTGAGCATCTATGGGGTGTTATGGTTTAACACTAGCCAGCAGCTTGGGTTTTTCTCCTCATCCCTTTAGCACCTGCATGGGAAAAAGCTCTTGGCAGGAGGGAGCTGCAGGAAGATGGGCTGGGGCGATGCAGAATTGGACAGCTGTGCTTTTCTTTGTGGTTGCTTTGTGGTCTGGCTGTTCTTTAACTCTCAGCCAAGAAAAGAGGGAAATATTACTGTGGTGCTGGGTGTTGTATCCGCCCTCCAGTTCCTCTGCCATCCACTGTGTCAAAATTTGAGTCTTCATTTTAATGCAAGAAAGCCAGACTTGCATTATCATGAATTCAGTGATGGTTTTCTTCCCCCGTGGGAATCAAAGCCGTTGGTTAATGATGAGTTGATTTGAAGGTTACAAAGGAGAAGTGGAAAATGGAATGTCTTGTCTGCAAAAGATTAATTTCCTATTCCATTGTCCATAGCCAGTTGGCAGCCAGTGTCAAGCTAGTTCCATCCTAAGCTAATGTTTTCCAGCTGGACAGTATTAGAACTGTGTTTTCAATTAGTAGTTTTCCTGGGGTACTTAGGAGTAATACAAAGTGATTTACCTGCAGGGAAGCAATTCCTATTGGAGGCTGCAGCTAGGCAGCACATAACTAGCTGCTTTGGTTTATTTGCCACTCAGCAAATACCCACTGAATCACAAATCTCCCACTAAATTTGCTTAGTTATTACAAAATCTGTTGGCTTCTTTCTGCAGCTCTTTGTGTGTTCAGAGGTGCTGAATATTGCAATTATTTTTCTAAGAGTGTTTAACTTCCTTGGGTGCCTGGGACTCAGAACTGGTATTGCTGGAGCTCACGCTTTTTTAGGGCTTGTTATCGGATTAATCTAAGTTTTGTAATCCTCTGCAGCCATGTTTAGAAGCTTTCCCGAAAGAATTTGTGAAGTTTATAATTTTGACATTGATTTCCATGTATCTTGAAATTGCTAAAGGCAAGAAGTTACCTTGGGAAAAACATGCACAGCCTAGCAAGCAAGTGCTGAGGTTGAGCAAAGCACTTACAGGGTCCACAAGAAAATGGTTGCATTGGGAAAAAATTATCCTCAGGTTGGAAAAAAAATTATTTCAGAATCTTTTGGAGCAGAGCTGGAGCAGTCTTTGCTGTGCTGTGTTCAGGGATCCAGCACGTGAAGTCAGTGCTAAGTGTTGATTATCTTTGCATCCATGATCTTCAGTTTCCTAAAGGGAAAGGGAGAAGCATTTGGTGAGCAAAGTTCATTTAGTGTGTTCTGTACCATTGTACCAATGTGCATTTAATTCTGCTGCTTGAGGGCTTTGCTGCAAATCCTGGATCAGACAGCGAGCTGATTCCTTAAAAATAGCAGATAAATAGATGGGAAATAGCATCTTGTTCTAGTACTTAGTTTGCTTTGTTATGGGAGAAAGTGCTTCTGAGTGGTTCAAAGGCTGCCAGAAGATCCCATCTGTTCAAGAAGTGCAGAGCTAAAGTGATGAGCTGATTTGGGAGTGAGTAGGGGGTACCACAGATTAATTAATATAATTACAGTCTATTTGTATTTTGCATCTGAGCGATGCCCTTGTTAAATTCCTTTTATATTGCAATGAAGTTGCAACCAGCAGTAAAGGAGCAGAGAAGTGAGTGGTAGGTCCTGTGCCACAGGTTGCAGGGCTTGGGGAAGCTGCAGGGTGAGGAATGATTTGAAATGAAGCATCTGCCAGCTCCAGCACTTCTACAGGGTGAATCCATCTTAATTTTGATGTGTATCTTGATTTTGGGCTGTTTCATGCAGCTGGAGTTCAGCAAAGAACTAAAGGCCAAGGAACTGATGGTTTTTACAGCTTTTATCCTGTTCTGGTTGTCACTCTTGATGACTCACTTTCCCCTTTACTTCACACATTGCTGACCTGCTTTTGGTCCATCAAATTTGCTGATGGACCAGCTTTTGTGACTCTCCCAACCTACTCACCCACAGTGAGCTGGGTTAGTGTAAGCATGGCCAGGGCAGCTCCAGCGAGCTGAGACTGGGGTCCCGTGCAACAGGAGGATTTGGAAGGAGGGCAGGCTTGATGTGTGATGTACAAAAGCCTCATGAAGCAGAAATGACCAGGCTGTGTCAAATCATAGAATTGGTAAGGCTGGAAAAGGCCTTTAAATCACCATGTGCATTCATGAACACGGCACCACCACTGTGTTCACCATTAAACTGTCTTCAAGTACCACATCCACAAGGTTTTTGGACATTTCCAGGGATGGTGATGCCCATTTCCCTGGGCAGCCTGTGCCAATGCTTCACAACTCCTACCATGAAGAAATTTTCCCTAATATCCAGTCTAAACCTCCCGAGGCACAGCTTGAACTGCTTTCTTCTTGTCTGATCAAGATGTGTTAGAGGAGGACAGAGCAGCTTAGGGTTTTTCAAGGATGATATAAATAGGCTGAAAGTCATTCCTATCCTCAGAAAGATGATAGTTGCAGGAAGGGGATGAAACTGAGGGATGGGGGGAAATAAACTGAATAATCCTGATCTGCTGTGGCAGTTGCTGAAGGTGGATCACATGCAGCCTTTGAGACCAGAAAGGCCAGTGTGGTTCTGCTGGACCTGGCTAAGGTAGGCTCTGGGCTTCTCAACTTGCCTTTGGAAAGGCAGTGTAATTTCTAAAGTCTTATTTCTGGGCTTTCTGGCATTTACTGGTTCTAGGAGCTTTTCCGTACGTTAGCACGGAGGAATTCCAAGGCTGTCCATGTCTAGCTGTCTCTTTGTCTTTAGCAAAACCACTTCCACTCTTTAGACTCCCTCCTGGAGCATCGAGGTGACAAAGGAACACAAGGAGGGCACCCTAGCTTGTACTTTCTATTTGGTGTTTATTCCTCTTATGCTGGCCCACTTTTAGGGCATGGAAAAGTGTGGGACCCCCTCTGAAGGAATGCCAGTGGTAGGAAGGGAGCGTTCCCTGGGCAGCTGAGGTGTGTAAAGTGGATTAGCTGCACTAGAATTCCATAGAGGGTGGCTGTGATCCCTCCTACCAAAACATCAACAAAAATACCCGATAAAACCTTCAGCTAATGAATTGTTTCTGGTAAACAAGTGCCCAGTATCTTGTTTGGATTTCTATTGCAAAATTAGGGGAAAAAATTAGGAGAAACTTTTGCTACTCCCATAATATAATATTGAATGTAGATATTTGGAAGGGAGCTGTCATGAGATCAGCAGACATATCTGTTAAGCCTGCCTTGTATTTAGGGAACATTTGGCTGATAAGTGATTTTAACTAGTTTTAGATTTGAAGACTCTAAACATTTCTGCAGGTTGGACCCTGATTTTAGCTGATAAGGAGGAATTTGCTGGAAGGAGAGGAAAGAGCATGAAGCTTCCCACAGGAGAAGGATTTTCTAAGTTCAGTTTTTCCCTCTAACGAGCATCTCTCTGATTGAAGTACTAATAACACCAGCAGCTTCTCAACGGCATTATCAGGGGCTTATTTGCATTCATTTATGCCAAGTAGTTGTTTTGTGTGTTGTGTTTGCAATCTTCATCCAACTGTCCCATTTCGTTGGTTTTTTTTGCTCCTCCGTTTTCCTGTGCAAAAACCAGCTGAGTGCTTGAAAAGAACCGCAAAAGTCCTGCCTCTTCACCTGTACAAAATGAAAATAAATACCCACCACTGGCCATATATACAGACATATCTCTCAGATTTGCTACCCATGGCCTCATCCATCCCCTCCCTGGGGCATGGCTGGGAATTGAAGAAGAAGGACGAGTGTTGGCATCTGTGAGTGGCCAAGCTCAAACTGTGAGATGAGATTTGGTCATTTCAGGGGAGCTGCCTTGGGGATCCAAATTCACCTCACAAAATCCTCCCCTGCACCCCGAGCTGGTGGCCGGGTGCTGCTGGACTCACACGAGCTCTTGAAAATACAGAGCAGTTGTTAAATAAGGGGGGAGCAGCCTCGGGGCCCCGTGGAGCTGGTGCCACGTGGGCTCCAGATACGGGCTGCTCAGATCTGTGTTTTCCATTTCAGGCTGTTAACATCCATCTGAGGGTTTGAATATAATTTCTATTTAGTTTCTCTCATGCAGCAACCCAGTTTTGGGACCAACTCAGTTCATTCCCCAGCCCCTCTAAAATTCCAAGGTAGATATCAGGGAGAAGGTAAATGTAAATTTTTAATCTAAACTCATTTACTGTGAATTACTGCTAAAGTTCATTCATCTCTATCTTGCATGACACACATACTAACCTGAGAGTATAATTTTTAAAGCTTAATAATCTTATTTTTAATATGAAATTGCTTGTAACTTGTTTTGCAAATGTTCACTCAGCTTTTAATGGTGCAATTTAAAAACTTGCAAATGGAATTTGACCCTTTTTCTACAGAGTGAAATCACCTGAACAAGTGGAATCAAATAATAAAACTGAACTGTTTGGGTAATGTTCCTTTTCTCATCCACCACCATAAAATTATTCCTTTATTTTAATTTCCTTCCTGGAAATTGAAAACCATGTAAGACTTATTTGATCAAACCACAGAAACATGTTTTCTTGTTAAGGAAAAAAATTCTCCATGGTATTTTTTTTAATACATCTTGAAACGCAATATGCTGGCAGTGTATCACAGAACCTAAATAAAACTGATGCTGTGTTTGTGAAATTATACAGAATATTTATTGTTCTAGCCATTAGTTTTATGTGACACATTATTAACTTTTTGAATTTGTCAAGTAAAAGCAGCGTAAATAGAAATAATGAGATGAAATAAAAATGTTTAGGTTGAACATTACACAATTCAACCTACTTGGAGAAAGTATTTGCCTGTCAAATTGACTCTCAAGGGAACTGGTGTTGTATTCCACAGCTGGGTCACCTAGAAATAGCCTAGACAGATTCCTGGGAAATGCCCTGTTCATGTGGAAAATCCTGCTGGAGAAGCTGGACTAATTAAATCACCTAATATGTCTCTTATTGCTTTTAATGTCTATAATTGTTTGCACTTTATGCATGCTAAATACACATCAAAACTCAGAAACAACTGGAATGACTTGGCTTTTTAGTGCTGGTTTGGGCCAGTAAAGTCACGTGTGGAAAACAGCTGCCAGCAGCGTTCGCTGCCTCTGGGAGCAGCGGGGTTGTGTCACAGCACCATCGCTCCTCCCACGCCACGGCGCTCGCGGTTTCCAGGCCAAGAGGGCTTGCCTGGCTTTTTGCTGTTTATTTGACATTTGTGCCATTCTAATTCTTGGAGTTCTTGGGATTGTTCCCATCATTTCCATTGATTGTTGCTTTGCTGCTGTGGAGGGGCATGGAAAGCCCCTTGCAGGGAAGGGTTCAGGTTATTCAGTGCAGGGGAGGGGGAGCTCTGCCCCCGTGCCCCCCTCAGGTGAGAGCCCACCTGCAGAGCTGCCCCAGCCTGGGCCAAGAGCAGGAGGACGTGGAGCTGCTGGAGAGAGCCCAGAGGAGGCCCCAGAGCTGCTGCAGGGCTGGAGCCCCTCTGCTCTGGAGCCAGGCTGGGAGGGCTGGGAATGTTCCCCTGGAGAAGGGAAGGCTCCAGGGAGAGCTCAGAGCCCCTTGCAGGGCCTGAAGGGGCTCCAGGAGAGCTGGAGAGGGACTGGGGACAAGGCCTGGAGGGACAGGAGCCAGGGAATGGCTCCCACTGCCAGAGGGCAGGGCTGGATGGGATATTGGGAATTGGGAATTGTTCCCTGGCAGGGTGGGCAGGCCCTGGCACAGGGTGCCCAGAGCAGCTGGGGCTGCCCCTGGATCCCTGGCAGTGCCCAAGGCCAGGCTGGACACTGGGGCTTGGAGGAGCCTGGGACAGTGGGAGGTGTCCCTGCCCATGGCTTTAAGATGAGTTTTAAGGTCCCTTCCAACTCAAACCATTCCATGATTCTGTGATCAGCTCCATGAATTTGTCTCTCCAGTGCTCTGGAGGCACAGTTTTCCATGTTTCTTTGAGGACAAGAGGTACCTCAGGGCAGGGGCCTGATGACTCAACCAGCTGCCGTTGTCTGTCCATGGCCATTGACTGTGGTCTTTGTCCACCAACCCCAGCACCAGAGCTTTGTTCTCCCCTCTGGATCTGCTCCCAAGGTGGGACTCTGCTGTTCAGCCACCTCTCAAAGCAGTCCTCTTTTGCTGAGTGCTGAGAGATGTACCTTATTTGAATAGATTTGAATAATGTCTAATTTATTGTACAATTAAGCCATCAGTAAAAAAGAATCACTTGTATAATTCAACAGTGGCTTTATCAAAACTCTGAATGGAAGTCACTGGCAGAGGCAGGTTTTAAGCATCTGATAGAGGTTGTTACAAAGTTTGGAAATACACCAATTTTATGTATCTTTTTTAAGTTTACCCTTAAGAGCCATGTCTCACATCTGATCTCTGCTTTCCAAGTCCATTCAAGGTCTTCTTGCAGGAGAATGGCTTAGATCTGCAACAAGAGAGGATATGGAGCTGTGTCAGGAGAGGTTTAGGTGGAAATCAGGAAAGGCTCGTCCCCAGAGGGTGCTGGGCACTGCCCAGGCTCCCCAGGGAATGGGCACAGCCCCAAGGCTCCAGGCGTGCTTGGACAGTGCTGCCAGGGATGCACAGGGTGGGGTTGTTGGGGGGTCTGGGCATGGACACCCTGGACTGGGTGATCCCTGTAGGTCCCTTCCAGCTCAGGGGATTCCGTAGTTCTGTGATAAGAGCACTCAGAAACCAGTTGAGTGGGCAAAGAAAGGAGACCTGAGCTCTTCTGAGGTCTCCCCACCAAAATTCCACTTGACGAAGCCAGCCAGCTCCTGCTTAGACCCTTTTGTACCCTGGTGGCACCGACCTAGGTCACATCAAATGCAAGCAGGGCAGGGCAGGGCAGGGCAGGGCTGGCGGTGGGCGGGATCCCCATGCGGTGGCAATGCAGTTGCTGGTTGCAATCCCAGACCTTCCTCCCGGTGTGCACACTGAGGCCCGGGCTGCAGCGCTGGGCTCTGCGTCTTGCGGAGGGCGCAGCGCGTCCCTCGCTCCCGCTGAGCTCCTGCCTCGCCCGGCTCTGGGCACGGCTCCGAGCCATTCCCGCCTGCCGCCGGACACGCGCACGGGCCACGCCTCGGGCAGCAGCTGCCGCGGCCGGGGCTGCCAAAAGCAAACGCGCAGGACTTGATTCTTCGGGCGAGTTTTTGTTGTTATTAACTGCAGCTTGTCTCAGGAAAAGCTGGATTTGATGGACAATAGGCCATTTTTTCCCTTTTAGTTTTAAGATGGAGCTTAGCTGCAGCAAAGTGATGTTGTGCTTAATTCTTTCCAAATTAGTTTGCAACTGCCTGACAGATTTTGAGTACGTCATTATCCTTGCTGTGCATGGTTGAGAGAAATAAAGTTCCCCGCACAGGGAGATATTGACAATATTTTACCAACCCTGATATTTTTTGGGGTTGTTCAGCCTGGAAAATAAAAGGTTTTGGGTTGACCTAACTGTAGTCTTTCAGTACCTGAAGGGCCCACCAGGAAAGATGGAGAGAGATTTTACAAGGGCTGGAGTGACAGAGGACACAGGGAGTGGCTCCCACTGCCAGAGGGCAGGGCTGGATGGGATACTGGGAATTAGGAATTGTTCCCTGGGAGGGTGGGCAGGCCCTGGCACAGGTGCCCAGAGCAGCTGGGGCTGCCCCTGGATCCCTGGCAGTGCCCCAGGCCAGGCTGGATGGGGCTTGGAGCAGCCTGGGACAGTGGAAGATGTCCTTGCTCCCTGCAGGGCATGAGATGAACTTTAAGGTCCCTTCCAACCCAAACCATTCCATGATTCTGATTCTTTTCTGGGCAGGTTGACAAGGGAAGGAAGGCAGCTCAGGGCTACATCCTATCCCCAGCTATCTGTGCTGTGGAACCAGGAGAGCAGAGAGGAGGAAGATGTGTGACCTTGAGGACCAAAATAAAAATTCCATGGAAAGGGAAGATTGTGCCCACAGGGACTCATAATGAGAATTTCTGCTGCACACTCAGGGTTCATTAGTTGGAAAGGGCAGAGGAGGAGAGAGGGTCTTGCCTGGGGCTGAGAGATAAGCTAAATTCCTCTCCAAGTCCCTTCAGCTTTGCAACTGAGAGCTATATAATGAACAACTTCTGTTTCTTTCTATTTTATGATGTGCAGGAGACTCAGTGTGATTTTGATACCACAATGGAGGCACTGTCAGAGCCTGAAATGCCTCTCAGGTCACTGGTGGTCGAGAACGAGGTGCAGAGAGGGGCTCTTGGAGAGCTGGAGGAGGCAGTGCTTGTGTTCAGAGAAGGAATTCAGAGTGCTGCTCTTCCAGTTGATCCATAAGAAGGCTGAGATGTACAGCAGGGTAAAGCTTAGGGAGAGGGTTAAGGCACAGAAGAACGTCAGACAGATGAATAAATTGAAGTGTGAAAGAACTGAGGTTAAAAGAAAGTTTCTGGTGGCAGGGTGGTGAGATCCAGACCAGGGAGCCTCTGGAAAGGTCTCACAGAGGTGATGGCACAGGCTGCAAGTGTAACTACTCTTAAAGCAGAGAATTGTGCTTTTACGTGCCATTGCCTGTGTTAGTGGAGGGCTGGATTTGGTGACCCTTGAGATGGATTTTCCAGCCTCCTGTTTCTGCAGGTTGGCTGGAGGATGGTGATGGGCATCCTCATGGGCTGGGAGGGACTCTAAAGGTCATCTTTCCATCATCTGCCATGGGCAGGGACACCTCCCACTGTCCCAGGTGCTCCCAGCCCCAGTGTCCCGCCTGGCCTTGGCACTGCCAGGGATCCAGGGGCAGCCCCAGCTGCTCTGGGAATTCCATCCCAGCCCCTCGCCACCCTCCCAGCCAGCAATTCCTTCCCAAGATCCCAGCCCAATCTCCCCTTGCCCAGTGGGAGCCATTCCCTGGCTCCTGTCCCTGCAGGCCTTGTCCCCAGTCCCTCTCCAGCTCTCCTGGAGCCCCTTCAGGCCCTGCAAGGGGCTCTGAGCTCTCCCTGGAGCCTTCCCTTCTCCAGGGGAACATTCCCAGCTCTCCCAGCCTGGCTCCAGAGAAGGGGGCTCCAGCCCTGGGAGCATCTCTGTGGCCATTAATCCATTGAAAACAAATACATTTAGAAGTATTTAAAAATACAATCTCTTCTTATTCAGTTTCTCCTTCATTCTCTTCTCTCCATCACTTCTCTGCCTGGTCTTTGCTGCCCATTCTGCTCAGTGCTGTGGGTGAGCACAAGAGCTCTCTGTAAGCCAAGTACCATCCTCCAACCTCTGGAACTCAGCAGAACTGTTTTATTAACAGTAGAATAAGTAAGATACTTGAGTCTCTCCAAAAGAAAATCAACGTTGTGTTTGGTTCTTGCTCCCACCCAAATGGCAGAACTCCGTGGGCTCTATTCCTGCAGTTGCCTTCTCCGTGCCCTCCCTCTTACCTCTGGCAGTCGAGTCACTGTGGGACACAGCACCAGGGTGTGCTTGCTTCCTTCTGGGAAAAGCTCTATTCCGAGTTTGATCCCTTCATTGGGGTGGGGAGATGAAGAAATCTGCTGTCATAAACCAGGCAGGCAGCAGCTTCCATCACCCAGCCTGTGCAGCACGTATTTATCTGCCTTGCAGAGAGCAACAAATCCTGCTGCAATCATTGCAGTAAATGTGAGATATGGAAAGTTTTAAGTTTCATTTTGCTTGCTGTTGTCTCCTTTTGTCTTTTTTATTGAGTAGCAGTAATTTAACAGCATGTTTGACTCCCGTTTGGGCTTTTTCATCGCTTACATTGCATTGAGTTTCTGTTGAACATTTGAGTACTATGGTGAAGTTTGATGCCTGATGGAAAAAGCACTAATTATTTCATTAACAGCAGAGTGGAATTTGTCCATACTAAACAAGAAAACAGAAAGCACTGAGTGTATTGGGTAAAATAGCGTTTCTCAGCTTTTTTAGCTGATGTGGAACAAAAGAAGAAACTCTCCTGAACCTGTACTCATTGATGAACAGTTGCATCCTCATCTGACTGTTGTTGCGTCCCACAATAACACTGACCCTGCGTACTTGTGTGTGAGATTGGGGCCCAGGTGAGAACATACTTTAGTGTCTGGGCTGGGCAGTTACATTTTGGCTTTCTAATGACATACTGAAGTTGGCTGTTGATCATTCAGGTAAAATCTTCACAAGAGTGCAGTGGGAGGGAGATGGTCACAGACACTGAGGGTCAGCAAGGGATCCGGTGCCCTGCTCTTCCAGGGTGGGAGAAAGCTGACTGCCTGTTATATATTAGAATCACAGATTGAAAGGGCCCTCAAAGCCCATCTAATTCCACCCCCTGCCATGGACAAGGACACCTTCCACTAGACCAAGTTATTCAAGCCCCGTCCAGCCTGGCCTTGAACACTTAGTTTTTTGTTCTTGGGAAAATGTTCTTTACTGTGTTAATGCATAGAGTGCTGTAAAGGTGGTACATGCACTTGAATTCTGGAAATAGAATTTGGAGTACCGGATCGCCGTGCTCGTGTGTGCTGGTATCAGTGACATGCTGCCGATGGGGTCGATGCAACAAAACCCTCAGTCCTGTTGATTACATAAGCTGCTCCTTTGTTATTGAATTTAGGGAGAAATACAAGCCTCATGTAGTGCTTGACTTCTTAATAGCCTGGTTTTTATTAAGCGAATGTGTTTTCTTGTGATGACTCGTGTTCTGATTGTTGCTGACAGTGGTTTTAGCTTTGCTGGCTGTGTGCTGGAAGCCCGCCCAGCACAGCAGTGTGGTTCGTGGTGGCTCATGCCCTGGGGCTTGTAGGAGCTGGAGAAGCAGTGCTGGGGGAAGAGGGAGGGTGTAGCACGCTGCTGAACATCTGTTTTCTCCCGCTGCTTGCCTCGCTGCAGACCGTGCCAAAGCCGATCGCGCTGGAGCCCTGCTTTGGGAACAGAGCAGCCGTTCTCTCCGTGTTCGTCAGGCTGCCTCGAGGACTTGGGGGTATTCCACCACCAGGACAGTCAGGTGAGGATTACTGTTGTCTCTGATGGCTTGGAATTAACTCTGTACTCCTTCCCCAACCTTACAGATTCACCTTTCCTGATCCCACAGAAGCTGCTGTAGCCACAGTTCAGCTTGGGATGTGCTCGAGGAATTTTAGGCTCCCTGGTTTGGGCCCTGCTGGCTTCCAGCATGAGCTTTGAGTTAATTACTAGGGTCAATTGATGGATGAACATTTGATATTGGACTGTGCTTTAATTTACAGCTAGGTGGGGGAAAGAGGGATCTGGTACAGACATGTTTGCAGTAGTTATTTGTGAAGGTAACTTGTCACTTGGCCTATCTGACTTCATTCCCAGCTCCATTTGCAGGGGAACATCAAGTCACACAGTCATGGAAAGATTTGAGTTTGAAGGGACCTTAAAGACCATCCAGTTCCACTCCCTGCCATGGACAAGGACACCTTCCAGTAGACCAGGTTGCTGTAAACCCCGTCCAACCTGGTCTTGGACACTTCCAGTGATGGGGCAGCCACTGAGCAACTTGTGCCAGGGTCTCCCCACCCTCACAGGGAAGAATACCCCATCTAACCCTGGCCACTGTCAGTCTGAAGCCATTCCCCCTTGTCCTGTCACAAGTCCTTTCAGAGCATCTCTGCCCTCCTCTTAGGAGCTCTGGACAAAGAGGTTTTCCCCATCCAGCTTAAGGTTTCCTTGTTCCCAACCCCCTCACACCTAAAGCTGATGTCAGGGCACTGGGACATCATCTCCTGAGCAGTGTGGGATTTGACTGGGGTTCCCCAGTGCCCAGTGGGCCTGGTGAAGCAAAGGCTCTGGGAAGAGCATTAGCAGGGTTTGAATTGGATGGTTTGGAGCTGAGCTGGATTGAGCTAAGTCCCAGATGTGGTTTGTCTGTGAATAGAGCAGGGAGGCCCTGGCACAGGTTGCCCAGAGAAGCTGTGGCTGCCCCATCTCTAGAAGTGTTCCAGTCCAGGTTGGACACTGGGGCTTGGAGCAACCCGGGACAGTGTTCCTGTGTGTGGCAGAGGGTGGAACTGGATGGGCTTTGGGGTGCCTTTAAACCCAAACCAGTCCATGACTCCCTGATCTGCCATGAGGAGGTTGCAGAGGTTATGTATCCATGGGAAGTGCAGTGAAACCTCCATGCACATTTGCTTTCAGGCTTATTGTAGTCCATCTACTGATGCAGAGAAAGGCACCTTCAATATTAAGGGTTCAGGCTTCAATATTTAGAGTTTTGCATCCAGTAATACCCACCCTTATTGCATCTTTTCCTCCTGCTGATGCTTCTAATTAAACATGCAGTATTTCAGCTCCTTTCAGAATATTGGCTGGAGTTTAATTCTCAGGCGGAAACACTTCTCTAGTTTATTTAAAAAATTCTACACATTTTGTGGCCTGGAGGGATTTTCTCAGCTGCTTCTGAAGGATTTGTTCCTGTGGCTGCTCTGTTGCCTGACTCTTTGTTCTGTTGCCCCAGGTCTCGCAGTGGCCAGTGCCCTGGTGGACATTTCACAGCAGATGCCAATTGCCTACAAAGAGAAATCGGGCGCCATACGAAATCGGAAGCAGCAGCCCCCTGCACAGCCAGGAACCTGTATTTGATGCATGGACATCAGAAACTGTCTAGGGTTTTAAACAAAATGGAAAAGTAATACCGAGGAGGAGGAGAAGAAAGATTTCCAAGTTGTGTCCCAAGAGACTAGAAGCACCCGGAAAAAACCACAACTTCCTTGAACCCAGTTTTTTTCTCTCATCTACGTGCTAGTTGGCTTTATTTGACAGCTGCTCCACTTAAGTTTTACTGACACATGGCTTCAGACTGCTCCTTTGTTTTCTTCAAGTTTAAAGCAAAATAATTTTATTGCAGGTGCAGTAAGGTCCGATGCTGCCATTCCTGGTCAGTGTAAATACAACAGTAGTCCAATATGAATGACACTCAGGTTTCTACATGGAAAGTGCTTTGTAGTTCATGTATTTATCAAACTGTACAAAAAGAAAAAGATCCAGTGTTTACAGGTGTCAGCTCTCAACACATAAACACTACTATTAATCTTCAAAGCATCTTCATCCTTTGTTTTCCTTTAATATTTTAATTGTTCCCTCATTATTTCAGTGGAACTCTCTTCCAGGCACAGCCTTTTTGTAGTCATCACGGTCCAGGAGTGCAAAAGCTGGGATGGTTTAAAGGTTGATGTTGCTCAGAGCACATGAAATAACTGGAAAGTTGGATGTTGCTTTGGAAAGACTCAGTGTTTACATAGTCTTAACCTGCTTGGAGTACACCACACACAAGTGCCTAGACGTGAACAGATCTAGGGAGTGAGGAGACTGCTCCACATGCTGCTTTTTAACATAATTAAATTCCTTTAAAGGTTTGTATACTCACATCTAGGTCACCCAAGGCACTCTGTGTCCTCTGTCCCATGCAGTCAGAGGAAAATTGCATTTTCCTGACCAACCAAATACTTGCCCAGATGGAAACATCTGGAAGGCACGTAGAGTTTCAGTATCTCATAAGAAAACTCCTGGTTTCACCAGCATTTTCATAGAAGCAGTCTGTGTTCCAAGTCAGATACATCACATTTTTCAAATTTTGGCCTCTTTCCTCCCCCTTCCCTCCTGCCATCCTTCTGGATGAGAGCTGAGCTTGGAGGCATTGCTCCTCAGTGGTTATGATTTGCTCCATCTTCTTACAGGGTGTAGAAAGCAACAGTCCGGGTGCCACATCACTTGAGGATGAAGTAAAAAAAGAACTTTAAATAAAAATCAAGCAGAGGAGCAGCTTTGTTTTGCCACAGGTTTGAGTTCTACACGATCAGATCCTGGTATTTCCTGTAGGGCTTGAGCTGTTAGATGTGGAGGAAGTGGCTGGTTGGTGAAAGGACGAGACTTGCGAGCAGCAAAGAGAAGGTTTGGGTTAGGGGCGTGCATCAGACCGTCTGAAGTGCTCTGACAAGCTGGGGGTGTGTTTTGAGGCTCGAGGCTGGGCTGAGCGTGGCGGGGCCGTTGTCCCCGGGGAGCGCGGCGCAGGGCCAGGCCCGCGGCTGGCAGGAGGCTGCGGTGGCCACGCCAGGCGAGGCTGTACCTGTGCCTTCAGCACAGGAGCTGGGGATTCGTCCGGTCGCCGAGTTGGTGGGCTCTGCTGAGGACATCTGAACTTAATAGATGGACAGGTAACACGGGGAAGAGAAGTGCTCTTGGATCTGGGCAGGCAGCACCTTTCCAAACTGAAACCCAAATAACTGCTCCTTTTTTGTGCGTGTTCTGGTGATCAGTCACATATCAGCCACTCATTTCTGGGGTGTTTTTTTTTAACCATGTATTTTGAAGAAGCTCTTTGGAGCCTGGCAGCATTGCAATAAAAGAGGTGAATTGCTGTGTGTGTCCAGATAGTGGTGATGGGAACAGCCTGATGGCTTAAGGACTGTGGTGGATGATAATTCTGATTTTATGTGTCATTTAACAAGTGCAGTGCGACTGCAAAAAAATATTGGGACTGCAGAAGAATATTGGGAAAAAATGCATTATATGTATATAAATATATATAAATGCATTTGTTTCTAAACTAGAAGTTCCAGTGCTCTCTGGGAAGAAGGAATTATGAGGGCAAAAGGGTTGAGCTTTGTCTTAGAATGAAGGGATTCAGGCAATTTAAGTTTTACCTGATGCATGGATTACCTCAGACAGATTCATCTCCTGATAATATTTTCTAACTTGCTCAGTGATAGGGTTAATCTGAACTGGAGAAATAAGACTGGACTAAAATCCCTCCCCTGTTACTGCGTGTTTTCAGCCATGATGCACATCCTCGTGTTTGCAGGTTTCTTCTTGCTGGTTTTGGGAGGAGAACTGCCAGCCCAGATGGTGAAAGCCCCTGGGCTTTGAGTTTCCCTCTTCAGGACAGCTCTTGAGCAGGTGCTTAAAGTTGTTGAGTTTCCCTGATCACAAGCAGCTTTCAGAACTGTAGGCCTGGAGGGGTGATAGATTTTTACATTAATAAAAAGACATAAATACAGAGTTTGGGACGTTTTCTCACTCCTGGAGAGCTGTGCTGTCTGGTCTGCAAAGCCTACAGCATGCCCAGGAGTGTGGCCAAAATGAGGTGTCAGATACTGGGAAAATGAGCAAAAATGATCAAAGTCAAGGCTTATCAGAAGCAATCAATGTAAATAGAGCGACAAGAGTTACTTACATAAATAAAAGGAACCGGCTCCTTTACCATGTAGCTCCACCCTGCATCTGATCTCCATCCTGATGGGGGAGAAGAGAACTCTCATACATTGCTGCAGTTTCATCCCAGCTTAGAGGTAAACAGGGAAGAAAGTGGGAAAGGACAGGGGAAAGAAGAATTCCTGGCAGTTTATCACCAGGCCAGTATCAAAAGTGAAAGATTTTTGGGTTTACTTCCTTTGGAGGTGAGGTGAGGGAGAAAGAACAACCTTATTTCATGGGAGAATCTGTAAATAAATAACAAATGACACACAGATTTTGCACTTGTACATAAACTCTACAGTAACGTGCAGAACGTGGAGAGATTTAAAGTGTATATAAACCAGAAAAAAATATTGAATGTATTTTTGATGATTTTAAATTATGTATGAGTTTTGTCTTAATAACTCCTTCATCTGATCAGTATTAGATAACTTTCCAGAGCTTTAAACACCAGATTATATCGTAGTATCTTGCAAAGCAGGGAGGCATAACTTGACTTCTATGTGTTCAAATATATTTCACTTAAATGTAGAAACCAAGTTAAATAATGGCTTTTCCATTTGAAAGGGGGAAAAGCAACATTTGGATACAAGTAATAAACGTCCTTAAAGTGGTCACTAGGTGGAGGATTAAATCAGTAGTTTAAGGCCTTTGTTACTAAAATTGTGGCAGTGTTTCCATTCAAAATCACTGTTTTCAGGTGTTTATAACTGG
Source organism: Promerops cafer (assembly GCA_013398275.1). Lineage (NCBI taxonomy): Eukaryota > Metazoa > Chordata > Aves > Passeriformes > Nectariniidae > Promerops > Promerops cafer. Next base: position 89,551 of record VZSE01007191.1, on the reverse strand, counting down.
CTGAAATTCAGCATTCGACATCTCAACCCTCAGAAGATTTTGATTCTCTGAGAGGAGCCTTTAAAAAAATTAGTAATAAAATTTCAGAACTGTTGGGGCCCTTTTATTCTAGAAAACAATGGTGCCAGTGGATCTCCGAATAACACCTTTTTTTTTTTTCTTTTTTTTTTTAATTCACCTTTTTCCATGGTTTTTAGTCCAGATTTTTTTCTGGGCTGTTGTAGCATGACCTTGTCATTTTCTGGCTCTATATTTTGGATACAAGAATATTTATGAGGCACAACTTTTCAGTTGTTATTATCACTTTCCCTGGGCTTAAAACACGTTGTAGTGAAATTACCAAAATAAAGCTATTTATGATGGGGTAACGCCTGTGATTAACATCAAGCCATGGCATATAATGTCCCAAAATTCAGTGGTGTGGTACCATGGGCGTGGCAGCCTCCGCGGGCAGGTCCAGCCTGCCCAGGGGTGGTTTTTGTGCCGGAGGTGGCTCAGCAGCACATTTCTCTGCAGGACACCTTCCCACCACCCACGGCTCCAAGTGGCGCTCGGCTGGCTTGGCCCGACGGGAGCTGAGGGGAGGGTTTGAGGCTGAGGTCAAACTTCAGGCCTTTTCCATAACCCGCTGGAGCTCCGGCGCCACAGAGCTGCGCTGCCCCTCCGTGCTCTGCTGCTCCAGGTGTCCCAGCCGCTCTCCCTTCCCAGGGAAGCGTTCGGGCCCGGCGCCGGCTGCATCTCGGAGCCCTGAGCGCCTGGCCACTGGAAACGGGGATTTGCTGCCCCGGGAGAAAGCCGCGAGCAGCCCCTGCGTGCCCAGAGCAGCTCCGAGCCCCTCGCCCGCCCCAGTCAGTGGCGGCTGCTCTGCCTCTCCCGGATTTTCGGAGCTGACGGGAAGGGCAGGCAGGGGCTGCCTCGGCAGAGCCTCCGGGAGCTGCGGGAGCAGCTGGGAGAGGGAGCGGGAGCGGGCTGCGCTTCAGAGGGAAGGTGCTCACCGAGTGCTGGGGCTGCCGAAGCAAGGGAAGGGGTTACTTGGGGTGTGCTCCTCACTTTTGGATGTGTTCTTTGCAATTTTAGATAAACTCCTGCTTTTTCTGGTGGTAGCTGCTGAAACGAGTTGAGTTTCCATGCCAGGACTACTACAATTTGTGTATCTGCTGATTTTTTCTGCATCAGGGCAGGTTTTGTTCAGTCTGTTTCTTTGTTCTGACACTAAACACAGACTCTTTGTGGGCGTCTTCCAGGTACTAGAATTCTTTAGACATTTCCTCTCCATTTCGTATCGATTCCACAAACCTCACCAGTAGAAAAAAAGAAAAAATAACAATTGTCACAGAGTGTATCATATGTCAGTCCATTAAAAAAAAAAAAAAANAGGTGAATCAAATTCAATCCCATTAAAAAAAAAAAAAAAAAAAAAGAAAAAAAAGAGTTTTATATTACTCTGAAATTTGTGCACAATAAATGTTCTTTAAACTAAGATCCTTGAATGAATTGTATTCTGGATTTTTTCCCTCTTTGTTCTGTAATTATTTATGATTCTTATCTGTGTTCAGACTTGAGCTTAGTTTGTTAATATGTATAATTTAGCATTTATTCCATTCATATGTAAATAGGAGCAAGTATTGTAAACTATTTCATTGCTGGGGTTGTGGGTGTTATACATACACACATTTAGGATTGCAGTTTTTTGGTATAATTTTTTGTATTGTAAAATAACAGCTAATTTAAAGCCAGAACGAGAAAATTCTTGGGAGGTCTGTGCATTTTAAATACAAATGTGAAGTACATGTATATAAATAAAAGTAAATAATGCAAATCTTTCCTCTGAAATAAAAAGTAGATGATCTGGTTAAATTTTTCCTCTTATTTGTTTTCTTAAAATGAAGGGAAAAAGTAATTCAAGGTAGTTTTGAAGGCTTCTGGCTGAGGTGAGGGTGAGTTTCTACTGTGATGGTGGTGGGTATCAGTGGGCTCCTGGCAGGTACTGAATTTGGGAGGAGGAAGAAAGGACAAAGGACATGTCCTCTGCCAGAGGATGCGGGATGCATCGATGTAATTCAAAGAGTTAAATCTGTAGATTTTAAAGATAGAGACAGTCATTAAATAGTTTCCATTTCTACCCCCAGGTTCCCCCAGGTGCCTTAGGGCAGCTCTTGGTCCCTGATCTCCTTGGCTGTCTCTGAAGGGTGGCAGAAGGGAGGGGAATCCCAATGAGGTGTCAAAGCTTTCCGTATGTTAAGGGTCTTTGCCAACCTAAATAATTCTATGATTTAAATAGAAGAAGGGGCTTGTCCTCCATGCAGGTAATTTGGGATGTTGAGGGTTGAAGGAGGAATTTATTTGCTCCCACCCTCTGAGCACTGGTGTCATGTCCCAGCTGTCTCCATATAACTGATCCTTAAGTGGTTTGGCTTGATGGTCTTAAAGATCTTTTCCAACCCATATGATTGAGTGATTCCACAGTCCCAAAACTCTGAGCTTCCTCATTCAGGGTTTAAATAGAATCATATAGAATAGAATATCCTAAGTTGGAAGGGACCCACAGGGATCGAGTCCAAGCCCTGGCCCTGCCCAGACACCCCCAAAATCCCCCCTGGGCATCCCTGGAGCGCTGTCCAAAGGCTCCTGGAGCTCTGGCAGCCTCGGGGCTGTGCCCATTCCCTGGGGAGCCTGGGCAGGGCCAGCACCCTCTGGATGAGGAACCTTTCCCTGAGCTCAGCCTGAGCCTGCCCTGGCCCAGCCCCAGCGTTCCTGTCCCTGTCATTGAGAGCAGAGATCAGAGCTGCCCCTCCTCTGCCTCTCTTGACAGAACTGTAAAATCTCAGCCCCTTCCCTTTCTTACTCTCACTAATAATTTTTTCCAGTAAATTTCTTTGTTTAAATCAAAGAGGAAAAGCTGCCCTCCATGGAAAGTGTATCACCAGTTTTGCTGATGATTTATCAAATGTTGGCACCAGCTGGTGTTTCAGATACACACAACAGCTGGAGAGAGACGGCAGAGTGGCCGCTGCTCTCCCACCTCCTGCGCAGCACCCACGGTGTAGCAGGACATCTCCCTCCACAGGAACTTACCTGGTGTTTGTTAGCTGGTGCAAGGCTTCTCACCCTTCACAAAAGCTTGCGATTTGGTGAAATAACTCACAAAAGACGGCCTGTCTCGTGGTTATTCAGGCACTGGGGAAGTGACACTACTACCTGACAATAAACATCTTGCTGAGGAAACAAGACTGTGGAAAGATAAGCTGGAATTTTTGACTGACAGACACTCCACTTTCAAAGCTATAAAAGCTACACCAAAAAAAAAGCTACACTTTCACAAAGCAAAAGTCTTCTGCACATTCCCTAGGAATCTGTGGGGCTTTTCCCCAAAGCTGGGAACACCAGTTTAGTGGTTGCTCTCTCGAGGGCTGAGCAGAAGGACTCTGTGTACTCTATCGGCAGTGGGGTGCTAAGTTCCACTGGCTCATGTTCTCTACTGTGTCTTTGCTAGCTTGAATAGAGGTACCTTCATGTCGTGCACTGTTTTATGTAATCTCCCAGTAGTTCTCAGGTTTTGTACTGCGTAGGAACTGTTCAAGGCCTTTTGTCTGTTAGCCCCTGTCTATTCAATAAAGAACGCATTTTATAATAGCCCTAATCAGCCAGCCTTACTTGCAAGCCAGAGGGATTGAGGTGCAGGTCACCTAAGCAGAGCTGCTGCCAAAAATCTGAGCCTAAGGCAGGGCTTGTCTAAAGCTGCCACTTGATCCATAAGACCCAGGCATCCACAGTTCGAGTCCTGCTGGGACGCAATCCGTTGTTCTCCATTTATTTTTATGTCACTCTCCAACTTTGAAATTAAGCACTGCTGGGATGAAGCAGAGTTGAACCTGACATTTATGAGCCATGAGGGTTTCAGCCACAGTCACCTCCAAAGACTGTTGTGCTGCTTCATTCCATGGCATTAAACTGGGATGCAGGAGCCCAATTCCCAGCAATTGCTGCAGAGCTGAGCAGAGGATGCCAGGCTGACAGCACAGCGTGGGGTGTCCAGACTTGAAATGAAATGGGCAGGGGGTAGTGGTTTTAAAGCTGCTTTAAATTTATTTTGGACAGCAGGAAAAACCACAGAGGGCTGAAGCCATTTTTCATCCCTGCTCTGATTTTTCTTGTGCTGTAGCAAAGAAAAGAGGTTTGAAGGGAAGGAAGGGAAGAGAGCATGGAGGTTTTCCAAGGCTTTGTGTACATCCAGGATGATGATCTTTGTCATCAGCTGTCATTAATGAATGGTTTTGGGTAAGGAGCCAGACAGGAATTTGAGGTCCAGCTTTTCTTTCCACAAACCTTAAATATCAACCACCTACAGGAAGAAGGGACTTTAAGTCTTTTTAAAAACCAATTTAACTCCCCAGAAATCCTGGAGTGGAGGCTGGGTGGTGTTTCTTCCACCCAGGAAAAGGTGGGGTTTGGGGCAGCTCTTGGGTAGTTCCACATCGCTGCTTGGCTGTAAATCATGCACAATATGGCAGAAACACCAGCATTTCCTCTCTTCCCCATTGATAGGAAGAGAGGAGGAAGAGAGGTGCACAAAAGAGCCTGAGTTCCATAGCCAATTGCCATTTGGGAAAAAAGAGTTGGCAGATTCTTGAGTTTCTCCCTGGGGTTTTTGGTTTCTGAGCTAATCAAGCAGCAAAACAGGGACTGCAGGGACAGAGTGGGACCACTGAGGCCTTGCCAAAGGCATGAGGTGGGGAGAGATTTTCTAATGAGGTGACAGCACCTGCAGATGATTTTTCTGGCTGGTAATGAGGCTGCTGGACCCAGGTGTCAGCATCACTGGAGGTGGGCTGAGCTCCACGTGCTCCCCATTGCAGGATGGCTGGGAACAGCAACACCTCCCCAGACTGTGTCAGAGACCCAACACCCTCGGCCACATGATTTTGAGACACCATCATCACCCTGTGGAAGCTCTCAGGTAAGGTACATGATGTCCTAGAGGCACCTCTTCTCCTTGGTGACTCCTGAGACTCAGTGACAAACTTGGGATTTGGGATTTGCACTAGAGATGTCTCAGAAGAGATAAATCTTCCCCACAAACAAAGAGCAAGATCTCAGGGCTCAGACTGCATTGAAATTGGATGTTTTTCATTGGCATGTAGGGACAGGACAAGGGTGAATGGCTTCCCACAGCCAGAGGGCAGGGCTGGATGGGATGTTGGGAATTAGGAATTGTTCCCTGGCAGGGTGGGCAGGCCCTGGCACAGGTGCCCAGAGCAGCTGGGGCTGCCCCTGGATCCCTGGCAGAGCCCAAGGCCAGGCTGGACACTGGGGCTGGAGCAGCCTGGGACAGTGGGAGCTGTCCCTGCCATGGCAGGGGTGGAGAAGAATGGTCTTTACAGCCCCTTCCAACCCAAACTATTCCATGAGTCTATGATCAGCTGCAGGACCAGGCCCTTCCTTCCTTCCCTCTCTTCTCTGTGTTCCTGGGACCTCACTCCGGCCACATGCATCGCTCAAAAACCACATCTGCAGGGAATTTAGCCAAAAAAACACTGACTGGGCCGCTCTGGCTCTATGAAGAAGGAGAGCACCTTTCTCCTCTTTATTGCCCTGCTGCTGACAAGAAGCACAGGTGCAGCTCCACGAGCCCGCAGCCTGCAGGGTGGGGGCTGTTTCTGATCTCCCCCCATCCATGGTGACCAGCAATACCATGGGAGGATGGGATTTAATCTCTCCTGGTCCTCATGCTGATCCCTGAATTCAATTTGGAAGCAGAACTTTAGTGGGTAGGTCTGGATTGTGATGGCTGATGGTGAAGTACTGTCTGGATGGGGAATTAGAGCAGAGCACAGACATGTCTGGGGTCTCCATCCATCCCACCTGAAGCTCGCTGGCTGTTCTATCAGCTCTGCTTTCCAGGCTGCAGCCACAATGTGCCTCCAACAGAGTGACTGGCAGAGGATTTCCATTGACATGTTCCCTGGAATCCTTGCTCCCACCAGAAATCATTTCCATTTCCCCTTAGAAAAAAACTCCACAAAATGACTTGAACATTTTTCATGTCAGAGCTAATTCTGCAGCTTTTCCCTTTGGCAAACATCCACTGTTTCTGCAGAAATTCAGTGTTTTAATAACCGAAGCAAGATGTCTCCATCCCTCTCAGCATTTTAGCACTGTTTGCTTGGAGATAACGTGTGGCAAATTGTTTTTTCTGATTTGAACATTCCCTTGCAGCAGTTGAACATCAGCTGCAGGATTTTACTTGTGCTGTGTCTGCAGTCACAGTGTGATGGGGACTGTGAGTCCTCTCTGCAGGTGTCTCCTTCAAACCTCCCGTGCTGCCCCAGGCTCTGGTCTGTCATGGAAACATGGAATGGATTGGGCTGGGAGGGACTTTAAACACCACCTGGTCCAAGCCCTGCCGGGGGCAGGGACACCTTCCCAACTAGACCAGGTTGCTCCAAGCCCTGTCCATCCTGTCCTGGGGGCTACACAGGTAAGGTAAGGTAAGAAAAGGCAAGAACTTTTCTCTGGGAATGTGGAAAAATCACTTCCTGTGCTCTTTCCTCACTGTTTGATGTCTGTGGCTGTAGGAGGCAGTGGTGCTCAGTTTTGTTGTGGGCACAGCCAGCACCCCCAAAACCATACCCAGACCCAGAGACGGGGTAGAAGTGAGGGTCAGCCAAAGCTTCTTCCAGCTATCAGTGCTTCTCCTGCTCCAGAATCTCCTCACCCTAAATTTAGGATGATTTCCAGGCTTTCTTGGAGCCAGCTGTTACATCCCAGAGCAGGGTTGCTGCAGCCAGCCCCTGGCCTGAGCCCCACGTGCTGTCCCTGTGCAGAGCCTGGGGGTGCCCTGGGGGGTGCTGAGATCTCCTTCAGCCCCGGGAGCTCCTGCCACCCCAGCACGTGTGGCCCTGGGCTGGCCCCAGCAGCCTTTGGGTGCTGGCCTTGGTGGAGCAGCTGCTCGCCAAGAGCCAGGGAAGGTCCCGCAGACCTGCAAGGCTTCCACAGCTTGTTTCAGGTTCAGCTGGCTGGAACCTTCCCAGGAATTGTCCTTTGAGGCAGCAAAACCCAGCCTGGGCACTGTCGGGAGGGAAGAGGCTTTGAGGAGAATCTGAGTCCATCCCTAACCCTCAGGTTTTGCTCCTCGTTGGCATCCTCAGCTGCTGCATGCACACATGGAGGCAAACACGATTTCTGGGAGGGAAAACTGTAACATTTATGTGTTCCACTCACTTAAGAACCGACTTGAATTTCACTCATTATTTTTATATAAATTTCATGTACATTTATTCTCTAGTTTTTTTTCCCCTACCCAGAATTGATAAGAAAACATTCCATTTGCCTCTAATCAATTTTCCTGTGTTTCTTTTTTTTTTTTTTAAAGTTGCCAAAAATAGCTCACAGATGTTCATGGCACGAACAGAAGTCTTCCTGGCTGGCATGAACCATCACCCTCCTTTCTCCTCCATCTCCCTTGCTCCTGTGCCCAGCACAGGGGTGCAGCACCAGCCTTTCCCAGTTACTTCCACTCTGTGGGTCACACGGTGACATCCTGGCACCAGTGGCTCCACAGGCCCCTGATTGCAGGTGCAATTAGTCCCATCCCTGCTCCATCTTGCAGTGCCTCCCTCCTCCTGTGCTAGCATCAGCTCTGAGACAAACCTGTCCCAAATTTCTCCCAGAATTTTGCATGTTTCACCCCCGCAGGCAACACAAACAGCCCCAGGACTTGTGTGGGGGCTCGTGTCTCCTTCCCTGATGACACTGGTGTCTCTCCATCTCAGCGGAGCTGTTTTTCCCCTGTCACCCCTCCTTGCTGGGAGACACCGGATTGGAGCTGGGTTTGGAGCTGGGTTTGGAGCTGGGTTTGGAGCTGGGTTTGGAGCTGGGAGGAGCCCTCAGGGCTGTCTGCAGCTTCCTCCCAGGGGTCAGCTCCGATCTCTGCTCTCTGGGACCAGGGACAAGACCTGAATGGACAACTGGGGCTGGGCCAGGGCAGGCTCAGGCTGAGCTCAGGGAAAGGTTCCTCATCCAGAGGGTGCTGGCACTGCCCAGGCTCCCCAGGGAATGGTCCCAGCCCTGAGGCTGCCAGAGCTCCAGGAGCCTTTGGACAGCGCTCCAGGGATGCCCGGGGGGGGTTTGGGGGGGTCTGGGCAGGGCCAGGGCGGGGCTGGATGATCCTGTGGGTCCCTCCCAGCTGAGGATATTCTAGGATTCTGATTCCAGCCACGCATGGCTCATCTGAGCCCCACCACTCTTCCAACCCCCACAGAACGTGCCCCAGTTTCTTCCAGCTGCCCTTACAGCACAGGAGCAGTGAGCTCAGCACCATCCTGGACGTGCTGGCAGGGACAAGCTGGCATGGCAGGCAGGAGCGAGGGGTCAGGAAAATGCATGTGTGCTTTATTCATGGATATGTTTGAATATCGACATGTGCAGAAAAGGTAAGTACAAGTCTGACCCCAGTTTGGGCTGGCACCCACCACCCTCCCCTCGTGCAGGTGCACACATGGGCTTCCTGCCCCAGCCCTGGGTCTCCTCCCAGCTCCTGCTCCCGCTGGACAATGCTGTACATGACGCTGTGACATGACAAGTATAAGTACATACACAACATTTCACAGGCTCTCAGAGCTGCCAGCCACTGGGAGTGGTGCTGTGCAGCCAAAAAAGTAGAGTTCAGTGGCTACAGAATGTCTGGCTGGTTCTGTGTTTTTTTCCTTTCTTTTTCCCATGATTCTTCTTTGTGCTTATGGAAGTCCTCAGGAATGGAGTAATTCCTAAAAAAAAATTGTCTCCCTTTCTGTCTCTTGGCTCGCTCAGTCTTTTGCCTTTACAAGCAGCTGCTATGACTTCTGTGGTTAATCAAGAGACTCAAAAATTAATATCCATGGTTCACTTCACAGAATTCAGCAGAGATGGAATTTCATCCAAAAAAATTACTGACTTTTCACAAGGAAAAAGCAGTGGTCTGTGCACACATGTTGGTGTGTGGGAGGAGAGTAATCACGTTTGCTTCCTCCAAAAGAAAGGTTCAAAAGTCATCATTTTTTGCAAAGTTTGATTCATGAACAGGTTTGGAGGGAGAATCAACATTAAATATTGGTGAAAAGAGTGAAATAATCAGAACAAAGCCATGAAAGTTTGGGGATAATTTTTTTTTTGTTAATTCCCATGCCCCAACTGTTTCCTGCTGGGTGAGAGGCTCCTTGCTCTGTGCCTCATTCATTTCATTCCGGAGCAGCCGTGAACCCCAAGGAACCCCCAGGAGGGCAGGACCTGGCCTGGGACAGGGCTTGGAGAACAGGGCATGGGAACTGAGGATCCTGCTGGGCTCTGAAGCGTGAGACAGCTAACATCTGCAGGGGCTTAAAAGCAAGATTCCCCTGGAAGCGACCAAGGCCAGGCTGGATGGGGCTTGGAGAACCTGGTCTAATGGAAGGTGTCCCTGCTCATGGAAGAGGGGCTGGAACGAGATGAGCTTTAAGGTCCCACCTGGCCCATTTCACGATTCTATTATATAAATCCAGGGGAGGTGATGATGTCTCTCACTGAAATTGTTAAAGTAGGTGCTGATGTGGGATGTGGTACTGGGACCACATAACCTCTGGAGGTCTCCTCCATCCATCCAGTCCTTGAGTAGGATTCTCCACACCTCTTTTTACAGCATACCAGTCTGAAGGGAGAGGTGAGGTGGGGCCACCAGGCATCCTGACCACCCAGAAAAACTCTTTCTCTGCTGAATGAGAAGGAAATGGCAAAGTGGCACTTCAACATCACTGGCACTGACATATGAGAGACACAGGAGCGGGTGCTCCTGGAAACAGCTGGCACTTGTATCCCCATCCTGTGCAGACACAGCCTGTGCACGACTGAGAGCTGGTGGGGACTGGTTTGATGGGGCCAGCTGTGTGAAAAGCAGAGCATGACTACAGGACTGGAAGGGGGCAGAAGAACGCAGTTCCCAGCATGACCTCGCGGTGCTGAGGTAGCTCCTCGCCTTTGGAGGGCTGAGCAGCCAGGGTTTCATGCCTCTCCCAGCGGCAGCTCCGAGGACACAAGCTTTGCAGAGTTGCAGGGCGGAGTTGTGTCACTTGGTCCCTCAGGAGACACTGATGTCCTGGATAAAGGGGAAACGTTCACAGCAGCTCTGTGCGTGGATGGAGTCACTTTGAAAGGACTTTCTCCCTGTAGCTCTCCCTCCTTGTCTGCTTTCTGATCGGAGTGAGCCCCTTGGCCATGAGGTTCTCGCACACAAGTTTTAGCTCAGGGTGTGACTTGTCACCCTGCACACAAACCTTGGAACTTGGTGTGTTCCTCTGCACAACCTTGGATTAGGAAAACTGGGTGCCACAGCCCCTGAGGACCTCAAGGAACAACATTTTGGACAGGACACAGCAGGAGGATTTCTGTTCAAGTCAGACACATCCACAGGTGTTCAGCTGAAAATCAGAGTGGTTTCTTGTTGGAAAAAAAGCCAAGGAAGTTGCTGCAGTTTCTCAGAAAATCTGAAGCAATAAACAATGGGAGAGGTTTTGCAGGAAATGAGAATAAAAAGCAATGCTGTGTCAGATGCTTCCTAAGCCTTTCCATGCATTCAAATGCCAAGGGATTAATGATATTTATTGGAGGAGCACAAACCAAGGAGTAAATGGACTGCTGCAAAGGCCAGGCCTAAATACACTCAGGGGGATTCTGGGGCTATTGCTCTTCCTCCCATGGCACTCAGCCTGGGTAAGCATTTATCCTGGGAAACCTTCTCACTTTTCCTTACCATCTTCTTTCCTGGCTTAACGTACTAAAGGGGTTCAGCCCCCCAAGAGGGCACTGGGACTCCTCAGCTCACCTCCTCGAGGAAAGACCCTGGGATGCTCAGGTAGTCCAAAGTCACACACCTGCCTCCCTGAGCACCAAGACACCGGAGAGACATTCATCCTCACGTTCCTGCCCTGGGCTCTGGCTGCAGCTCAGTAGAAAGGGTCTCTTCAGCAGCCTTTGCTTAAATGACATCTTCACTGGAAAAACAGGACCTGGCAAGAGGCAAAGCCCTTGACCTGCTCACCTTGACACAGGCGGTTGCCTCTGCCAGTTCTTCAAGGAGGGGAAACTGTAGCGATTCATGACTTGGCATTTCTTGGCTGGGTATTTCTGTCTTCAGGGTGGTATCTAGCAAACCTCTCCTACCCTATCTCTTCCCAGGAAAACTAAGGACACCCCTCGACTGCAGACCCTGTGCCTATGAGACCAGTGGATGAACAGGTAGCCTGTGAGAGTGGGATATGTTGGGCTCATAACAAATCCTGCCCATGGGCTCACACATTGGCCCCTGATGGAGAAAGGGTAGCCTGGAGTGGGACAATATTGGCCTCTGGTTGTTTGGATGTGACAAAAAATGCCCCAAAACACTGAACAGGACCAGTGGATAGAGATGTTTGGGTTGGGACACAAAAAATACAGCCATAAACAAAATGCAACACACGTGTTTCTTCCTGAATACCACCAATACAGGACACAGGTTTCCCTAAGAAGGAGGGCCCGAGGGGCAGGTGGCAGATGGGACATGGATGCTGGTTGCACTCTGGCCATGGTTTTGAGAGGGTGGATAATCCCTGCCAGCCAGTTCAGTGTGGTTACTTGGTCCTCCCCAGAGGTGCTTTGGGTTCCTCTCCAGTGGACAAAACCATCCACCTTCTCACCAGTCCTCTGGTTTCTTCAGTCTGAAGGAACCAGGTGTGCTGTCCCTCAGGTCCTGAGCAACCCTGGAGACAGTCTGAACTCCACATCACTTGACGTGTCCTGTCAAGGGCCCCTCAATGTGGGCTTCAGGAAACCTCCTGACAGGTCATCCATCCATCCATCCAAAGTCTTTCCCCTCTTGGCTGGGGCAGGAACAAGCATTTCCTTTGCAGCTCTCATTTCTTGGATCAACTCTCTCCTTCATCTTTTCCAAGGGAATTGTCCATGGCTTCAGCCCTATCCATAGACAGCTGGAGAAACAACAACCAAGCTGCGGTGTGGAAAGCTGGCCAGGACCAAGAATGAGCTGGTTGTCAAAAATGCTGATCATATAAAACCAAATAAACTGGCAGATGAGGAGGAGGAGGAAGGGATGCCCAAACACTCACCTTGCCTTCCCATCCCCTCCCTTCTCCCTGCTTTCCTCCTGAAAAAGTTACTGGTCTGCTGTTCAGTAAAGAAACCAACACAAATCGAGTCTCTGCCGGGTGTGTGCCAGCCCTGCCTCACATCACGGGGAGGCTCAGCACAGCGGGAGCGAGGAGAAGCCACATCTGCAGCAGAGAGGCCACCCAGCAGGAAGGGGCTGCTGGGCTGGAGGTCCCTGAGGACAAACGAGTGGAGCCACGCAGGAGCCTCTCCTCTCCAGCCACCTGAAAGAGCAAGGAGACAGCATGGGGTGAAGGGTGTGGCTGATCATGGAATCATGAAATTATTTAGGTTGGAAGAGACCATAAAGATCATCCAATTCCAACCCCCTGCCATAGGCAGGGACACCTTCCACTATCCCCAGTTGCCCCAAGCCGTGTCCAGCCTGGCCTGGAACAGCTTCCCAGGGCAGCCACAGCTTCTCTGGGCATGCTGTGCTAGGACCTCCCCACCCTCACAGCCAAGAATTTCATCCCAATATCCCATCTAACCGTGCCCTCTGGCAGTGGGAATCCATTCCCCTTGTCCTATCATTCCAGGCCCTTGTCCAAAGTCCCTCTCCAGCTCTCCTGGAGCCCCTTCAGGCACTGGAAGGCCACAGTTAGGTCACCCTGAAGCTTCTCTTCTCCAGGCTGAACAATTCCAATTCTGCATTTTTCCTCACAGGAGAGGGGCTCCATCTCTCTAACCAAACTGGTGTCCCTCCTCGGTGCCTCAGAGGATTTGGGGCTCGGGGGCTGTGCAGCCCCAAGTGTGTGCATGTGCAGAGGGGCCAGGGCTGATTTCACACCCAAACTCAGTGCAGCTCTTCAGATGTTGGTGTCACAGCAGAGTCATTTGTGGGCACAGCACTTGTTTGGACAGTGGTTGGAGGTGTCTGTGTGAGGTGGGTGCCTGGATGCCCCCTCAGGTCGGTGACAATCCATGTATCTTATGGGGCCACTGCTGGCCAGTGGCTTGACCTGATGACCTTGAAGGTGGGTGTGGAATATACCTCCATGGAGCTGGGAGGCATTTCTCCAGCTTTGCCCCTCAGGTCCAGAGGTGCCAGCCTCATTAAACATTGAACAGGATCTGGACTTGAAGCTGAGTCCAAAGTCAAGACCCAAATCTCTGGTTTCTCTGGCAGTGCCAGCAGGGATCACACTCCAGCAGCACTCACACCTCAGTGGAGGGATGTGCTGCTGCCACGAGGAGGTTGGAGATGTGGCAGGGCCATCCTTTACTGCAGCTGCTTTTTCCAGCTTCCCACTTGCTGTTGGGAATACTGTCCTGGTCATAGACAGTTCACAGCTTCCCCATCACTTCCAGGATGAAGTTCTCAGTGCTACATCTGGACCTGAGGCCACTACTTGGATTTCTCTAAGATCTGGGGAGCACCAGCTTGAGGGAAATCCTCCAGATCTGTGGGGTGCCAAGCTTATGGCCTGGGGAAGGTATCCCTGTGCTCTGCAGCAGTGCCACCAGTGCCCTGGAGAGCAGTGAGGGAACCTGAGGCCACTCCTCTCCACCTCCCAACCCACTGCTCCGTGAAAACAGGGTGGAGAGAGGTGAATTGTGTGTTTTCCCAGCAAAAGAAACAGTGATAAGCCTTAAAATAACCTGCACTTGGAAGCTCTCTGAAGATATCAGTCAGCCCAGTGCAAAGCCCACACTCAATCCTTGGAGTCTAGTTAAAACTGACAGCTTCTGTAGCCTGAACGTTCAGCAAATCAGGGTCACTGTTAATTATTCAATAGTAAAATAATTGAATCTGAAAATTACTCTGGTGTGGCAAGTCAAGGTCATTTTGTTTTATTTAAAAATAAAATATTTAATGCCTATCACGGCATCATCAGTAAATGAACATGTTATTTGTTTTAAAATAATTTCAATTTAATATTATTTTGATAGTAATACTTTGCTGATGAACAGAACCTTTCCTTTCAAATTTTCCAATTCTTAGCAAACCTTAGGGAAACCTCTGCATTATGACTTCTAGAATCCTCATCTAACAAGGGAGGAACTTGTGTCCTGGGAAGCTGAAATGCTTATCTGAAGCTGAACTGATGCTCTGAAGGATGGTGAGGAGCCAAGCCAGTGGTCCTGGCTGAAAACCCCGTGGATTTCCCAGTACTGCTAAATGAAACGTGTCTCAAGGGAAGGGAAGGGAAGGGAAGGGAAGGNAGCCAGTGGTCCTGGCTGAAAACCCCGTGGATTTCCCAGTACTGCTAAATGAAACGTGTCTCTGAATAAGGGAAGGGAAGGGAAGGGAAGGGAAGGGAAGGGAAGGGAAGGGTGAATCAGATCTCCAGGAGGTGGAGGGTAGGTTGGAGGTCTGCATGAAACAACACAGGTGAAAGAAGGAGTTGAGGTGAGGAGGCTGCAGGAGGCACAGACATGGCCGACCATCCCTCCTACCTTGGTGGGCTGGAGGTGCTCCAGGCTGTTCTCTCTGAGGGTCGCCACAGCTCTGTTGGCATTTCGCTCCTGCTTGTACATCTGTGTGGTGGGGGGGATGGACGGGGCCACGGCTGTGTTCAGGTGAGTCCCGTTGCCAAAGGCCTGAATGGCGTTTTCTTTGCGTGGGAAAGATGGAGAAAAGGGTTGTCAGGGCAGGGGGAAGCATCCCTTTCCCAGCCTCTTTCTCTGCATCACCCAAACGGATGCCTGAGGCTCTTCAGAGCCCCTTTGTTGGTAACACGGGGAGCTGGACACCTACAGACCCTAGAGGACCGTGGCATCTCCATGTCCCCATCCACAAGAAGCCTCAGCAGCGTGCAGCAGGGCCACTTACGGAGACAGATGTTGTTGGTGAAGAGGTGCAGGAAGCTCTCACACTCGTCCTGCCGGTTCCCGCTGGCGTTGCAGGTGCACCAGGGAGCTATGCTGGACGTTGAGTTGTCGATGTAGTTGGGGGTGATGGGGCTGCCTGCCGGGACCGACGGACAAGTGTTACTGCAGGGCAGGTACTTCAGGAAGGGTCAGTGACATCCCTTCTTGCTGCTCTCCTGGGTTACTCTGCCTCAGCCAAGCCCCTCCATGACAGCAGCAAAACCCTTCAAGTGCTGATGTCATGGGTCTGGTTTGCTCCCAGGGAAGAGAAGAGGAGGAATCACAACCCTTTTGGTCACATCACCATCACCAAAGCCTTCAGTCAATTAAAAAGTTCTGTTAGTCCAAGGAATGGGCAGTTTCTGGGAATTCAGGTTCCCTAATAACATTCACAGAATCACAGAATGGTTTGGGTTGGAAAGGAACCTCAAAGCCCACCCAGTGCCCCCCTGCCATGGCAGGGACACCTCCCACTGTCCCAGGCTGCTCCAGCCCCAGTGTCCAGCCTGGCCTTGGGCACTGCCAGGGATCCAGGGGCAGCCACAGCTGCTCTGGGCCCCCTGTGCCAGGGCCTCAGCACCCTCCCTCCCAGCCAGGAATTCCTTCCCAAAATCCCATCCCTCCCTGCTCTCTGGCAGTGGGAAGTCATTCCCCCTTGTCCTGGCACTCCAGGCCCTTGTCTGAAGTCTGTCTCCAACTCTCTTGGAGCCACTTTAGGCCCTGGGAGGGGCTCTAAGGTCTTCTTGAAGCCTTTTATTCTCCAGGCTGAGCATTCAAAAACTGTATGTGAATGTGTATAAAGGTTTTCTTGCTGTCATTGAAAAAGCCAATCTCAGTCTCCAGAACGAAGTATTAAAATGAAATGGAATGGAATGTTGGCCCAAAAATGTCAGTCTGTCTCATCCATCGGGACAGACGTGGTCCAAAAGCCACTGGCACTTCTCTTCGGACTCTTGTCTGTGCCTGTGCCAGCTGCTGCCAGCTGGGCTCTGTGGCATCTGAAACCCCAATCTGACATCCTTTGCAGTTGGAAAAGTGGCAGCGCATAGTGCTTTCCAGTGGCATCACTGGTGATGGCATCAGGGAATCCCTGGCAGAGCAGACACGCTGGGACGGCCCGTCTACTTCCACCAGAGAGAGAAGCTCGAATCTTGCAGTAGCCCATGGTTTTTGTCCCTCCACTGCAGCCATCCTAATGTTACCCCATACCCATGGCTTAGTCACGTCACTGAAGGGAGAAAGACCAGCACCAGGTTGGATGTGGCTTGGAGCAACCTGGTCTGCTGAAAGGTGTCCCTGCCCACGGCAGAGGGTTGGAATGAGACGGGCTTCACGGGTCCCTTCCAACCTAAACCATGCCACGACTCTGTGATGTCCCTGAAGGCTCCGCTCTCCACCTTGTTCTCATAGGCAGAGTAAGAGCAGGCGTTTCCCACCCAGAGGAGACGGCTCCCAGCGCGCTGGAGGGAGCCGGGGAGGGGGGCAGCCTCTTACCGATGATGCCGGTGTAGGCCAGCAGACAGGCAGCGTAGCTGTCCCCGCGGCAGCCGCTCGCGGCCTGGCGGGACGGCTGGCAGTTGACCTGGAATTCCGCGTAGCGCGACCTGGGGGAGCCAGAGCACAAAACGGGACATGTTACCACAGGTGACTGCAGCAAAGGGGCATGCAGCAGCACACCAAAGTGTTCACAGAGGGGAACGCCTTCGCAGAATGCTGCTGTAAGTGTTCTTCAAACAGCTGGAACAGACGTCCTCTTACAATCTCCTGCCTGCCCCAACAAACCCAGGAGGAGGTTTGGAACAGGTTCTGCAGTTAATGTTTTACTGGCTTCCTCCAGGACTGCAAGAAAAGTCCAGTCTTGGAAGAAATGTTTGCTTTCTGTTGTGTGAGGTTGGTTTTTGAGGGGAGAGCTGTTGCCAGGAAGGAAATCAATCTGTGTTGCCATTCTCTATCTTTTGAGGAATAACTTTGCCTAAAGACCCCAGCCTTCATTTTCAGTCTGATCTGATGAAAGTGAACTGCTCTGGTCCAGTTTCTGTCTCTAAAGACTGTAAATATAGCTGAGGTCACCTCAGATCAAAGGAAATGCCCAGAAATTCAGTCATAAAATGTCCTAACCATCACCAGGGCTGCTGGCCCATTGTCTGCTGCAGATGCCCATTCTCAGGAGGACTCTCTGGAGCCTGTGGAGCAGGCAAATCATTCTGCCAACCACTTATCTGCCCCCTAATTCTTTAGGCATGAGTCAGCTCTTGGCACATGGTGGTGTTTGGAGATTGTAGGATATCTGAGGCATCAACACAGGGCTTTCAGGCAGGACATAGCAACAGCTGGAGATCCAGATCCATCCCAACATTCATTCCATGGCCAGGAAGGAAGGGATTTCATATGGCATTTGAGCTGCTTTGGAAACTCAAGCAAGCACCAGCACTGACAACACTTGAAGGGAGGATTCTTTACTTGACAACCTGCACTGTCTGAGCTGAGAACTGAGGACCTCAAATGTTTACCCTGCCTGGGCAATCTCAGAAAAATGGAGCATGTTGCTCCTCTCTCTTCCAGACACGCTGCTCTTGCTCCTGGTCAGTCAGCATTCCAGTTTGCACTTTCCAGCCCACTTCTCCCCTACACCCTAGTCTTCTTTTTCCCTGCCATCTTTGTTCCCATATTTGCCCCATACCAACCCTTTTCTCCTGTAACATTTACAGGCAAAATCTTCTTTCCCAAAACTTGCTGCATTGTTTAGAGATTTAGAGAAGGGAGATAGTGACTGCAGATTTTATATAATCCATTTTAGTAGAACCCACTCCTCTGAGCTGGGAAGTTCAAAGGGCTAGAGCTGCACAGGAGCTGCAGTGCAGACAGGGTGAGACTTGGAGTGTTTCACTCCATTTCTTTATGATTTATTCCTGGCTCTCCTTGTGGATTCTGCACTGCTGGCTTTGACCAGGTCACATGTCAACCTCTTGCTCCCTCTCTGTCTCTACAGGATATTTTATATTATATATTCAGAGACCAAGGGACCAGATAATTAACAGCTGTGCTGCTTGCAGGAAATAGTTTCCAGTCTCCCGGGGAGTAACACTCTCCCCTTTGAACCTCTTCCTCCCCACTGGGCCCTCTTGTCACGTTAGGGAGAGGGCAGTACCCGTCCATTTTGGATTCCCTGTGTAGCCAGGGGACAACATCTGAGCAGGGCCTGGTCAGCCCAGGGGCTTTGCATCTTTCAGAGTCTGCTTCTACACAGTTCAGTCATTCTCCTGCCTCCATGTTCCTGGGGTACAGAGTGCTGAGGGTATTTGTACTTTCATGCTTCCAAGAGGATGCCGCTGCTCTCACCTTCCTTTGTGAAAATACATAATATTTTATTGTAATTAAAAGATGATGTGCTGGAAGGGAATGGCTGCTGGAAGTTCAGCTCAGGAAGTCCCAAACCCCACAGCAATTAGAGACTGAGACAATACAGGGAGGTGTGTCCTACACTTGTTCTTGTGCTCTTCCCCAGGTGTCTGCTCAGGGCCCAGCTGCACGCAGGGCACTGGGCTGGGGCCCCCATGGTGCTGTTTTTATCTTACATCTCTCACTGCCAGGTGGGCTCCGCTCCCGAGAGCTCTATGTGGATTAACCTTCTGGAATATCAAAGGCTTTTTGAGAAACAGGGAGGTGAAAACAGTACAGATGAAGGAAAAGTACTGAAGGGGTTCTGCTGTCAGCGTGCACATGGGATGGGTCTGTGTGTGTGTGATTGGGGCTGGATGGAAACAGAGGAGCAAACCAGGGTGGCCACAGGCTGTGCGGTGGATCTGGAACGACGCTGGCGCTCTGAGACTCCTGTTGCAATCACCAAAACATAGAATCACTGAATCACAGAATCACAGAATTGTTTGGGTTGGAAGAGACCTAAAAATCATCTTGTTCCACCCCCTACCATGGGCAGGGACACCTCCCACTGTCCCAGGCTGCTCCAAGCCCCAGTGTCCAGCCTGGCCTTGGGCACTGCCAGGGATCCAAGGGCAGCCCCAGCTGCTCTGGGCACCTGTGCCAGGGCCTGCCCACCCTGCCAGGGAACAATTCCTAATTCCCAATATCCCATCTAAATCTACCCTCCTTCAGTTTCCAGCCACTCCCCCATGTCCTGTCACTTCTTGCTTTTGTCCAAAGTCTCTCTCCCACTCTCTTGTAGGCTCCTTTTAGGTATTGGAGGGTGCTATAAGGTCTCTCCAACACTCAGCCTTGCAGCAGAAGGGTATATTTTTCACATATATAGATGAATTTTTCTAATTAAACAAGCAAACAAACAAACATGGTTTTAAGGCCTCCACAAGAGCCTGTGGCTTTCAGGATACCTTGGGTGCTCCTTGAGGATGCTCTGGGCTGGGGAAGAGGGACAGTGAGGGAGATGGATTGGTGAAAGTGGCTGTAAGGACCCCTCCCCCATATTCCTGCTTAGCCTGCATCTTCCTGGAACTGTTTCCATAGCAGGTCTTTCTCTAGGACCAAAGCCAAAAATCCCTAGAAAATGTCTAAAAAACTTCAGCATGATCCTCTCACATCTCCTTCTGTCTGCTAACACGCTCTGTAGGATACAAGGACACGGCTCACGGGAAGGGGCCACCGCGGCGCCGGGCTGTCAGTGGGCTGTGGCGGGATGGTGCCCCCAGGAGCACCCTGCAGGTGAGGCCACTGGCTCCAGCCACAGGGCTGTCACCAGGCCCCGGTCCAAGGGAGGGCTCTCCATGCGTCCACCCCTGCGTGTGAACATCACCTGCAGACGTAGTTTTCCCGGCAGGAATCCAGAGGCGCCAGGCAGTTGGGCTTGTCCTTGGACTCGTAGGAGCAGGCCGGGACGATGGTCTGCCGCCGGCGCTCGGCGCAGGCCGTGTCGTCGCAGGGGCAGAAGAGCAGCTCGTGGGTGTACTCCGGGGGCACGCGGTCGAAGAACTTGCGCAGGGCCTTGTGGCACTTGGAGCGGTTGCAGGTGTCGGCCCGGGCCAGGCGCCGGATGCAGAGGGAGACGTACTCCGTCCGCAGCCGCTGGCACATCTCATCCACGTTGCAGGCTTTGGCGGCGTCCAGACACCGGTTCACCTGCGTCACCTCGTTCTCAGACCCTGTGGGGTGGTGGGACATGGTGAGGTGGCTCTGCGCTGACCTCCTCGCCAGCAGCACCACCCCTGAGGCCTTCATCCCCACCCTGCTCCCATCCCTGGCCACCCCGGTGAGACCACACCCGCTCCAGGAAGGCAGCGGCCAGGGTCAAGTGTAGGCTGCGTGTCCTGGTAGGACTAAATCCCCTTTCCATACCCATCTTTTCCCAAGAAGTGCCACAGTCACATACCAGACTTCACCCCCCAGAGCTCACTTCACCAAGCTCATATATTTAATAAAATTAATTTGGCTTTAATCTGGGCATCTGGTAACACTTTACTAATGCAAACTAACCGGCCTGAGGCCTGGAAGACAGCAGGCATTAGAAAGTGCATCTACTTACGGCCATGAGTGGATCCAGTCCAGTGTTGGGACTTCCACTAATGGGCCTTCGTGTTTCCGCAGGCTGCTCAAGATCAGTGACTGAGCCAGTGGCAAAGCCGGGTCTCTGATGCCCCCATGGTCTGCACGAATTCCTGCACGATGCACCCCACTGCCCTGCACAGGGCGTCCCTTCAGGCCTCTGAAAGGTCATGTCTGCCTTTGGCAGCAGCTCTGTTTGTTCAGCCCAGCATCTGCCCAGCTAAGCGAGACCTGTCTGGGTCCCAGTGTGCCCCATCCAGACCAGTCTGCCCCAGCATCCCCATGTCCTAAGTAGGGACAGTGCCTTCACAGGGTGGGATCAGAGGTACCACCCAGCTTCGTGCCCCTGGGACCCGATGCTGCCTGCATGTGAGTGCACGTGGGTCTCTCCCCACACCCTTCGCAGGGTCACCCTTCGCTCCCATCAGCAAAATCATTCTGCATGTCCTAAGCAAGAGGAGAAAGAATGTCCCAGTCTGGGTGGGAGAGCAGAGATGTGCTGTGGGATGCAGGGAAGGTGAGGAAACCTGCAGTAAGGGGAAAGGTCAGGAAAAGAAAGCAAAAACTGTAGTGATGGATGAGAAAAACAGTGTCTTCAGTGGGAAAGTAGGGATCTCATGAGTTTATATGGCAACAGCCTTCTCCGTAAATATAGGAAAAAGGAAGAGGGAAGGGTATTTGTCTAACACTGGTTGTAGGGCTGCTTCAAAGGTGGATGGGGATCTGTTTTGTAGAGGGAAAAAATGCTACAGCATCCCTGGCAGGAGTCAGTGGAAATATCAGACTGTGTCTGATCGAACAGAGAAAACAAGGGTCCTTCAAGCTTGAGAGAGAAAATGAATCTGAAGCTGGTTTTCACCTCTCTGAATTAAAATCATGACCAGCAGCACACCAGAAGGACATTCTCCCCAGCAGAGAAAGGTTTTTCCACTGAGGAAAAATCCCCAGAATGATAAATTCCCAATGCAGAGTCAAGCCCTATCTTTGACTGGGAGTTAAAACCAGGCAGTCACTGCTGACAAGTGTTAAAACATTGACAGTCTCCCTGAGCACTTCAGAGCTGGCCGCCCTCCTTTATTTCCCTGGCTTTATCAGATGCTCCTTCTCCCAGCATTTATTTTTCCCTTCCTGTTGCTCCCTGTTGCTTACAGTGAGCTGGAAGTCAAATTCCAAGTTTTTCAGTTATTTTATGATGGGTGAAAGTTCTGCTTGCTGTGATCCCATCGCTAAATACTTACCTTTACAACTGCCCAGAGATGAATATTGTCAGAGCATTGGTTTATGCTGGGGAGCTGCCAGCTAACGTGTAGGAAACAGTTACTTGGAAGGGTTTCATTACCCATTCAGCCAATAAATCACAGGGAACATGCTGGATTTTCTCCTCTTCCCACGCAACACCAGCGGATGTGCTTTTTAAATCACTGCTACAATTAGAGTGGAGGGATATGGTTCCATTTTTACAGTTTTAGTAGTGGCCATATATTGTTTATGTAAAATTTAGTTTAATATACCTGTTTTTCACTTGGCCTATGGTCACAGGGGTGTCTTATGTTTCAACAAGTTCTTGGGATTTCTTTTTGGAAGATTTGAAAAAGGGTCCTTTGGCAGTGCTGACCATATGACCCTGGACACTGGATAGGCAGAGGGCAACAGGTCATAAGTTATGTTATAGAACATATTGATCAGTATGAATAAGGACAAAAAGGCTAAGAAATTTTGAGTCTCTAAGTGGATGCCAAGTCCTCTGAAGAATCCCTGCTGCTCTGGGCCCAATCACTTTGCTGCACAACCTATTTCAATTTGCTTTAAAAACCTGATAGTGTGTTAACCATGCATAAAAATCCCCATCCCTTGATTTCCCCATGCTCTGAAGCTTTCTAAGACTCAGCAGAAGGGGAAAAACTCCAGTAAAGAAAACAATGACCCAGCAAAAAAAAAAATCCCTGTCCTTGCACCAATCTGCCAGGTGGAGTCAGTAAGAGCGAGGTCAGGGAGCACCTCCCGTCCCCTCTGCTCCACTT
Source organism: Promerops cafer (assembly GCA_013398275.1). Classification (NCBI taxonomy): domain Eukaryota; kingdom Metazoa; phylum Chordata; class Aves; order Passeriformes; family Nectariniidae; genus Promerops; species Promerops cafer. The sequence continues at coordinate 67,055 of VZSE01007191.1, read as the reverse complement.
GTCCTGGGCTGATGGGTTAATTTGCTCCAGGACATTTTCACCCAGCAAGTGCCTGGCCATGGTGGGCACTGCAGACATTCACCAGCTGCAGGGACACGCTGCTCCTTCCTCGCGTGGGTGCACTCCAGCTGCGGATGTCACCCCAGAGCAAGGCACTCATTTGGAAAAGCTGTTTGGGCACATCTGCCAGAGACACAGGAGGAGCACATCACCTGCTCCCAGACAGGTAGTTTGGTAAAATACCCACTCTTGTAAAGCTTCCCCACGGCTGTGGTGCATAGGCTGGTTGTGGTGGCGGCTGTGCCACTGGTGATGGACGAGTCATTGGTGGCCACGCTGACCTTTGGACTGCTGAGCCCTCGAGGTGTTACTGAGTGTCAGGCTGCTCCGCTCAGTTGTTAACAGGATTACAACGCAGAGCAGAACCCGGCTCTGGGTCCTGAGGTTGCCCTCAGGGCAGGTGGTTCAAGGCTGTGGCTGGGATCAACACATAGGTTGTTATTGACCTTTTTTCCTGCAGAGTTCGATCCTGTGACTGATGTGGAAGCACCTTCTCAAACCTAACAGTGCCCAAGCAGCTCCTGTTTGATGGGGTGTCTGCATGGAACAGATCATCCACCTGCTATGGAGAATGAGTGTGCCTGGGATGGGTCATTGGAAGGGGTCTTTGTACCACTTCTCCAAGTCCCAGTCCCTCATAGTACGGACAGGAAACAGCCAAAAGACAAAAATCACAAGTAGTTTTTCCAAGAATATGTAGCAGTTTAGCATAGGAATCAGAGGCAACTCCTTGGAAAAACAACTGCTGGACCTGAGCCATGCAATGCTCAAAAGGAGCACAAAGGACTTCCCTGTCTGCAGCGCCTGACCCCACAGCCGGGTGCCTCCCTGCCTGCACCAGGAGGTGTCAGAGCATTTCCCGCCCACCTACCTGCAGTGATGGATGCCAGCCGCACGTAATCAAAGCCCCTGATGAACGGCTCGTAAGGGGAACTCTCCAGCACGTTCATGCCTGGCGGGAAGAGAGAAATGGGTGAGAAGGCAGATGAGGCTCCTGAGGGATGGCTGAGATGCACAAGGCTCCACATCTGCAGTGAAAGATCGTTTGGTGGGTCCAAGGGAACTGTGCTTTAGAGGCCACAAGTAAATGGATACTCAGAGTCATGGGAACAGGTGTGTGGACACATCCTTGGAGAAGGGACTAGCATGTAACTGGCTTTTAAAAATGTATGTCTGTTTTGGAGTGAGGCAGCCCGTCAGGAACTGTGGAGTTGGAACTCTCTGTAGCTCAGGCTCTGGGGCGCTCTGCAGGGATTGCCAGAGAGGACGCCAGGCTGTAGCACAGGCTCCTGCTCATGGGCAGAGCTCAAATCACCAGCTCCCTACACACACAGGGTTTCCATCACCATTATTGCTGTTTCTTCTCCCTGGGTCAAAGGCCCTCACTTCTTTTTAGGACACAGACAGGGCTGTGCACAGGGTTATGTGTGTGATGACACGCTCCATATTTACTGTCACCTCTCCCTTTCTCCTTGCCAACAGCCTTTTCTTTCTTGGCACAAAGCTAATGACCCACAGCTCCCACAGAAACTTCCTCTCCTTGTTTTTAAGTCTCTGGGAGCCTGATTTTATTCAACTGGTGCTTCCCTTTCATCTGTGCAATGGTCTGTAATGCCCCATCATCCCTATGGATACCATGGAATATTATTGAAGCAAACAGCTCAGTATCTGTTGGCTGTTTTATTAGACATTTAGATGGATGTGGACAGCAGCAGCAGATGTACTGGCTGGGCTAAAAGGACTATCCAGCCTCACGCTCCGGGCATATGCTGACCTCCAGCTGCAGGCAGGAAGAAATGGCTCCCAGTGTCCACAGCCCTGTGCAATTACCACCGGTGCATTACAAGGCAGCTTTACACCTTCATTGAAATATCTTGCATCGTTACTGACTGGAGAGGGGCCCATTTGTAGTTTTCAGCATAGCAGTTTTATGTCCTGATGATAAAGCACCTTATCAGAGAGTTGTTATCGGGTTGTCATCATGTTATTGTGTCTCTAAATGGGAAGGTGGCTAAACACAGGCATGCTCAAGAGAGGCTGAGTAAATAGTGTGCTTTGTAAATTCCCTGAGCACGCACTTGCACAATTGTTTTTGCAAGAGGGCTTCTAGGAAGCTTTTTGCAGCCTCCTGGGTATGTGTGATTGAGAAACAAAGCTCTACAAGGACCATGTGGATTGGTTTCCTTTCTCAGCCAATTAAACGTGTAAGGACTCTGAAACATGGGACCGCTATGGAATATATCTCCCTGGGGAAATTAAGGCAAGGAAATCAAAAGTTTGGTGAGTGAATCTGCATTGCAAAGGAGCTCAGTTGTTTGTAAAAGTGTGGGGCTCAGGACATGACAGTGGAGAAGTGGAGTAGAGCTGTTGTCAGCCTCCAAGAACAGCCCTCTCCCAGTCATTCCCAAGGTGCAAGTCCCAAGCCACTGGGCAGGGAGTCCATCCAGCACCAAACTGCTATTCTGCATCTGGAGACCCAGAGCTGGCCCCTGCCTGCTCTCAGCACTTCTTGCCAGCCTCTCTCTCCTCTTCCTTCTAGTGGAAGGTGTCCCTCCCTGCCCGTGGCAGGGGCTTGGAACTAGGTGGTCTTTCAGGTCCCTTCCAACATAAACCATTCTGTGTCCCAGAGCTGGAAATCCTCATGACAGCCCTGCCCTACACAGCCATGTCACTGGTGACCTGTTTCCAAGGTTTGAGCCATGAAGGTCAGCCGGGGAGGAGCTGTGACACCACCCATCGAGATGAATGGAGAAGCTGGATTGCCACCTCTTGCCCAGGCTGCCCTTCCATGGAAACAAATCTGGCACATAATTATGGGAAAGACCAGATACTGGAGGGTGCTGAGGTCTTGTATTTTGCCAGTCAGTTCATAGCACCATGCTCTGCACCCTGCAAGCTGTGGCACCTGAAAGCTTCCCAGGAACTTGATCAACCAGTTTCCATCCTGGCAAGCCTGTCCACTGTAGTGTCCACCCTCCTTGTTTTGCTTGGCCTTTTGGCCTGTGGTCTCACCCCTGCACTTTTCCTTTCAGGTTTCAGCCAGCAGTGTTTTATTAATCTACTTCACAGCCCATGGCTGGAAGGGTCTGTTTTATTCCCCATTTTAATTTTCACGCTGCATAAAATGCTCACCAGCCTGACAAGGAAGAGTTATGGTCACTGAGGTGCAATTTTATGATGACTCTTAAAAACCGTCAAAATCCAAACTTATTGAATACTGGCGCTGGGAACACTTTAAGTTCCAACTTGATGTCACCAGCCCCAAATCTTCACTAACTCAAAGACACTGGTGCACTTGAGGCATTCTAAGAGAGTGATTTTTTTTTGAAGTTCATGCTGTTTTTCCCCAATGCCTGTGCTTTATGTTGTGTTTCTATAAAATCTACAGTGAACATACTTACATACAAAATAGGCTGTGCATTTCTCCAGCAAAAGATCTCAATGTATATTGAGAATGTCATAAAAGCGAGGCTAGGTTAAAAAAAAAAGGAAGGCGGCATCTCAGGTTTTCAGTAGTGCTTTCCCCAAAATGTCAATACCATGGGGATCAGCAGGATCATCAAATCTCTTGAGTTGGAAGGGGCCCAGAGGGACCCACAAGTCCAACTCCTGGCCCTACACAGGACACCTCAACAATCCCACCCTGTGCCTGGCAGCGCTGTCCAAACGCTCCTGGAGCTCCGGCAGCCTTCGGACCGTGCCCATTCCCTGGGGAGCCTGGTTGGTGCCCGAGACCCTCTGGGGAGAGAACCTTTCCCTGATATCCAACCTAACCCCCTCCAACACAGCTTCATGCTGTTCCCTTGGGTCCTATCAGTACGTCTTGAGACAGAACAGGATAATACAGGGGTATTTTGCAGCAGCTTCAGAGCTGGGGAGCTCTGTAGAACAGCCCGTGAGCAATTCCCCGTTAGGAAGACCATCAGAAAGGAGTGGCCTGTTCTACTGACCTTCCATCAGCGTGTGGTGGATGCTCCAGTAGACACTCAAGCAGTGCTTCTCCTTTTTCATGCCGCGCTTGCACTTGCAGCCGTAGAGCTGGCTGGAGAGCAGGGCCGTCACGGTGCTGCGGCACTGGCTCTTGGCGTCGGGGCCCAGCTTGTTGGCGCCGTTGCCCGCGATGCACTGCCGCAGCGTGCGGAACTTGGCGCTGCACACGGGGTCGGTGGTGCAGGCCTCCCCCGCCTGCAGGCAGTCCCTGCTCGAGCCAACGGCCTCGGCCATGCCTTCTGCAAGGGAAGCGGAGAGGCGCTGTCAGCGCCACCGAGCGGCCCCAGGGGGACACCCACTGCGTCTCCCGCAGCCTCCTTCTTCCAGGCTGCCCAGGGAAGTTGTGGATGCTCCACTCCTGGAAGCGTTCAGGGCCAGGCTGGATGGAGCTCGAGCAGCCTGGGATAGTGGAAGGTGTCCCTGCCCATGGCAGAGGGGTGGAACCAGATGACCTTTGAGGTCCCTTCCAACCCCAATCATTCCATGGTTCTGTGACAGGATCAGCCTGGTGGCAGGATTATAAGTGACAGAAACTTGACCAGTTCCTGGTGATTGATTTTTCCTTCTTGGAGAAAAAAAAAAATTTTCAATCCCTTTCTTTCTCAGCTCTCTATCTCATTTCTGCCCACCAAAGTTAACAGTAGCCCAAAGTTACAGAGACCCTGGCCTCTGCTCCTTGAATATGATTTAACTGTGCCTACACCTTCCTGGAGCTATAAATGGTTCTGTGTGGGTGTTTTGACATGTAGTCAGCCCACACATATCCCAGGAGTTGGCCCTTGTTCACTGCCACCATCTCCCCAGGAATCCCACTGTTTCCGTCTTGGCTTTTTCCAAGCTTTTGTAAATTGTCTTCAGAGTTCCTTTACCAACACAAATGCTGTGCTCTCCATTTGGAGAGGAGAGCCCAAAGCATAGGAGGAAGATGTTATTGCTACACGTACACCAATAAATTAGTTCATCAGGGCGCAGTGGTGCTGTGCCCCAGTGCCAGGAGCAGACCAATCCCGTGTTATTTATTGCTGTTCCTCGCTGAAGCAGGCTGGACACATCCAGACTGGCTCCTGGGGCTGTGCTCACCCCAAGGCTGCATCGCTGCTCCTGGCAAAGGCAGGGCCAGCGGCTCAGCCGTGCTCAGCAGGACGAGGCTGTGTGGCACCCAGGTGGCAGAGAGGTGACTGGTGTGATGGTCTGGAGCATTTGACATAGGTCAGGCAGGACTGCACCACGGCTTGGGAGAGTGAGGAACAGGCAGACTTGGTTTATGGAAGGGGAGAATCAGTTCCAGTGCCTGTACAGTAATTCTGGATCCTGCTGTACTATCAAAACAGAAATTGCTGTCATGACCTTGAAGGAGAGCTTCTCAAATACTTCCCAAAGGAACTCTCTGTCTCTAACACAACTTGTCTTCCCCTTGGATAGGAACCAGAAGGGGAAGGATAGAAAAGACCATCTGCTTTTTGACTCCCTCTGGTGTCTGCTTCTGGTGAGACCCAGCTTGGACAATATTAGAAAATCCTGTTTCCTGAGAAAAATGTGAGTCCCTGATCTCCATCTCTGAGGGCTTAATGAAATCTCTGCTCTCTCCAAGACTCTACAGACCTCTTCATAAAGTCCCCTTTTCTGCCTTCCAACTGCTACCTCTCCTTAATTTCTGCACCTCCCAGTCCAGCACAGTCGAGCCCAGTATATCCATTTCTGTTCCCTCAGCAGTCACAGTGTTTGCTAAGAGGAGCTGCCTCTGTTGCTCTTGATTAGAGTAGAAAGTAGCAGCTGGAGTTCAGATACTTCAATTACGTTTATTACAAACTTTGGGTGAACCCACCAGGAGGTTTCCTCCTGAAGTACCCCAGTGGAATCTCAAATGAAAAACCTTTCATCTAACTGCAGACTATTTCAAAGTGCCTCATGGCCAACATCAAGCTTTCAGGTATTTCAAATCTCACACCATCTCAAATTTGAGTTCTCGTGCCCCTGATTTATTCATAGACCTGGTTTATTTAGCACTCAAGGCTTGTTTGGATCTGCCAAACGTGAAGAGAGAAATTATTTTCAACATGTGGGAAACTCTGCCTTGGGCTGTCATATACTGAAGAACTTCGAACACAGGGAACCAGCTTCCTTGAAATATCATTTGGGCAATTTGCAATTTCACGGAGATCCATAAAATGAGCTACAGAACATACCTGAGAAGAATCCATAGGAATAAAGGAAAAAATACTTGGCTTATTTTACTCTGGCTTTCTCCAAAGGGTCTCCTCTGAATGAGGATAAAACCCAGCAGGTTGTATTCTAGAAGAGATGACTTTGTCAGTGTCCTGTCAGCTGCTAGAAAAGTAGGTTAAAATAGAAATTATGACCTTCCTTCCCTTTCTCCGCTACATGAATTGCTGAAGATACTCCCCCGGATGGTTATAAACACAACCAGCCTGTAAAAGCTGTAAAACACTTTGGGATCTCACTTTAAATAAATCAAGCAGATTGACCATTTGAGAAATTTTCCTGCAAAATTTTAAGTAAATATATCCTCAAACTGAGCCTTACTTCATAGAACAAAGGCCAGGGGTGAATATTTACAGCCCAAACCCACAGCATAAAACACCCCCATTCAGACTTTATGACAGAGGTGCTTGAAGCCACTTGGAGTGTCACGAATGACCCGTTCCGTAATTGTGTCACTTAAAAACCAAATCATTCAGGGGCTTTTATTGTTAGCAATGTCTTTGCAACTGAGACAACATAACACCACATTTTTCTCCTCACACTGCCCCTGAGAGAGTAATTTTATGCAACATTAAGACAGCACCTCTTAGGGAAAAAAATAAATCTCCATGACTTACAAAATTGATAGTGCTTCCTAACAGGCAGGGACAAGAGCAATATTAGATCTTCTCTCCCAAAGATGGAGTGGCCTTTCTGGTTTTGCCTTCAAAAATAGCTCCTGGCAGGCTCTGTGCCACAGGATTTTCCTCCTCCTTGACTAACCAGGGAATTGGGATATGCACCGAGCTGTGCGTGGCTTGGGTTTTCTGTGTCTCTGCTTTTCTAATAGCAGCCCTTCCAGCTCCCTCTGCTCCCTTTAAAAGGCCATTTGTCTGGAGTTTTATTCCTCACTCCCTGCTAATTTCACGCTGTTTACGATGGGCAGATGGAGTAATGAGTTTATTTTCACATCCTGTTTGTAGCTGTGCTCCACATCTGTTTCTGCTCACTCTTATCTCAGTGCCATTCACCCAGAGTTACTCCTGAAGTGTGGGAGTAAGAGAAAAACCTGTCTCTTCCCATTTTAACCGACCCTCAGCTCCTCTCAGATAGGTGTCTCAAAGTGCATTGTGCTGACCAAGCAGGTCTGACTCTCCTCCAAGGAGGTAATTTCCTTTCTCAAGGAAGTGCAGCTGTGCCTGGGGTACAGAAGTGTGAAGGTGATTCCGTGTGGGCTGGAAATAGTGAATAAAATGCCTGGAGAGCACCAACGTGGAGTCCTGTCACTCTCCCTTTCTTACTCAACTTGGGCTTTAGCAGGAACCACACCAGTTCCACCAGGGGCTTTGGGATACATCCCCTTCCCCTCCCCTCCAGTTCATATATGAATTCAGCATGAATCCTTCTACACTCCTCATTTGAGAGGCTGGAGAATGTCCAGGAGAGGGGCAACGAAGCTGGGGAAGGGTGCAGACAGTAAGTCCTATGAAGAGTGGCTGAGGGAGCTGGGAAGGGCTGGAGAATTCCTGAGGGAGCTGGGAAGGGGCTGGAGAGTTCCTGAGGGAGCTGGGAAGGGGCTGGAGAGTTCCTGAGGGAGCTGGGAAGGGGCTCAGCCTGGAGCAAAGGAGGCTCAGGGGGCCCTTGTGGCTCTGCACAAGTCCCTGCCAGGAGGGGACAGCCGGGGGGTCGGGCTCTGCTCCAGGGAACAGGGACAGGAGCAGAGGGAACGGCCTCAGGCTGGGCCAGGGGAGCTCAGGGGGGACACCAGCAGGAATTTCTCCGTGGAAGGGGTGGAATGGGCATTGGCAGGGGCTGCCCAGGGAGCTTTGGAGTGCCCATCCCTGGAGGCGTCCAAGGAATGCCTGGATGAGGCACTCAGTGCTCTGGGCTGGGAACAAGGTGGGGATCAGTCACAGGGTGGACTCATTTTCCAGCCTCAATGACTCCACCATGATTCTGTGATTCACACAGAGTTCATGGAGTGATGAACACTTTATTTCCATGGCAAGCTGTTGACTCCAAAACATTTGGTGTTTGCTTTTACAATATTTGCAGCTAATAGGAGAATAACCACCCAAAACCTCCAAGAAAGCAACAGGAGGGGTTTATCATCCTTCTAGGTTAGCCTTGATTTGCCTGCAAAGGTGCATGGTTGTATTTACAGGAGCACAGACCTTAAAGCCCCTCTGGTTCCTTCCACTAGACCAGGCTGCTCCAAGTCCCACCCAGCCTGGCCTTTGTGCCAGATTTGGGTTTCCAGCCAGGCCATGTAAATGGCTGGGAGAGGACACTGCAAGGAGCACTTGCATCCTGTGCTGGTGTGAGAGACACCAGCAGAACCAGGGACTGGGCACCAGACCATCCTTGGTGTTCAGCTGGTAGGAATGGCCACCACTGGACAATCCTCACAGCCCGGGTCAGATTAGATCCAACACAAACTAAGTGCTGGTACTTGCTAATAGGCAACTCTCTGATATGCAGCACATTTGAACTTCCCCAGAGCTGTCAGAGAAGTTATTACAAACAGTTGTCCTGGAGTGAAAAGTGATGGGACAGGGAGTCTTGAAGAAATATCCCTAGTATTTCCCAACTATCCATAAACCAATAGTCATGCATGAATGGGCTCAGGTGGCTAATGCAGGTGGCCCCTGCTAAACCTTGTTTAAACTGTGTTTTCATGTCATGATTTTATAGCCAAATGCTCAGGATCACACAAGGAACAAACTCTTATACACAGCTCAGATTTCATTTCCCATTTGCTGCTGAAATACCTGCAGAGCAGCCCCAATGAATACCTCTGCCATACCTATGCTGCTCTCCCCAGCCTGCTTGAGAACAGCCCTCCCACGAGATCCCACACGCCTTGTCCAGAACTTAGAGCTGTCACCTGGGTTTTGCAGTGCCCAGAAACCTCCTTTGGGATGCTGTTCTCCACACAGGTTTCCTTCCCTTCCACCTGTCTTGCCCTGATCTTAGTGCAGGGTCCATGCTCCAACACCACGGCCACTCTGAGGGCTGCCCCAGTGTTTCCTGTGTTAACTCAGTGCAGCCCACCTGAGCCCACCTCACCACTCCCTGCTGACAGTCCTCTGTGCACCTGGATGGTTTTACAGACAGAACACACAATGAAATCCCACACTGCAAACGGATCTTTTCCTGGTGATCCTTCCCAGCCAGCACTGGGGTGGTGGAATTTGCTGAGAAGGTCTCAGGAATGTAAGGTCTGAGGGTATTAAAGCACTACTGGAAAGTTCAGGCCAATAACATGCTGCGTGTCTCGAGCAGGCATTAAAAATGTGCTGCCTGACTCTTTGTCCCTCCAGTTCTGACCCTGCACCCCTTCCCTCCACTTTAGGAGCAATCTTTTGTCTGTATTTGATCTGTGCCTCCACGCAGGACTTTACAGGTACTGAGGAGATACAAATATCCAACATCCACTGAATATTTCCTTCTCCTCTAGCTGCTGATCCATGTAGGAGATAAGCACTCTCCGTATGGACTCAAACCCAGAAGAAAACATTCCTCTGATCTGTCTTGCTGTTTATCATAGATTTATACATGACACCCAGATGCCATGACAGGTTGCATCATGTCTCCATTACCCTTAAGGAGAACAGAATTCATCATGAAAACCCTCATGATGACTTGGGGTGAAGTCTCCCTAGATATCATTACTCCCCTACACTAACACATCCTTTTTGACAAGGCTTCAGCCTTTGTTTTCTAAAGATGCCTCTGGAATGCCCCATCCTGCTGGACTGACTCAGCCAGACTAACCACCAAATCAGCTATAAACAATATTCTTATGAAAGGAGGATGAAAATCAGACCATCACGCTCAGTGCACGGCCTAGTTGCAAATAGTTGTGTATCTATTTTAAATAAGTTTAATCCATCAGACCAGGAAGAAGGCTTAAAACTTTTGTGGAGCCATGAAGTCCCAAAGTGGGTACAAGTTATTCTGAAATACTGGGTATCTGAAACACAGATCACACAACTAGCTACAAGCTTTGGCAGAGAAAATGATCCATGTCACATTAACTCCTTGCTGAAATCTGGGGACACCACAACACTGGTGTATTGGGAAGCGTCAGTCCCTGATTTCTGCTGGAACAGAGGCTCTTCTCCCAGTCCCAAAGCTAGGCAGTCACACCAGACAGGGTGACTGGGGTTTGTGATCACCAGAGTCTCAGCACCGGTGCCTAAGAAGTAAGCACCCCATCCTGTGGGATAACTGGTGGTGTCTGGATATCAGCTCCTTGTATGTCACGAGGAGACAACATCTAGCAGAGAGCAGAAAGGACACCCTCAAGGGCCACAGGTGATCTTTAAGTACTTACAGTAGGTATATAAGACCTTAAGTTCCACCTAAATTTGACTTTAAAATGTCCTGGCTGATGGTAAAGACATCAAGATTCTCTGCTGAGGCAGAGCAAAACAGGCTTAGAGCCAGGACAGCTCCCTTTCCTGTCTAACTCTGCCTGGGTCTGCTCAACCCCATCACCTTGTGACCTTCTTTGCCACCTCTGACCTGTCATGTGCCTCATCCAGCGATCTCCTCATGTGCTGGGCAGGGCTCAGACGTGTCCCTGTTCACCTGGAAGATGATGGTGAGCAAGAAGTTTGTTCCTTTGTCTTTCTGTGGCTTCAAGTCTAATATTTGACCTGCATATAGAATCACAGAACCATTTAGGTTGGAGAAGCCCTTTCAGACCACCAAGTTCAACCATTCCCCCTGCACGACCAGGGCCACCACTGCCCCATGTCCCCAGCTGACACATCCACACTTTGAAGTCCCTCCAGGGATGGACACTCCACCACTCTCCTGGGCAGCCTGTTCCAATGTCTGACCATAATCCAGAGCCTGACCAAAATGCTGCAGAAAGCACATTCTCAAGGAAGGTGACTCAATAAGAATATTGAGGATTCTCAATATTCAAATGATCTTTACTCTTCCAGGTAGGCGATCCCAAGAAGACTCTGTGAGCAGCCTGTCACAAAGAGGAATCCCTTCTGTATTTTCCTGAGAGCCCTGGCACAGCCAGGCAGTGCAAGCGGCCATGGCTGCAAAGGGGAAAGCGTGGACTTCCAGGGATGGGGCAGCCAGCCCCTCTCTGGGCAAACAACTGCAATTGCAATGCTGGTGACTTCCTCAGTGCCAGCCCCAAGAAGCCAATGACCTTGGTCATCAGCTGGATTTGTCACACAGAAAGGAAATCAAAATTCCATGCCCCAGATATAAGTCTAAGGTAAGGAACAAGCAGAGGGATGTCAGTCTAAGGCAAGGAGCATTCTGCAGATGCCAGAAGCACAGGAAAAAGGGGGCTTGGTCATGTGCAGAGGCAGGCCAAGACAGATGAGACCTGTATATGGGGAAACTGGGAGAACTAAGGAGTAATTTAAGCAAGGCAGTATTCGTGCTATCAGCAGCGTGCTGGACACTCACAGCAGCCTCTCCCCACTGGGGTTCATGTTCAACGTCCTGATCAGTAATTGCCATGGGACTGATTTTCCAGTCCCTAGAGGAAAGTGCTGTGTGCTGCAGCTCCTGGTAGAGCGTGTCCCTGGTGCTCCAAATGGCTGCACTGCTCAAGGCAGAGCAGCCACAATACAATATCCTTTAGCTGCAGTCACTGAGATCCCCAAAGAGCTCAGCACATGGTGGTTGGGGTTCCTCCACCATCCACAGCTGGAGCAAGATTTATCTTTAAAAGAAAAGTTTCATTGGCTGATATTGTCACTGGATACTGGAGCACACACTGTGACGTTCTCTTGGTGTCTTTCCCAGACCAACCTCATCATTAAACCCTTTGCATCTTCTCCTTCCACAAGCAAACACTCTTCTCGTGTTGCAGTTTATGTTCATCTGCCACTAAAGCAGCATTCAGGAATCATCAGCCACAGAGTCTGAAGTAACTGAGCTCCTCAGACATCACTTGATTTTGTACATGTATTTTTATTTCTCTATCTGTGCATCAAGATCAGCTCAGCTTCCCAGCCCAGATCTGGATCAGCAAGGCAGTCTAATTCTCATCTTTCTGAGCAAAATTTCAGCTAACAACACCCAATGCCTTAAAGGCAGTCTGCTTAAGTCCAGCAGAGTGAGATCCAGATCTTTCTCAGTGCCTGTAATGGTTTTATATGCATATAGAATTAAATAGCTGAGATTTTTTTAACTCCCTTAGCTTTGCTTCAAGTCATTTGACTGAAGAGTTCTGGCATTCATCAACTCTTCAAAATCTTGCAAAGTCCTATTAATTAACTGTGCACTGATGTAAAAAATGACCACTTCTGGAAGCCCATATGTGCCACATAAAGGTTTATTGTTTCCTGCAGGGTAACTTAATGTGAGAGTCTCTGAAAACGCAGTCTCAGAGTACCATGGATAATCCCACAGGTCCACCACATCTGACCCAGCATCGTTGGTTTTTGTCTCCAAGGTAGAAACTCTTGACACATTTCACACATATCTATTTCTTCCATCCCTGTGTGCATTGGTGGCCACTGCAATGGAGTTTTCATGATCTGACAGATTCTGTAGAATCCCTCAGGGCTGTAGCACTGACACTGCTAATTCTTGCATCTGTGCACTGTGCTCTCAATCACACAAAGTCTGATCTGAATATTTTTCTTTAACGTCTCCTGCAGCAAAGGCATCCCTCGGTACATGAAGGTGCTTTTTGCTGAGTGGTTGAGAAAACAATTCCACCAAAGTGCACAGGAGTTCTGTCACACTGTCCCGAGTCATTCACAGAGGGATTTGCTGGCCAGATGGTTGATCTCGGGGTGAAATATTCAAGATCAGGTTGGACAGGGCTCTGAGCAGTGTGATCTAGTGGACCATGTCCCTGCTTATTGCAGGGGGTTGTACAGGTGACCTTGAAAGGCCTCTTCAAAACCCAAACTATTCTCTGATCGTCTGGCACAGCTTGCCCAAACTCAGGTGCTTGTTTTCCTCTCTTTGTCTGGCAAAACTCCCTGTCCAGGCTGGCACTCGTGTTTCACTTGGAATCCTGCATAACATCCCAGAAAGAACAGTCAGCTCATTTAATTCTAGGAGCCAAACCCTGCAAATCTTTCTTAGCTGTCAAAGCAGCATTTCTGTAATCACATGGCTTTGGCCAGAGTTGGTGCATACATCAATTCACTTACACTTTCTCCCAAATATCCCACATTTCTGATTTTAAATTAGATTTCTTCTGCCATGTCCCATTTTTTGACCCTTTTGCTGCCCTCTCCCCCACCCCCCAGTCTATGTGGACTGCAGTGTCCTTATTTCCTTCAAACAATTCTGGCACCTTCCTGTCAAAAACCTTAGGAGCAAGTTAAAAACCAGAGGGAAATTTTTATAAGGAACATGTCCCATCAGGGGCATTGGAAATGCAGACCTGCAAAGTCTTCTTGGTCAAGGCAATTTGCAAAGACCCAAGAGGGGTAGATCACAGGATGAAGAAACCCCACATCTCCAGCTATTGTCTTCAAAATACCTCCCTTGCTACACAAGGGAAAATATTTTCTCTGAATATTCCTATTGAGTTGTTTGGGATCTAATTTCCTTCTGAGGGACTTGTCCTTCTTTCCTGCTGCTCCCAGAGGCAGGCATATTGCAGTGACTTCTATTTTAAAAAATGATTTTCAGTGTGTGCAGACAGTCCAAACCCTTCCCTTAACTTCTGCCTCATGAACAGAGCAGCATTTCTGGAGGCTGAAGCACTGAGGGTTCAGGATCTGACAGCCCAGATTTCTAATGCCCTGCTCACCAGTGCCATTGAAGACATCCCAGCACTGTTTTATTTTCTGTTTTTTTCCCTGGTGTACACTTTCCTGCTCCAGACACCATCCAGTGATGCACACTCACTACATGCACAAAGGTCTCTCCACCTGCCGCAGTCTCTGGCTGCAGCCAGCTCCTGTGGAGGAGCTGTTAACCAAAACAGAGATGATGGGGCGAGGCCGAGGGTGAGGAGAGGGATGGTTGTGCTGGTGATCCACTGATGGACAGCTGCTGACTCATAAACTGGGAATGGAAACGGATCTGGCATTCATGTCATGGGTTTCTCCCTCTCACAACCGAGAACAAGACCTTGAACTTCTGCTGTGGCGCAGGCCAGAACATGTGATGAGTGATGAGAGGGGCAGCAGTTCCATGGAGATAAAGTAATTTGAGGACGTGGACCCTTTTGGGCAAGACCTTCAGAATGACAGCCAGGCTGCTTCCGTCGTGTCCCACCGCGCTCTCCATAGAATAAGAGATCTTCCCCTCCAAATTCTGCTTTAAAATCCATTTCCCCTCATGCCACAGATCTGCTTACACAGAAATACATTCTCCCAGGGGCTGCTGGAACCTGCCAGACAGTCTGTGTATATCAGCTGCTAGAGATGGTAGAAAAGTAACATCTTTATCTTTCCAACTCTTATGAAGAATGAGATCCCAAGGGAGTGGAAAAGGAATGCCCTTTTTAAAGAAGCGGACAAAGGAACCAGATGAATCATAGATCAATCTCATGGATAAGACTGTCCAGGAAAGGAGGGGGTGATGTGTGATTTGACCTCTCCAAGCCATTTGGCACAGGTCCACATGAGGTGCCAGAAGAATGAGTGGCCTCTGAGCGGTCACAGCCAAGTGGGTGCTCATGAATAGAGAGCTCCAAAACCAGAAAAGGCACATTTTCAGACTAAGAATGTGTTTGAGAGTCTGTCCTGACTCTGGTACTGTTCAATATTCCCAAAATGGCTCCAGTGATGGAATAGAGAATAGATTTCTGTAATTTGTGGCTGACAGAAGATGAGGAGGGGGTCAAAAGCAATGGGCAAGACAAGACTGGAATTCAAAATTATCCTGGTCTGTTTAAGGCAGTGTATGAAATCAGGAGGATGACACTGACCAGAAGCAAAAGTGGCACCGGGGGATGTGAGTGTGAAAAGACAGGAGGGAAAAGCAAACCTAGGAAATAGAAGGGTGACAGGTGGTCACAGGCTGAACAGGGCAAAGAAACAGGATGAAAAACAGAAAACATGTGGTCTGGGGCATAAGTGGTATGTGTTTATCACAGGAAGCAATTATTCTGCACTTCTCAGCTCCAGTAAGGCTGTAGCTGGAGTTTGGAGTCTCCTATCAAAAGATGATAGGGCAACACATATTAAGGAAAATGACAAGATACCAGAGGAATTTTATTAAAATCACAAATGGTTTGCAGGCTGAGGTGAGGATGAAAGAAAAGGATTAGTGTAGTTTAGGATGAAGGCTATGAAGAAACAAGATCAGAGCACTCAAATACATAAACAAGACATTTTAGATGTGGACAGTGATAGATACCCCTCCACTGTTGTGGGACAGGAGATGAGAAGTAATTCTGACTAAATGTGCAGCAAGGGAGATTTAGATCAATATTAAGAAAAATGTTATATGGGAAGCTAAAAAGTGGAACAGATCATGGAGGGTGTGTTTAATCCCCAGCAGTGGAATTATTTACTAAAGCACCTGTCAGAAACAACTCTTGCATGCTCCCTTCTCTGCTGGAGCAGCAGGTGTCATACACGCGGTCCCTTCCCGTTCTCTGTCCCTGTGACACCACCCACGGGAGACCTCGGGGAGGTGTGGACTCGTAAAACCAGGACAGGCCCCTCCAAATCAAACCAACCACACTGGAGACAGGCACAAATGGACGGAGAATAAAGCCTGTGCGGAGCGCGGCTCTCCCAGAGCAAGGCACCTCCCTCCTCAAGGCCAGGCTGGAACTGGGGCTTGGAGCAAGCTGGGGTAGAGGAAGGTGTCCCTGGCCAGCACTCCCTGGGTAGCTCTTCTCCACCTCAGCAGGCTCTAACAGAGCTACTAACACTCTGTTTTTATCCACTGGCTCCCACCAAATGCCAACACTTCCACCAAACTGCAGAAAGGTGGCTGGGTTTTTAAAGCGCATGCAACACCCACTGGAGGTCTGTGTCCTCCTTTGCCATCCTTGCCAGAGATCTGAGGGAGCTGCTGTTCCAGGGCAGGCTGAGCCCATTTGCTCACTGAGCACCCTCCTTTGTGCCCAGAGCAGCTTGGAAGGCAGAGCACGCAGCAAACCCCTGCCCTCGCTGCCAATAACAAAACAAGGGCAATGCCTTCAAAGACGGAGTTCTCGGAACACAGAGCTCATCAGGCTCTCCGGGGGAGTTGTGATGCCCACTGCATCAAACAGCCCTAAAACGTGTGATGCTCTTGGTTCAGCAGGGGCCAGGAGTCATTTTCAGGTCCCTGTTCCTGCTGTAGAGAAGTGAGGAGAAAATTACATTTTCCTCGTTTGATCTCTGGCACTTGCTGGAAAAGTCTACAGGTGTTGAGTTTGAACTGCTGCCAGACCAACAATTGTTAGCAAAAATGGACAGTATTTGGATCCTGCCTTCAGCGGTTTCAACACTCTTATCTGTCCTGCACATCATTCCATATAACTAAGCACTGGAAAACCTCCCAGCTCTGCCTGCAAAACACAAGAGCAGCCAAGATGGGCCAAGACAACTGTGCAGACCTTGAGCATTCATTGCTAAGGACAGAATCTCACCCGTTTTTAAAGGGTCATTTATCAGTGAACTCTCTTCTTAATGTACCTCTTTGAAGCACTTAAATGCCAGCGTGCTCTGCACTGCACGGCTATGATGGGGATCCCAGCCATATGTCAAGCAGGAACTGTGACCCCTTTTTGTGTGATTAGGTTCATTTTTGTTCCATCCACATTTTTTTGTACATGATTAACCGGTGAATAAAAAGGCCATTTTTTATTTTTCTTTGCAAGAGCTGAAGCAGTTTTAATCACATATAATTCAACACTTGCTATGCGATCTGCATTTTCTGCTTTAAGATGAATTTGGCACTAAACAAGCACTCAGTTATACTCCCCCGCCTCTGTTTTCTCTGGAAGTTGCAAAATTTGTTCAAACAAAAGCTAAAACCTTCCTGAAGATTTATGAAGATTAATGATGATTAAAATCAAAGAACAGAGACTCTTCTCCTGATGTTACGAAGCCACAGGGCTCCAGTAAATGTCCCCCAGTGACACTTTTCCAGGCAAGCCTGGGTTCAAAGACAGAATTGTGCACATGTCCGTACCAGCACGTCATTGCTTCTATCCATCACCCCTTCACCTCTCACTGACCGTGTTTTGCTTCTGACACTAAGCATTAGACACAAAGGCTGGAGTGTGTAAGCCCAAATCACAAGTGAGGACAAATAAGGCATACAGTGAAATTGGAAGAGGAAGAAAATTGGAAAAGCCAGAGAAGATTTTAGCTGAGGAAGGGAAAAGGCAGTGAGAAGTCAGTGGTGACATGAGGCAACTGGGATTTAGGCATAGGGCCATACATATGTACTTACACATATAGGAAAATAGTTAGGAAATACAAGGAGGAACCTAAATTAAATACTTGCAGTTACTCTCTGGAATGACTTCTGTGTCCTCAGTGACTTGAGGAGAGGCTGGGAAGCCTCACTTAGCTGGGATCACCCCCACAGCCTGTGGGGCTCATGGGGGAGTCAGACTACAAACAGAGGGTGGGCATGGAGGGAAAAGGCAGGATGTGCTGGAACAGCAAAACCACAAAACCATGAGAACTTACATTGGAGTAAACAAGACTCCACACTAGAGAGACATTGAGGTTGTAAATGCAAGGATTCACAGTTTGAGGCATGCCATGAATAATCCAGAAGGAGCTGAAATCCATCCTGCCGTCCCACACCAGCACAAGGGCACAGTCTGTGTCAGCACAGTCACTAACAACCCCAGTCTGTGCATTAATAGAACCTCACACATAGGAGTGATCCTCATTCCATGTATCTGCCTCGCCCAGAACATCAGCTGGCTGACAGTCAGACCAGAGACACTATTTTAACCATCAAACTTGGGTGAGAATTGTACCTTTGGAAGCAGTGCAAGCCTTATGTCTGTACCTTGTGTAATATTTAGAGTGCTGTGCCGAGCAGGGAGAGGCTGCATTGTGAGATCTACACAGCCTTGGCAAGTCTCTTCTAATACATCTCATAAAAAGGAGAGCAAAGGAGATATTTCAGCCGGGTAACTGAGTCGTAAAAAGCATAAAACCAGTGTGGAGGACACAGAATAAGGAAAAACAGTGGAAACATGATGAGAAAGAGAGAAGACGAATGGATCATGTCTTGGGGTGGCTCCAAAACCAGGATGATAAATTGGTTTCCCCTAGGGCTGCTGAGTTGAGGCATTGGGCAGAAATGGACAGATAATGAACAACAAAGGCAGTGTGTTAAAAAATAAAATATAGAGTAAAAAGCAAATAGTAAATTATTTGTCATTTAAGGGTGGTACAGAGAAAAAGAAGTGAAGGCCTGCTTGGAGCAACCTGGTCTAGAGGCAAGTGTCCCTGCCCATGGCAGGGGGTAGAACAAGATGAGCTTGAAGGTCCCTTCCAACCCAAACCATTCCATGGCTCTCTGATAATTGTGTTGGCAATCACTTTGTTTACTTCCCCTGAGATGGGTGTCTTTGTTTCTGTATCTCTGGAGGAGCCAGCTGCCCACCTGTGGGTATTTAGTGCAACTTGGGATGCTCCAAGGTATCTGAGACATGAACAGGGCTACAGATGTGACACAGTCCCATGGGAATCCTGCCCGTTTCTGGAGCAGCAGCTGAGCAGAGCTCTAGGCAGGGCAGCAACTCAGCGGTGGCTTGACACACGAAATTGGAGGGATACAGCCCTTGGAGCTCAGCCCTGGTCCCACAGCAACAAGTGCTGGAGGTGCAGTGAAACAGAGAGAGGTGACTGTGAAAATGCAGGTCCCAGGCGTCAAATGTGGCCACGAGGAACTTCATTGTTCAGAGAAGGGCCCTGACCTGTGTCAGGGATTAAAAAGCACCTGGAGCCAGACAGATTGAGAGTTTGCTGGGGGTGGCACAGGCCTTCCCCGCTCACCAGAGCAGCACAGAGCCAGCAGTGCCCCTGCCACAAACAGCCCCGAAAGCAGCGCTTCCCAAACTCCAGGGAAGGAGCAGCATCCTCGAGCCCCGGTGTCTTCAGCTGAGCCAGACCTGCAGTTACAGCAATTACGTGTTCCCTCCATCCCAGAGATCCCAGGGGATGGAAGGAAACGAAATAATAACAAGTTATTAAGCAAGGTTTGAACCTTTGTGCTGAACTTTCTCCTTATGCCCTCACTATTTCTGTCATGGAAATCTGTTTTCGGTCTCAGCTTAAATAACCAAACATGAATTTTGCTGTAAGAAATTACCTTGTAATCCAAGACAACTTGAGCCATACAAAGGTCTAGTAACTTGCTTGAAGGCTTCTTTTACCCTTGTAAAACAAGAGTTCACCCAGCAACAGGAGCAGAATCCTAATATTTAATTACTGGCTGAAGTTCACATGCACTTATTTATGACACGCTTTCAATGATTATTCATAGGTTTCATATTGGGGCTGAGGAGAGGTCAGCAGGTTGCAAACAAGCCTGAAATTCAGAATTACTTGCTGAGGAGAGCTGGGGAAAGATGATTATGATGGAAAATGCAAGAGAAGAGCATAAAGGAAATTGATTATGAAGATTTACCAGGAACATGTGTACGATTAAAAACTCTATTGCACATCAGTGAATTTCAAACACTTAAATCAACAGAACCTTTAAAGGGAAATCACATTTTTTATCATCTAATCAATGTAGGTAAAAATGTTGTTGGTCTCTCCTCCCTGTTGACTTCAGTTTCCCAATTTAGAGAAGCTCAGAGTTCAATCTAATTTTAAGTGTCATGAAGTTTGAGTAGACCAGAGGCAACTGAAAAAGCCAGAAGTAATAAAGTTCAGCTTTCATCCTAACTGTCTGTAAAATCCAGCTAATCACAGCCCTCCTTGAATGGCATTTGTTATTTCAATAACCCTTTTTCCCCCACGTGGAGCTGCTCTCAGCCTTGTGCTGCTCTGCTGAAGAAAACACAAAACTGTGCCAGCAACCGACTGTGAGGACCCCCTTCCTCCACCTCAGGATGAAAGGTAATTCTGGTTTGTTTGGGGCCTGGCCAGGGACAATATTACTGGTCAAGTCCAGTTCCTCTGCTGCCTTTTGCCTTACAGAGTCCCAGTTCTGTTTGCAAGAGCTCTTGCAGTCAGGGGCCAGCGCTCCTGGCTGAGTGCAGGGCTGCAGTGGCTGCTTCCCATCTTGGAAGTGTTTTTTCAGCTGTGGATGAACTTGAGCATCCCAGTGCCCAAGGAAGAATTAAGCTGCTACAGCATTTCCTCCTGGCACCCTCAGTGTTGGCCTTTCTGCTCAGCAGCAGAGAGGTTCCGGTGCAGGAGAGGGCTGGAAGGTCCCCTTTAACTCTGAGTATCTGATTCTGTGACTCTGTGCAGGCTGGGAATCACCAAACCAGGCAGTGACTGCAGTGCCCTGGTTAAAGGAAGATCACAGACTCACAGATAACCCTGATTTGAACAGGACCCACAGGATCATCCATCCAAGCCCTGGCCCTGCCCAGACACCCCAAAATCCCCCCCTGGGCATCCCTGGAGCGCTGTCCAAAGGCTCCTGGAGCTCTGGCAGCCTCGGGGCCGTGCCTATTCCCTGGGGAGCCTGGGCAGGGCCAGCACCCTCTGGGGGAAGAACCTTTCCCTGATCTCAGCCTGAGCCTGCCCTGGCCCAGCCCCAGCATTCCTGGTCCTGTCCCTGGGCACCAAAGATTGCTACACCCATTTGAAAAGACAGAGACCACGAGGAAGAGACGACGGCCAGGAGGGAGTGGGCATGAGCCCATCTCTGCACCAGACCCAGCCACGAAGAGCTGGTGTGATCCCAGAGGAGGACAGGGCTGGGTAGGCAGCATGTGGGCCCTTTTTGGATGGTGCTGTGGGTGCAAGCTCCCTGGCTTCTGTGGCCTCGTGCTGAATTCCTCGCAGGTGTTATGGAGGAAACAAGGTCAAGGAGAGGCTACAAATTAGGGTGGACACAGGGATTGTAGGAATGAAGGATGACCAGAGGCTGGATGTGGTCACTGATCAGAACAGAGCTAATGTGTCTAGAACAGTCTGGAAGTAGGTCAGTGTAAGGTCATTTGGAGCAAAACCCACCCTGGGTGGAAGAGGGTGAAGGTCTGGAGCCCCGGCCCACCCCCGGGCAGGACCTGCACTGCAGCAGGGTGAGCTGCACCCTGCTCTGCTGGGCTCAGCCCGCCGCTCAGCCAGGCAGGGCCGGAGGCAGCAAAGCAGCGGGTGAGGCAGAGCTGAGCTCCTCCCTCACACAGGCCAAAGGGCTGCATCCCTCACCGTGCTGATGGCCCCAGTAGTTTGTCTTTGGCTCCAGTCTGTTTTCCAGAGAAGAGCTCTCGTTGATAAGAAAACCTCAAGAGGGAAATCTGTTCTCATCCCAGGAAGTTTGTTCCAGTGGTTAATCATCCCTCTTGCCAACACGTGCTTTCTTTGGCTCCTTTGGTTGTAACTGGCCCAAATTCTTCCCCCACCTCTTGTTGCTGCTTTCCTGTGAGGATTAAATTCTTGGAAACTCTTTGATAACAGAATCACTCATCTTCCTTCTGGAACAACTTCACTCCTTAAAATCTCTGTCCCTGGGAGGTCTTTGCAGAGTTATAGACAATTTCTGTAGTCCTTTAATCCACGGTTCCAGTGGCTCAAAATCTGCCCTCCCAGGCATGGGGCAGGTGCCCAGCCCCACTTTTTCTGACATCCACCTCAGCTCTGCTGGTTTGCTCCAGTGTGGAGTTTGCATTTCTGTGCCCAGGACGGGTTTGAGTACTGCACACAACATCTCAGCAAATCATCAGCACTGCCTGTCTGCCATGGCCCCTAACTCCTCTCTCTGCTGAAATATCACCATTCTGTCATGAGGGATTGTGTTTTCCTCCCATCCTGGAAACCCGGAGCCTGCATTCAGCTAAAGAAAACACTCACAGCATCTGCCTGGCTTGTCTACCAAAGATGAGGATTTGTGTCTTCAGTTATTCAATACCTCCACACTACAGATTTTTATCTTGTCCAAGAAGAGTATCAATATTTTTAATCATGCAGGTAAAGACCATATCAGAATGGAAATGCACAGGGGGAAAGGAATTACACTGCACAGACAGCCTTGGATCTGTCACAGCCTGTCTTTTGACTGTTTGGCTTTCCTACCTCAACCTTCTCTGATAATATCAGACCATCCTCCCTCACAAGATACTAGTGGGTGTAATGTACCTGTGCTGACCTCCCACTGTCCTCAGCAGTCCAGAATAAACACAAAATAAACACTAAACACTTCTCAAGTTTTCAAGCTGCCTTGGAGAATGGCACAGGCATCTCATCCTGCCCTGCTGAACCTCCTCCCTTCCTGAACCCTCTGCATCTGCAGAGCACACGTGGGATCAGCAGTGAGCCCCACGAGCTCAGGAGAGGGCTCACAGCCTGGTCTGGGATGTGTGCCTGGTGGGATGCACCTCAGGTGAGGGCTCCTGGCCTAGCTTCTAGCAATGGGATTGGAAGTCCCTCAACCATTCCATGCCTTGGCTTCTCCAGCTGGGGGGTGAGTTTGGAGATGCTGGCACAGCTCTGAGACCCTGGGTGTCCTGCCAAGTAGGTGACAGTCACACGGTGTTTATTTCTGTTATTCTGGGTTGAAGCTGGAGCAGTGCAGAGCTGGGAGCAGGCACAGAACAGTGGTGTCTGTGCACAGCTGGCTCAGCTGGCCAAGGGCGTTTGCTCATGGCATGGCTGTGCCTGGGAACAGATCCCAAAGTGCAGTGCCACTGACGGCACTCGCTGCCCACCGGGACACGGGGAGCCCCCAGTGCTGAGCAAGAAGCCAATCCAGAAGTGTGTGGTTAAACAAGCAAGAGGTTCCTAAATCCTTGAGGGGTTTTGATAATTCCAGCCTAACTTGGTTTTCTGGAGCTGAATCCCCTTTCTTTCAAGGTGCCTCTGTACCACTCATGGCCACATCCCCTCTGAAGTGCTTATTTCATGCTGCACCCAATTCCAGTTTGCTTTGAGCTCTCACGGGACATTTTCAGAGACAGAGTTCATGGAAACACAATTCAGGTGGGTTGAACTCTGACCTGAGAAGTTCCCCTGAGTTCAGCAAGCATCCTCAAGCCTCCTACATCTACTACAAGTCTGGGCTGATGGTTGGGGGCCAGGTATTGAACCACACGGTTCCCTTGCCAGTGATGCTGGTCACAACCTTCATTGTCCATTGGCTCCGAGTCATGGACCAGCAGCATCCCTGTCCATCCACTGCCTCCAGGCAGTGCAGTCCCTCTCTAGTCTGCTTGTGTCAGCTGGGCTGCATATTCCCAGCTCGCTGCAATGCCATTCTCCATGGAGAAACCCCCAAGTCCATGAAATTAGAAGCTGGCACAGCTGGGTGAAGACAGGGCTGACTCAGACTGAACTGATGTTACACTGATTTACAGCGGCCTGGGGGAAAGCCACACTGCTTCTCCTTCTCTTTGATTGAGTAGCCACGGGGACAAGAGAATGAAGAGATGACAGAATCAGAGATCGTGAATCTAGAACATGCAGCTGGAATTTCCCCAGCAGACTCACCATGCAAAACATCCGAAAAAAGGCCTGTGAAATATGAATTAATGTAAGGACAAGGTTTTAATCACAGCTACACCACTTTCAAACCACAGAAATTCCACAGAGCTCAGTTTGTTGACTCTGGGTGTTTGCTGACATCACAGATGCCTCTAGTGCACAAGGAACAGGCTTTGATCTTATTTTTGATGGTGTCAGTTCTGCAGTGAAGTCAGTGGTGTACAAAAGTGTGGGATCAAAGGCAAATTTCATGAGCTGGTGTGACTGGGTAGCTCTGCTTCCTCTTCTGGACCACAAACGTGTCCTGGGGAGGCCCTGACCCTGCCAGTGGTCATCAAGGTCATTGCAGAGTTTCTGCTCTGAATCACAGAATCACAGCATCATTCAAGTTGGAAAAGATTTCCAAGACCATCGAGTCCATCCTGTGACTGATCCCCACCTTGTCCCCAGCCCAGAGCACTGAGTGCCACGTCTTGGACCTCCAGACTTGGGGACTCCAAACCTCCCTGGGCAGCCCCTGCCAAGGCTTGACCACCCTTTCTGTGAAGAAATTCTTCCTAATACTCAGTGACGTCCTCTTTGTGGTGAAAATCAGGAGTGAAGGAAATGAAAATCCAAATGCTTGGTTTTCATTTGCCACTTATAGGAGGACTGTACCAAATGGAGCATCACAACCAAACTGCTGCCGAGCACTGCAGGTCTTTAGCTGCTCTGAGAGCAGAGAAGAGTCCTCCAAAACATGTTGAGCAGCAGAAAATTGTGTGATGGATGTGTCTGTCCCATCCCTTGCCTTGTGGCACCTTTACAGAACCATTTACATGAGGCTCACCCTCTGCAGCCCAGACTCTTCCCTGGTGTCACCACGAGGCCGCCTGGGTGCAGGTGGGATCACCCATTTTGGCTTGGAAATCGAGGAGGGGTCAGCGCTGTCCGTGTCCAGTGAAAATGTAGAGACACCTCACACCTGTGTTGCCTCTCGCTGGAGTGTGAACAAGACTTGGCTGTGCACACCCTGCAGGGGCACTCTGTGCCACGGCTGTTCACATCCAGGGCTCGTCCAAGCAGCCACCCAAGGTAGCCCCAGCGACGATTCATCCACCTCTACACAGCAAGCTAACCCATGCTTCTTCCAGGGGAACCTGTCCCTGCCCATGACACGGAGCGGAGCTGGAAGAGCTGTCAGGTCCCTTCCAACCCAAACCATTCTGGGATTTTATAATTACAGGATAGGAGAGGAAGACTCACAGAAATGTGCAGTCCTGCCTTGCATGCTCCCCGGGTCCTTCCTGGCTGCCTTCCTGTGGGTACCACAGCACAGGTCAAAGCAGAGCTGGAGGCAGAGCCTGAGCCCTTGGTGCAGGGCTGGGCCATGGCCAAGGCCCTGCAACGGGCACAGCAGCCAGGGATTTCTCCTCATCCTGTGTTCTGTGAGGGACATGCTCCTAAAACTGTAGAACACCTCTGGAGATGAGGCCCCCACATCCCCTCAGTGCTTCTGAATACAGAGCTCCTTATGTGAAAAACACAGTGGTGCTCAGGTCCAGAGAAAGAACAGATTTCATGTGGGAACCGTCACTTCTTGTAAATTAAGAAAAATACTGTATTGACCTTGTATGTGCTTGGCTGGGTAAAGGCACTGTCTCAGGGCTACCCATGGAGAGGGTAAGAGACCCTCTGTTACCTTGCTGCTCCAGCCACAGAGTGGTGAAATTGGAGGATTTGACCCAAGTTCAGCTGTGTAGTCATTCTACGAAGCAGACTTGGTAAGAAACTTCATTGGAACCAAAAAGGAAGAGTTTGCTTCAACTTATGTAACCAATCCTTCCCTTCCCCTAATGAAACAAACTCTTCCCTACATTTTATTTTGGGCAAGGCCTATTCTCAGGGGCAAACTGTCCCACATAGCAATTTTTTAAAGAAAATTTCTTATAGAATCATAGAATGAGTTATTATACATAATCATAGATTAAAGGTTAGAAGGGATCCTAAAGGTTGTCTAGTTCCAACTCCCAATTAATAATCTCTCCAAGAATGGTCTCCCAAAGTGCTGTGGGATCAAACATTTCTTTTTACCCACCCACAGAGCAAATGGAGATGCACAGACAAGAAGATGAAATATTTTTGCCTATAAATAGAAAACCCAAATGTCCCCAAGCTAAGACAAATGTGGCCTCTGAACTGTTGCCATTGGGCGTCCTGCAATCTGGTCAGTTCTGCTCAGAGTTTTGCAGCTGGAGTTCATCTCTACAGACGCAGCTCAGGAGCCAAACCACCTCTTTTTTGGCCAAAAACATTTTCTATTTTGCCAAAAATTCATCAGGTTGCTGGAACCATCCTTCTTGCCTCTGATTTTGTCAATATTTCCCACAGAGGAGAGACAAACTCCAAAGGTTTGCAGCCCACTCTCAATTAGAGCCCCTGCCCATGCCCTGGGGTTGGTTTGAGGTTGGGGCTGCCCCGTGTCAGAATGGCCCCACAGCAGGCTCTTGTTTTTGGGGTGAGTCACATCCTCCTGGGGGGCCTGGGGCTGCAGCCTACAAAGGGCTGTTGGATGAGCCCCACCACACAGAGCCAAAATGCTTTGGCCCTGCATATGCAATAATGCAAACGCGTTATCCGCCATGTGCAGCACAAGAGTGCAAGGCAGCTTGTGCCACTGCACAGGGGACAGAGCTTCGGGTGTGCTCAGTGCCTGCAGTGCCTGCAGTGCCTGCAGTGCCTCTGCAGGCTCACTGAGAGGCCATTTGCTTATGGAACCCCTCACTGAGATGCCATTTGCTTATGGA
Organism: Promerops cafer; assembly: GCA_013398275.1. Taxonomy (NCBI): domain Eukaryota; kingdom Metazoa; phylum Chordata; class Aves; order Passeriformes; family Nectariniidae; genus Promerops; species Promerops cafer. The sequence continues at coordinate 40,492 of VZSE01007191.1, read as the reverse complement.
GCCCCCGGACTGTGTGGGTGTGCCACCTGGGGACATGGGTCAGCGGGGGCCTTGGCAGGGAGAATGGTTGCACTTGATGGTCTTAGAGGGTTTTTCCAGCCTAAATGATTCTGTGGTGTTTCTATCAATCCTTTCTTATGCAGGAAAACCTGCGTTTGTGGTCATCAAGACTCACCTGAGGGGATCTTTTGATTTTTCAAGGACAAGAGAAGGTTGAAAAATTTACTGGAGCCTGGGCAGTTTTGTACCCGGCCTTCTCTGAGACCTCCACATGCATCCCTGACAGACGTGCATCTCACTTGCACTTGGCACACTTCTACAATACCTTTAAGTCCAGTGTTTGTCCTCCCAGTGCTCAGAAACTTGTAATCTTGGCTTCTGTTAAGCCATGGACTCCTTGCCCTTTATACAAGTGTGCAACGGATGGATGCCCTCCTCTGCTGCTCACAGCTGTATCCCCCTACACCTCCAGACTAAATGAACCCCTCTGTTTCCCCCTTGAAAAGGGCTGGGGCCCAATGATAGCCTTAATGATTCTACAATTCCATGACTCTGATGAAAACGTACATTTCTTCTTGAAGACCCAGACATTTGCAATTTTTGAGACCCATCTCCAATTACAAATCAGCATGAGAAGAAGAAAAACCCAGAAGTTTTGTTTTTCAGTGAGCCTATCCAGTATAAGAAAACAAAAGCTGATGCAAGGCAAGGTTTAGCTGGGCATCAGAATGGCCACAGCTTCTCATTTCTCACTCCTCACCACCACTTCAGCCCAGGGCAGACCCAGGGACGGGCCCATGTCAAACCATCCTGCAGTCATTAGCAGAGAGTTGCTTGCCTTCAGAGCAGAATCCTCCCTTCTCAGATCCCCACTTCTCCTCTGCAGCCTAGCTAACCTGCAGAGAAACAGGTACAGAGCCAGCACCTTACCCAGAGAACTTGGTGAGGCAGAGCTTGTGCCTTGGTCATGTACACTTAGTAAATGTGCTTTTAATCTCATTAATGTTTGAAAGAAGCAGCAGTGGATGAATCATCTGATGCAAATGGAATAGTTTAGGGAATACATGCATTTTCATTAGCCTAACTTCTCCTCCAGCACTATGTATTAGCATGGAATTAACCCATTAATTCTATTGATTTCAGTTAATATTGTGCATTCCATTAGTGCTCAAATCCCCACAGACTCCTTGCCAACCACCTATAGGAACTGGCTTGTTTAATCAACACTGAGCAACTAATTGAGGCAACAGTTTGGGTCATGAAGTGAAGAAGAAAATTGTTTCTAACTGAGAGAACAGGAGGAATTTGGGGAGGCAGGATAGAATTATTACTGCTGGAGCAGGGCCAGGATGCCAGAGATCCCATTCTGCTGGTCTTGCCAGAAGTGCCACGGGACTTGTTCTGTAAGCACAACTGGTGGAGGCAAGAGAAGATCATTTCACCTGTTCAGGGAATGGCTTGGGCTGGAAGGGGCCTTTAAAGCCCATCCATTTCCAACCCTCTGCCATGGGCTGGGACACCTTCCACTAGACCAGGGCTCCCAGCCCTGTCCAACCTGCCCTTGGGCACTGCCAGGGATCCAGGGGCAGCCACAGCTGCTCTGGGCACCCTGTGCCAGTGCCTCACCACCCTCATCTTAAAAACATTTTCTTTATATCTATTCTAAGTCAAGCCTCTTGTTTTTTTAAAACCATCACCCCTCATAGTATTGCAGCAGGTCCAGCTAAAACACTTGTCCCCATCTTTCTTTTAGTCCATTAGGGCACAGGAAGGTGTTTAAAGCTCCCCCTGAATCCTTCTCTTCTCCAGACTGAACATCCCCAGGTCTCTCAGCTTTTTCTTATAGGAGCAGTGCTCCATCCCTTTGTTCTCCCCTCCCAAAATTCAGCCAGCACCATGCTGGCAGGAAACTTGCACCCTAAAATCCACTCTGCTCTTCTCAAGCATCTCCTGTGTGTGTGTCACAGGCTTTCATCAGCCTCTGTCTCAGCAGAGTCCCTCTCACACTCCCCGTGTGTGTTCACAACTCCCTGCACCCCGTGCAGACCCACTGGGCCAGCTCTGGCCAAGCTCTGCCCACCACGGTGGTGCTGATGGAGGCTGTGTGGGATGCAGGCACTGCAGGCAGCAGCTGCTGCTACATGGGGGGGAGGAGGTGGTCAAAGTGCTGGGTCCCCATCTAGGACAAAGAAAACTTCCATCTCTGCAGTGCCAAACATTTCCCTGCCACTTTAATGTAGTTACAGGAGGGATGGTGTCACTTGGAGAAGTTCAGTCATCAAGGGACAGGGAGGATCTCCAGAGACTGTCAATGTCAAAGCAGGGTCACAAAGATGGTGTTTCATGTTTTTAGCTCAAAGCCTCTGGATTAGTTTTATTGCTCAGGTAGAAGGGCGGCTCTGCCTCTTGTAGCCTTTGCTTGGAGGAGAGGATAGATGAGGTCTTTGATGTAAAAATCCAAATGAAAGCAAACACGACAAAGTTGCTCTTTAAACTTAGCTTATTCACCAACATCTAGTTCTGGCACTCACCTCCCTGGGCAGTCTGTGCACTGGACTCACCCTCCCCAAGACTATGCAGGCTGAGACCATATCCATGACATTTTCTACAGCACTCTTCAGCAATATTTCCTCTCAAATTGCTTTTATAAAAGACTGTCTTTATTCCCCTCATCATAAGCCCTGCCTCATTTTCAGCAGCAAGCTGAACTCTCTCTCTTGCATCCTGGCCTAATTATTAAACAACCCTGTCAAAGTATTCAGTTGTTTCATGATATTTTACTCTCAATTAGAAGTATGAATGTGCTCCATTAGGCTTCTAATATCCTTTATGCTCAGCCTGACATTTGGGGAGCTGTTTTATTACCGCTGACACTCTGGGAAATGGGGCTGCCATAGTTAGCATCAATAATGGTGTTATTGACCCCAATTTTATGAATGCAGGAGGATGTCTGGATGTTACACACTCGGTATCTCGAGGGTTCTCACTGTCTCACACCAGTGTCTGCTCTGGGAGCTCACGTCCCTGCCTTTTTGTGGAAGTCTGTGGTTTTTTCCTCACTCTGCTAAGCTCACAGACACTTTCCTGATCAAGTGTTTGGCAGCTGGTTAACACACAAAAAAGCTCATCGAGATAGTGAGGACTGAGGTTGAGTTTCTCATTGAAAAGCCTGACAGCCTCTTAATAAGCATCAAACACAACCAGGAATCCTCAGGGTTGTTCCCATCTGTGAAACAAACCGGTGGCACAGCCCTGGACAAGTCATTTCCCTTCTCTGTTATTTCATTCTGGGACCCAGTGAATCATGGAAAGATTTGGTTGGAAGGGACCTTGAATATCATCCAGTTCCACTCTCTGCCATGGGCAGGGATGCCTGGACCAAACCAAGCCCCAGTGTCCAACCTGGCCTGGGACACCTCCAGGCATCCAGGGGCAGCCACAGCTGCTCTGGGCAGCCTGTCCCAAATCACAGAGAGAGACGGTCCCTGCTATGAAGGTTTTCAAGACCAAAGAGAAAGCCCTGATCCTAACAAAAAAGGATAACTGGAAAGCTGGTGTTAGGATGTGGGGATTCTGAGACACAGTTCTCTGCTTCAAACCAGTCCCACCCAGTTCCTGCCGTAGAGCCGGGGAGGGCTCCATGTGCCTTTTCTGGGAACTCATGAAATGGATCCCAGTCCACAGCAGGCGATGATGGGACTGCTCTGGTGCCCATCCTGCAGCAATTCCAGAGCAACAGGGACCAGAACAAAGCTGGGCACAGGGAAGCAGCAGTGTACTGTACCAACATTTGGTGCTGAGCACCTACACGAGTCCTCATCCCCTCCTGCCAGGACAAACACATGGGTCCTTTCTCTGCCCAACAGGCACCTGGAGCAGCTCTCTGAGAGCTTCTAGATGGGGATACCTGGGCTTAACTCGAACCATAACCCAAAGCACTGCGTTTCTGAGGCTGCACTTGGGGTGAGCTGCAAAAGGAGGACACAGACTTAACCCTGCTGGGTCTTTCAGCAAGGACTGCAACAGCAGGCTCAGTGTCAAATTCAGCTGGAATTTGTAAAACTCATGTCTCACTGATGCTTTCCCCCTTTCTTCCTTAGCTGACTACTGCACAGACTACTACAATTTCACAGAGCAAGAAAATCCTCCCCTTTTCTCTCCCCTCTTTTCCCAGCAGCACATAAGGACCTTGGGACAAAAAGAAATGGACATTTTGGAACACAGAAAAACACCTAGTTCTCATCAAGTTGAGATTATTGCTGAACTTTTGCTCCATTTCAGTGCTAAAAAGTGGAATATCTTGCATTGAAGTAGTTATTGTACTCCAGAGCCTTTTCAAAATAATAAAAAGCAACATCTATCCACCATCCATCCATCCCTCATCCATCCATCCATCCATCCATCCATCCATCCATCCATCCATCCATCCATCCATCCATCCATCCATCCATCATCCATCCATCATCCATCCATCCATCCATCCATCCATCCATCCATCCATCCATCCATCCATCCATCCATTCTCCATCCCTGTGAGTTTTTAATGCAAAGAGACAAGGCAGGCATGGGCCTGGCAGGGTGGAGAGGTTTCCCCAGGGAACACAAAAAGTCTGTGGCAGAGAAGAGACAGCCCAAACTTCCCCAAGTCCCAGACCAGTCCTGTGGTTTCCAGTTTGTATTCACTCCTGACCTGAGAAATTCAGCTGAGCCTTGGATCCATTCTGCCTCTGCTTTGTCTGCTGCTCTGGCAGGACAGTGGTGCCAAACCTTGTCCGTGTTCCTCCAAAATCAAGGCATGAAAAGGGCGAGTCAGCACCTGTCCAAATGAAGCTGGTTGTTTGGTGTCCAGAGATTCCATCTGGGCTCCTCTGTCTGGGGAAACTGGACTTGCACTGCACTCAGTATCTCCAACCCTCCTCCAAGACATCCTTGGCCAAAGGTCCTTGAGCATTTTCATCATCAGCAGCAGGTCCTTCCCGCCACCACCAGGGACCAGGAGAGGGAAACCCCAGTGCCACAGACATGAAGGGACTTCCAGGAGCAGTTGGGATGGGAGAAGGGAGCTCAGTGCCACCGAGGGGGTGCAGAAGCAGGGACAGGTCTCTGGGAGCTGCCCCAGTGCAGCGGGTGCAGGCTCTGGGCAGCCCCCACACTCCCACCCAGAGGTGCCCTTCGGGTGCCTTCAAAAATGCAGGGCTGTATCACGAGGAGCTCCCACCTCTTTCTAACAAGGAATGGAAGCTTTCAGACCAAACCACCACCCAGAAGCTGTTTTTTTCCAGCTGGATCTGCCCTTGGACAATCACAGAGATCCAGCCCCGCACTGTTCTGTGCTGACACACAGTGAAGTTAAACATCCCTCATGCTCCCCGCAGCCTTCCCAGCACACACACCCCTCCTTCTGCAACAACAAAGCTCCAGCCTCTGCCTCTGAAAATTAAATCTTATCTCCCAAAACCACTCCAGCTCCGCACACCTGGGATCCCATCTCTCCCTCTCATCTGACTTTAATAGCAACACTATTCCCCTCAAAAGGAGGAGGACGGAGCCCAGATTAAAAGGAGCTGTTTAGCTGGCAGCAATATTCCCTTCCTTTGCCCTTTGATTTTTGATTTTTTTGTTGTTGTTGTCGCTCTTGCATTTTTTATTGAGCACCTGGGCTGAATGGCAGAATAAAATTGAACTTCCCACCTGAGACCACACCACAGCTGCCTGGCTGCACATACCTTAGGGAAAAACGTGGGCAATTTCCACTTTGGCCAATTATTATGAGGGGGAATCTTTTATTCTGCTGGGAAGGTGGATAGGAGGAAGAAAAGCCTTTGCAGGCACCTTATCTTTTAAAGGAATGCTGGCCACTTAAAATTGTTGAGCCAGAACTTCAGCACACCTGAATCAGCAGAGATCCCTCATAAACACGGGGATGAAAAGCTAAGAATTTAGCTGGGAATCTGGGGGGTTGGGTGTGGACACGCCCATGTTCATTTATATATCACTGCAATTCTCTTTAATTTGCTTTGTGCACTTTTTTCCCCCCTTCCTTTTGCCCTGGGCATTGGAAATCAGCTCATTTGCTTGGGATCACATTTCTGTGATTTAAATTAATCCCAGTACACAAGCACTCCTTCCTCCTACCCTTGCCAAGCATTCATAGGTCCTGCATTGCTGCTCTTTGTGCAAGCCCAAACTCCAGACTCACAAACTAACTTTATTTACTTTGTGCTCTGTTACTTTGCAGACCACCTTCTCTTCCTGCTCTCCCTCTCGCTCTTCCTTATTCTGTTATCTCACGAGTGGGTCTTGGCCAGGGACCTCTGCTGTGTTCATCTCTCTGTTTGTTTTCCCTTCCTCCCTTCCTCTGAGGCTGAAAACACTGCAGGATCCTGGCACGAGACCAGGCTTCTGCTCAAAATGAGCCCCTTTTCCCCAGGTTCCTCTGGGGAACACGGGGGTGGTGACCAAGTGGAGATGCCTGAGGATGGTGACAGTGGGGCCAGCACATGTGCTGTCCCTGGTACCTTTCCAGCCTCTGGCTCATGGAATCACAGAATTATTTGGGCTGGAAGGGGCTTTTAAAGGTCTTCCAGTCCAACCCCCCTGCCATTGCAGGAACACCTTCCACTGGACCAGGTGGCTCCAAGCCCTGTCCAACCTGGCCTTGGACACTTCCAGGGACGGGACCCTCTCCCTGAGCAGAAAGTGGTTTCTGTGCAAATCAGTGACTCTCAAAGATTTCTCTCTGGGGAACATGTCCAGTTCCTCCACAGACCCATGTGAACATCCACAGTGTCCTGCTGTGAGGAGCTCCACGGGTTGTCTACCTGACATCTGCCACCTTGAACCCCTCCAGAAGACCCTGTGAACCTTAGACCTTGTAGAAAGTGATCCTTCCTGGAGTAACAGGGAGGATCTGCACAAAGCAGAGACACAGGAGGGGGATTCCATCCCGTCAGCTTTACTTTTGACAGATATTTCATGTTGAAATTCCCATCAGGGAGCTCCCACCCTGGGTGCCTGGCGGTGCTGCTGTTGCAGCAGGGTTTCAGCTGGGGCTCCTCTGCCTCTCCTGTGACACCCAGAACCCAAAAAGTGACTTACCAGCCTGTAAACCTTCTTCCTGGGCAGAGGCTAAATAAAGAGAAAAAATCATCCACCCCAGGGCTGTCCCGACTGAAAGGTTGTTCAGGAGGAGAAAGGTTCTCCTGATGTTTTAAACACTATAAATACGACACAGATGGGTGTTTGATACAATGTGCAGGACAAATGCTGTGTAGTGCAGAGTGTAAAAGCCTCCTTAAAAGATTTTAAATAAAGAAAAACTTATGGAAAGGCTGCAAAAAAAAAAAAGAGAAATAACCTTTTGTGATGCCAACAGACTTGTCCTGTGCAAACAAGAGGAATGGGGCGGTGTGTGGGGGAAATAGAGTTGGATGATTTAACTACTTGGCTTTGGTTACTGGATCATTTCTTGGATTAGGAAAAAATGAAGTTAGAAGGGAAAATATCAAGAGATATTTGGAGTGGCCATGTAACAACAGCCCTGAGCCACAGGACAACTGCAACCATAAGTAAAATTTCCAGAATCACTCTCTCTGCCTTAAGGTCAGACCTTTGCAGGGAAAAAGAGTGAAAATGAGAGTGCAAGTATGAGAAAATCCATTGCAAATATGCAAAATACATAATGGTTTTTTAGCTGCTTTCATTTGGATTTGAGAAGAGACTGTTCCCTTGGGGACGAATGGACAAGAAAGCAACCTGGAGAACAAGGCCCTGGATTCACAGAGACCCCAGGAAGCTGTCAGGGTCATGTTTGTGACCCCGACTCTGAAGGGGGGACTGTGAGAGTCCTTCCCCCATGGCAGCCCCCTCCACTGCCCCCGGCAGGGTTGGAAATCCCAGGGAACGCCAACTCCCACTGCCCCAGGCCCCACTGCACAGGCACCAGCAGCGTGCAACAGGGATCCCCTTTTGCTGGGGTGCACACGTGTTCCTTTTCCTTTCCGAGTTTATTGAGTTTCTAGTCTTGGGATGCTGAGAAAACCTGCATTAAATACTCCCTGACAGGCCCTGCGGGTATGACCTTGAAAGCAGCAGCTTCTCCCCAGCATTTACTTGCTCTTAAAGGAATGTCAGGAGTTCATTTTTTTTAATTGAGGGGGGTGCTTTCCCAGACACTAAGAAATGGGTGGAAGAGGGATCTCCCCCAAGAGCCACTCAAGTCTGCACAGCCCATTTTTGCCCATTAACTACCAGCTTGAGATGGATTTTCATTTCAGTTTAGTTGCTGAGCTAAAAATCCTTGTTTTCAAGTGATTTGTTCCTCCGCCCAGCCCGGCCCTCCTCCCCAGGGCTGCTCCTGCTACAGCCCCCAGCAGCTCTACCATCGCTGGAGCCCAGCCTGCACACGCAGCCCCGGGCTCTGCACGGGCTCTGCAAACCAGCGCTGCCAGCTTTGCTTACAGGGCAGGTACAAACCTCCTTCAGCAGCAGCCTGCAAGGAACCCTGCCTGCCAGCAGTTCTCAAGCAAAGTATTTTGGGGTCATACAAAGAATACTGCAAACCATTCCAAACCCAAAGAATAATCTATTTGCATATTAAGGACTAAATAGCAAAGAAAACCAAGAAGCCAAGGCCTCGAGGCTCGGATCCTGCACGAGGAGATGGAGGTGCTAAACCCAGCGATGGGTGTTTGCACCAGGGCAGTCAGGAATGCACAAGGTTTCCTCTGCTGTGGGGGCTTTGGTGCGAAGGGATGTGTGTTTTAAAGGTGAGCTTGTGACTTGGTCAGACTCTGTGCTGGCGATTCACATGCAGATCATGGTGGGGGGAGGGGTGGATGAGGGGAAGCACACAGCTGGCTAATTCCAGAAATTAGCAATTTTTGGTTGTGAAAAGCCAAAGACAATGAGCAAAGAGCCCGGGGTGGACTGAGCGGTGAGAGAGTGGAAAATTGCCAAGCAAAGCACAGTAGCAGTGCAGAGGAGCGCTGAGGCCTCAGGGCCCCAGCAGTGCCAGCAGCGCTGCCCTGCAGTGCCCATTTCTCCTCCGGCCGAACCCAGCCCCAAGGCTGGCACGGCAAGCAAACAGCCATCCCCCGGCTCTGTGAGATCCCTGGTGAACTCCTGGGGACCAGCGAGCACCGCCGGCACCGTCATGGCTCCATGTCCCTGAGCCTCGTGGGCTCCGCCGGGCTCCGCTCACGGCTCCTCTCCCCCGGGGCTGAGGGGCTGCTGTCCCCGGGCTGCTGTCCCGGGGCTGCTGTCCTAGGGCTGAGGGGCTGCTATCCCCGGGCTGAGGGGCTGCTGTCCCCAGGCTGCTGTCCCCAAGACTGCTGTCCCCAGGGCTGCTGTCCCCGGGCTGCCATCCCAAGACTGCTGTCCCGGGGCTGCTGTCCCCAGGCTGCCATCCCAGGGCTGCTGTCCCCAAGACTGCTGTCCCCAGGCTGCCGTCCCAGGGCTGCTGTCCCCAGGGCTTTGCTCTCCCAGTGCTTGCTGCAAGCCAGCGGGTGTTACAGAGCCTCAGAAGGGTCTGGGTTGAAGGGGACATTTAAAGGTCACCACTCCCACCCCTGCCATGGCAGGGACACCTCCCACTGTCCCAGGCTGCTCCAAGCCCCACCTTGTGTCCAAGTGTCCAGCCTGGCCTTGGGCACTGCCAGGGATCCAGGGGCAGCCACAGCTGCTCTGGGCACCCTGTGCCAGGGCCTCACCACCCTCATTGTAAAAAAGATCTTTCTTATATTTAGTCTTAATCTATACTTTCTTAATTTAAAACCATTCTCCCTTTTTCTATCACTACAGGCCCTTGTAAAGAAGTCTGTCCCCATCTTTTTTACAATACCCCCTGAAGTGTTGACACTTGAATGTATTCAGTGTGGCATTGGCCCCAGTTGGAAGAATTTAACCTCAGGAGATTGCTCTTCTTCCCTGACTTCTGCTTGCTTTTGCACACACAGTGGGTTTTACAGCTCCCAGCCCTGCTTTCCAAAGGCTGGCAGGCTCAGCCCATTCACATTTCCCTGCTCCCCACTGGTGCACTTAGAAACCTCCAGCTGTAAACTCTGCAGAGGTGCCTTTGCTCTCAGCACCCCGAGCCCTCGTCTGTGCCACAGCAGCTTTGATGTGACAAGGGTCAGCAGCAGCGACCTGTGCCCCCAGGGCAGGGGTCACGGCCCCCAGAAACCAGGTGTGCTTCTGCAGAGGCTGACAATAAACCAGCCCAGCCAAAGTTATCTCAGCTCTAAAATATTACTGCATCATCAAACGCAAAGCTTGGTTTGAGCTCCCCACAGCTTCCATGGCTGTATGAGTGACAAAAAAGCGGCCGTGCTGTTTTAATTAGTGCCTCCAAATTCCTTCACTTCTTTTGCCAGTTCAGTCTGTACTTTTTGGAGTACCTATCCTTTATTAAAATAAAGAGTCTGAAAGACTTTGGAGTCTGAAATACCTATTTTTTTTCGTACAGCTGGAGGTCAAGGCTCAGGCATTTTAGACATGGTGCTGCTAAACTACACTTAAATCTGCCTCTCCCTGCACATCAGTCTTCTCCACACACATCTGGAGCAATCCCTCCTTTGTGCCAATCCATGTTTTGTGCCCTCTGCTCAAATATTGAACACATTTTTGTGACTGATCTTGAAATGCAGCAGGACCAGGGTGACTGGTCATGACTTGTGTTTCTAAAAACCCCTGTGCTTAACTGTGTTTTCTTCTATGCTCCAAAATCTCTCCGTTGAGGTCCCCATACTCAAAGATGTAGAAAGCAGCTCTCCATGCTTCACTTAGGAATTTTATTGAGTTGTCCCATGTTTTGAGGGCTCTGAAGGAGTTCGTGATGGGATGAGCCTGAGAGGAGAAGGAGGGAGTTGCAGTGGAAAAGGGAAATCAGCCTGGACAGACCTCAGAAGGGTCGAGGCAGACTCGAGAAGAGGGAGTGTTCTGAGATGCTGGGGCAGCCCAAATGGTGCAGCAAACATGGGTGAGACTTGTGGGGCTCTCTGACCATGCGACACATGGCAAAGTGATGGACATCCCTTATTTGACATTTGGGGAGAAGGGGGGTAAAATTCCCAGGAAATGGAATGTTGTGTACTGAGGGTCAAAGAACAGTTCAATGCATTTATGAAAATAAACTGACTAATCAAGACCTTTTTGTAATAAAAGAATTTTTCTGTTGTTAGTCCATTTATTTTTGTCTCAGTTTGATTAGCTTTAATAATGATCCTGCAGCACTGTTCTTGTTCCCTCCTGTTCAATCAAGAAGCAGCAAAATGGGAAAGATAGGAATTTCTCCTTCCTGCACACAGAGGGGATGAGGCATTGCCCCATGTTTCAGCACAAATCCATTAAATCCCAGGATGAGCCCTAATTCTTCACCTGTATCACAATGCCACAGCACTGAGTTACCCGGGGTGTGAGCTGCACTGACCCTGGCATGTATTTTCTCTGCTGTTTAGCAGCTAGAAGGAAGAAAAACAACTGTTATTATCTTTTGGATATTTTTAATCCTATTCTGAACCTGTTTGTCATCACGAGACGGAGTCAGAGGAATTCAGACTCTGCAATGAACACAGGATGTTGGTACTTGACAAGAATTGTGAGGCTCTGAGTGATGTGCTGGGTACTTAATGAAGCCACCTAGAAAGGCTGACATATTTGCATTCCTGTTAAAAGAAAATAATAACAATAATTTGAGGCTGTCAGCTCTGCCCTGACAGCACTGGAAAATGCCTCTCATTTACCCACAGACACAAAGCAGCCTCTGCTCCTGCTGTGCCTGCACTGCTCTTGGAGAATCTGCCTGCTCTGGGACACGGCTGCTCCCTGCTGAGGATGGGCCTCCACCATCCCATCTGTGTCTCAGCCACCTGCATCCTCTTGTGCCAGGCTGGGGGCACGGGGGCACCTGCCAGCTCTGTGCCCCGTGTCCCACACCCCGGACTCGTGGCCAAGGCTCAGAGGGGCAGCTGTAGGGCAGGGGCTGAGGCCGGGGGACATTCCTGGTGCTGGGGCACCCAGGTCCTCCTGCAGAGCCAGGGAGCAGAGCCCAGCCCCAGCACAGCTCCCAGGGCAGCAGCATCTCTCACCAGGGAGGGTGGCAGGGGGTCTTGCTGCCTCCATCTTCATGGCACTGTCCTAGACCTTCCTCCCTCCGTCCATCCTGCCCCTCCGGACCATGCCCTGGCCTGCCTGCACTTTGGCATTTCCCAAAGTGTCAGAACAACAGGGGAGGCACTCTGCAGCTGCTGAGGCTGCTGACACAAAATCAAACTCTTTCTTTTTGCTGATGTGTGCTTTGGTTTTGAGTGTGCTGGGTCTGGGGTTTATCCTTCCTTCCTTCCTTCCTTGGATCCTCAGAGTCTCTCAAGTCAAACCTCAACCTGCCTGGAGGGTTTTCAGCATTCCCAGTGCCACCCATTACAGAGGCTTTGAGGGTCATCTCTCACCTTGCTCACAAAAGCAACTCTCTGCTCTTCCCACACCACCAAATTTGAGGTGACGTGAGAGCTGCTGGGACCCTGAGAGCCATAAGCTGCTGCAGCCCAGCCATGGGTGATGGCATGGAATGTGTCCAGGCTGTGCTGGGATCCACTCGGGATCCCCCACTGCAGCTGGGCTTTGGGCTGGGAGGAGGGCTGAACCTCCACTCCACCCTAAAAAGCTCCCACTCCACACCAGGCTTTGCAGGAGATGCTTCACTGGAGAAAGGCACCAGGGAGAAAAGCAACAGTGAGAAGTAACAAGGAGAAAAGCAAAGAGAACTCTGGACTGGATAATTTCTGCCCAACGATTGTCTCTAATAAGGTTTGACTGTATTAATTAATTGAGATGTGCCTTGGAGAGTGGGAGCTGCTGCTGATGGAAGCCAGCCAGGAAGAAAAAAACCTCATTTTCTCTGCAAACCTTCTGACTAGACCAGATCTCTGAGGTTTGGTGCGGCAGGCTTTGGGCAGATGGGCAGGTTTTCAGGGCCTGTGACACAGCCACAGGTAGAATTTGGTTGTCACAAACTGCCAGGGAAGGTGGCCAGGGGTGTAGGAGGACAAGGCTTTGCAGTGGGACCAAGCTGGGTCATTCCCTCATAAGCTTTGATTCATTTCCTACATGAAGCCAAAATGTCTGCACTTTCCTTGCCTGTGGAGGAAGAAAGACAAAATAAGGATATGTGTCTTTCCTCAGAGGTTCAGGTTGTTGGCAGGGCTAAGAGCACTCCAGTCCCTCACACCCACTGTCCTTGCCATCAGTCCCAGTAACAACTCCCACATGGACATCTCTGGGAGGCAGAGACACTGGTGGCCTGGCTGGACCAGGACTACAGCAGGTGACCTCAAATAAGCTCTTCCAAAACACTGCAGATGCTGCAGGCCTGGGTGCTGAGCAACGAGGTGGGTGCAGGTCCCTGGGGAAGGAAATGCCTCAGCCCCTGCTCGAGCCTGTCCTTGGAGAAGCAGAGCTCTGGTGTGCCAGGCTGGGGCTCATATCCCAGGGAGCACACAGCACGTGCAGGGGCCAGGGACGCAGGGAGCACACGTTTAGAGTTTGCACAGTTTTCCTGGGTCTTGGGAAATGTGCTGGAGAAGATGGTCTGTGCACCTTCCCAGTTTAGAGGTCGGCTGAGGACTGGCAGGGAGAGGACAAAGCAGAGCTTTCCACCTCCGCTCTTCTGTGAGGCAGAGAAACTTGTTCCTTGCCCTGAGTGCTGCAGGGGCAGCAGCTTTGTGCCCTCAGCCCACCCATGGGTCTGGACTCCTGGACGTCTCCAAGGGCCCTCCCACTGCTGCTGCAGGAAGTGATGGATGTGGGGAAACGTCCTGCAGCCCTGTGAGCTGACAGCAGGAGCACGAGCTGCGTGCAACCACAGAAATACCAGCTTGGCCAAGAGAAAAACCCCCACTGGAACAGAGACATGTCTGCCTTAGACTCAATGTGTCCCAGGGTTCTTTTCTTGTGATTTTTTCTCTCGGAAATTTTAGCCTGGGAGCAGAAGGAATCATTTCTGTAGCTGTTCACTGTTCCTATTTTTTTTCTAAAAAGTGTAACAACTCCTTTGATTTGGACGTTAGTGACTGGATTTAAACTAAACAGAGTAAAAATGTTGCTGACAACCCCTGTGACTCCCATGACAGTTTCTAGAGCCAGGACTTGAGAAAATGTTGGACAGAGGTGGGCACTGCCTGGCACAGGGTTCAGATGTGCAGGAACAAGAGATGTTGAGCCAGTTCTGGGATTCCCTCCTGTTCCCTTTGGACACGATTTCAACACCCTTGGAAAGAAACTGTCCAGCTTTCCACAGATGCTTTTTCTGCCATAAGAGGGAAATAATCGAGACTGAAACCACTTCCACTAATTGTCTATATTTTAAATCTGAAGTGGTGCCAAGTTCCTACTTGGAAATGGTTCAAGCAGCTGTCGTTGCCAGGCTCCCCAGGAGGACGTTGGCACAGGCGTGGTCATCGGGCACCTTGGGGGTGGGTCTGGTCACACAGCCCATCCTCACGTCCACCAACGTGATGCTCCCCAGGCTGCCGTGTTCCTGCCTGGTGAACATTTTTAGCTCTGTAAAGGCTATGACATAATTTTAAATCCCAAAATAAAAACAAAACAGGAGGCAGATACTTTCTCCCAAAAGACAAAGGATTCTAAGTCTCTGCGGAGGATGAAAGACACACATTTGCAGAGGAAGAAGTGGGATGAGATGTTTTCAATGACCTTTGTTTAACCAAGGAGACCACCAGCTCACGAGCCCTTCGCTGGCTTCAACCGTGGTCATTGCTGGTGCTCTCTGGAGCCCATGGCTGCAGTCTACATGGATGGGTCAAGCAGGGAAGGCCACAGGACTTAGGGAGAACAAGAACCAGAGGAATCATGCTGATGAGCTCAGCTCAAGCAAACTCACCCAAAATCTAGATGTACAGTAGGTATCTGTACCTACCCACAGATTCACCTCCTTCTCTGGTACCCAACTCTCCCAGGAACCCATGGGAAGCTCAGTGTCCTGATACCATGAAAATACTTCAATATTTTGGAAGGTATTATACAAGCCTGGACGGGCAATTAAATCCCAGAACCTTTTAATAGTATCCTAGAATCATTGAATATCACAGAATGGTTTGAGTTGGAAGGGACCTTTAAAGCCCACCCAGTGCCACCCCTGCCATGGCAGGGACACCTCCCACTGTCCCAGGCTGCTCCAGCCCCAGTGTCCAGCCTGGCCTTGGGCACTGCCAGGGATCCAGGGGCAGCCCCAGCTGCTCTGGGCACCCTGGGCCAGGGCCTGCCCCACCCCCATGGTAAAGATTTTTTGCCTATTAATAATATCATGAAACATCCAAGTGATTGGTTTGATCTCTAAAGGCTTTGTGATTATAAACAGAGCACTTCTGATCAGCTACCCAGGACAGCATCTCCACTGTCCCTCCTGGGCCCCACATTTCTCTCTTGGGCATCCAAGCTCTCTTTAGTTCCCAGCACTGGAAGGACCTGGAGCTGCTGGAGTGAGTCCAGAGGAGGCACCAAGACAATCAGAGGGATGGAGCAGCTCTGCTATGAGGAAAGGCTGAGAGAATTGAGATTGTTCAGTCTGGAGAACAGAAGGCTCTGGGGTGACCTAATTGTGGCTTCCAAGAGCCTTAAGGAGACAAGAAGAAAGATGTAAAGAGACTTTGGACAAGGCCTGGAGGGACAGGACACAGGGAAGGGCTTCCCACAGCCAGAGGGCAGGGCTGGATGGGATATTGGGAATTAGGAATTGTTCCCTGGGAGGGTGTGAGGCCCTGGCACAGGTGCCCAGAGCAGCTGGGGCTGCCCCTGCATCCCTGGCAGTGCCCAAGGCCAGGCTGGACACTGGGGCTTGGGGCAGCCTGGGACAGTGGGAGGTGTCCCTGCCCATGGCAGGGGGGGCACTGGAGGAGCATTTGGGTCCCTTCCAACCCAAACCAGTCTGTGAATCTGTGATTCTGTCCTTTGACAGGCCAATCACTTCCTTTTCCAGCAACCCCTTTCACCAGCACAGCTGGGCAACATTGGCTACCTGGGGTATGAACAGGTAAAAGCAGTAGAAATTCACCCCGAAGAAAGGAAGGTGAAGAAGCAGGAGGGTGAACATGGATGTAGCCAGCAAAGCTCTGTGCCTCGTGTATTTCCCGTTCACGTTTGCTGGCTGCTGTCCCGTTGTAACTCGGCCTCGGTGTGCACGTGGTGCTGAGGGGCAGGGGGAAATGGCCAGTGGCTGGTGGGAATAGCTTCTTTGGAAGCTGAGGTCAGCCCCGTGCTGCTGAGGCACTGGGGTTTTAGCTGCATGCCCACACAAAACCAGCCTGGACAGCATCTCCGGCTCTGGGGTGAGAGAAACACAGAATTATAGAATGGTTTGAGTTAGAGGGACCTGTAAAGGCCATCTACTCCACCCTGCTGTCATGAGCAGGGATGACATCAACAACATCAGGCTGGTCAGAGCCCCATCCTATCGCAGTTGAGACGGCCACAGTACACAGAGGATCACCTAGAACATCTGAAACTCCTCTGTGAGTGCCCACAGCCCATGGAGGATCACCTAGAACATCTGAAACTTCTCTATCTGAGCGCCCACAGCCCATGGAGGATCACCTAGACCATCTGAAACTCCTCTCTGTGAGCTCCCACAGCCCATGGAGGATCACCTAGAACATCTGAAGCTCCTCTCTGTGAGCTCCCACAGCCCATGGAGGATCACCTAGAACATCTGAAGCTCCTCTCTGTGAGTGCCCACAGGCAGCTCCTCACAGCACAAGCAGCAAACTCCAGCTCCCAGCAGACTTCTGCCCCTGGAGCAGCTACCCCACTCTTCTGTAACACCCATCCTTACTGGTCACAGCTGTGAGCTATGAAGGGCAAGGCTGTTCTTCCTCTTTGGTAATTAGTTCAGCTGCAGCTCCTCAGGGGTGAGATTGCCTTCAGCACTAGCTCTGCTCTCTTACAGTCCACCCTCCCACACTGTCCAGCCTGGCCTTGAACATTTTTAGGGATGGGGCAGCCACAGCTTCTCTGGACAACCTGTTCCGAACTGTTCCTAGCTCTGTGGCCTATTTCACCTCCACAGAAGTGGCTCTGGCCTCATTTCACGTGTAGATGTGCCTGACCTGAGCCACGTGGGTGTGGCTGAGGTGGCCATGGCCGTGTTCGTGTGCGTGTCCCCACTGTGTCCCCGCTGGGAACGGGCTTTACGCTGAAGATGCTTTGGCATTAATGTGTAAATTAAAGTACAACTGCAGTAATAGTCAAAAGGGAGCCCAAAAGAGAACAGAGAAGATTGATTATGTGCATATTTTAAGTGCTTTGTGACTGTGAATGTTTATTTGAAAAATAAGAGTGAACGAGAAGCACTGATGCTACAAATAAAAATAATAAAGGGAAATACATCTCTTTTATTATTAAATTATAGATTAAAATAGGAAACAAGGGGGAATATAGAAACATATATCTCTTTGTGGAGGCTTTCTATAACAATCATCATAAAATAATGCAGCAGTACCTGACAGCTTAAATAAAGACAGGAGCTGAGGCTGCTATCTACACATTTATCTCCTCTGATCCAGACAGGGTAAAGAGGCATAAAAGGCTGGGATAATAACATCTTCCCTGCACACCAGCTCCCAAACGATAGGCAGATTTTATACTCGGTTACTCCACATAATGTCAACATTGTTAGAAAACAAAAGCACCATGAAGGAACATCTTTTTCCCTCCTTCTCTTTCACTCGTTTTTCCTTGTGATCTATTACTGTGTGATTTCTGTATAGCACACAAAGGGGCAGATCAGAAGCTCTGCTGCTCTGGATCCGGCCCTGGATTTGTGGGGCAGCAGGACAAGGAACAAAGGGAAGGGGCAGTGAGGTTCAGATGGGTGCACACAACTCAAATGCAGGGCAGCAGAGAAAGCACCAGGCAGTTAATCCCTGCCCTGGGCAAGGTCCCAGGAGCCACTGGAGCCAGTTCTTGGGCACTCCTGCCCTGGCAGTGCCCCCTGCCACGCCCCACGGCGATGTGGCACGGACAGAGCTGTGTCCCCATGTCCCCCCTGGGAGCACGGGCGGAGCCGCAGCTCGCACGGACCAGGTGCTGCAGCTGCCAAAGAGCCTTGGGCAGCCAGGTGCTCCTGTGCTCCAGGCTCTGGCCTCTGAGAGGGACTCAGACCCCGGGAGCTTCTACCTGAGCACCAGCCTGTTCTTTCCCCAGTTCCCTTCACCACCAAGCTGCTGCCCATGAGCGATTCTCCCAGGCCCTTGGCATCTTCAAGGTGACACCACAGCAAGGAAACAACCTGGGGAGCTCCTGCAACAAGCCACCCACTCCTAAGAAAAAATACTCATCTGGGACAAAATAAGCAGCACTATGAAAGCAGCTGGATTTCTACATCTCCTTCCACACATACCTTTTCTGCTCTGAACTAACTTTTCCCACAGTGGGCAGCACGAGGAGCTCATTCCCATTTCCAAAGCTTGTGGGATCTGAACTTCTTCTGAAACTTCTTACCAAACAAGGTCAGGCTGGACAGGGCTTAGAGCAACCTGGTCTAGTGCAAGGTGTCCCTGCCTGTGGCAGGAGGTGGAAGGAGATGAGCTTTTAGATCCCTTCCAGCCCAAACCATTCCATGAACCTGTGATTCTGTCTGATCGGCCCAGGGGGCTCAAAAACTAGTGGGGGGGGACAGACTGACATACACCAGATTCATTTTCTCAGGAAAACACAGTCGGGAGAACAGCATAATTAAATTGTTTACCTTTAGTTGAATCAACTTGTTAATTCTTACCAGCCTGGAGGGTTTTCTCCAGGGACACCTATATTTGCCCAGTTGATTTGTTATGAGAAGACAGAGTTCTTGGCACTTACTTGAGGAGAGGGGGGAAAAATCTTGGCAGCAGCAAGCCATATTTTATTGAAAACATTTACTTTTGAGTCCCAGCATAATGGAAGGTGACAATAAGAGTGATTGTCCAAGCCTGACTTGGAGCCAACCCCCCAGGGAGGTTACCTCCAAACCCCTGCCTTGCTCACCTCCGTTCCAGGGAGAACAGGGCCAGGTCTGAGGGCAGGAGTTCTCCTGTCCTGGGAGGTGACAGTGGCAGAGGGTGACAGTGGCTGTGAGGTCCCGAGCCAGCTCTCCAGCACGGAACCACAGGCAGAGCTCAGGGCTCGCCCAGACTCGGCATCCACACCGAGCCCCTGCCAGCTCCACCATCCAGTGGCCACGGAGGCCGAGCAGCACCACCTTCCCAGGGGACCTTCAACATGAATTTGGCATGTACTGGGGGAAAGGGAAAGAGCTGTGGCCAACCCTGGACTCCAAGTGCTGCAGGCAGCAGGGTGACCCTCTGCCTGGTGACACTTGCTGTCTCAAAGGCCACACTGGCCCCTTGTTTAACTCCTGGATGCACCCAGGACCTGCAGATGCTACACAACGATGCACTGGTTACTCCTCATGCCTGTGACTCACAACTCTCCTGAAAAAATTTCATCAAGCCTCAAGGATAACTCAGACTGAGACCCTGCAATTTCTTTTTCCATTATAAATGAGAAAGAAAAATAGCCTAAACATTTCACTCCTAATACTCAGAACTTTTTCCCTCACTGCTTCACGCTGTTGCTCTCTCTCCTCCCCTCCCTGTCTTACAGGAGTGTGACTAATCCTCTTCTTTCCCTGGCACTGTTACCTTGAAGGTATTTATAGAGTGTGATCGTGTTCTCTCCTGTGTCTTTCTTCCCTCTTCAGCTCTGGATAAACCAAGCACCCCCAGGCATCTCTCACGTGCCTTCTCCTGCTCTTTGAGGTCGTGCTCACTGCAATGGCAAGCCGAGAAAGGCTTTGCCTGTTGCAGAGGGCACTGCAGGGCTCACACGGGCTCTGCAGAGGCTCCTGATGGCCTGTCCTGCGTGCACACAGCCTGGCCTGGGGCTGGGGCCGTGTGCTGGGGGTTTGCACACACCTCCACGCCCTGGACAGCAGATCCACCTGCCCCCATCAATCAGCCAGTGCCATCCTCTGTTTTGTATTAGCTCCAGTCACGGCCAGGGTTCTGCCTCCGGGGCTGGAAGCAGCAGAAAGGAGGATGAACGTAGGGGGCCGAAGGAGACTAAACTGAAACACGTTTGTCCAGCTGTATCTGGGAGCTGCCTGAGGAACGGGCAGTGCCCGGGAGGAGCGGGGGCTCTCCTGCCCTGCCTCGCTCACTTTGTTGAGGAAACTCAGGTGCTGGTCCACAGGACCCAGAACTGCCTCGCTCAGGCTGTTAAACTCTCCTCCCCTGCAAAGCAGAGCAGCCCCTGGCACACCCACTGGGAATGGCCCTTGGCTTGTGAGCAATGCCCAGGACAGGACTTGTTGGCCATGGCCAAAACCTCTTCAGGGATTTTAACAGGTGGGACAAGCAAATTCCCATGGCTCCAAATGCTCCTGGGCTCTGGGTGGCCTCTGTGACCACCAGAGGAGTCACCAACTCCACAGAGTTCCAACCACCAGTAGGACTAGAGCCATCAGGTCTGTGAAACAGAAATTTCTCATTGGATTTCTTTCTTTCTCTTTTAACCATGAAAAAATATGTTCCCTGGGGAAATTCGGGCTTTGCAAGTAGAAAAACAAAACACTAAATAATGTTTTAATCTCATTTTCTTTATCTTTCATTTTTTTAGTTGCATAGATTGAAATGATGGGTCCTTGACTTCTCCCTCCAGCATCAGCTGATTCCTTGGAGGACAGGAGAACTTGGTGGCTGAGGCTGGGCTCATCTCACTGATCAAGGAAAGATCTAAAAGCTTCACTGGGATTGGCTTCGTAGTCCTTGGAGGTAACACCAATCTGCAGAGAGGGCCAATGTCCCTCCAGGCCTGCCAACTCCTCCCCTCAATTGAAAGGAGAAGTTCAGAAGACCAGGTGAAAACCAGGTGGGATGAAACCCATTTCCTGCAGCCTGCTGGGACCATCCCTGTCTGGTGTGTGAGCAGGGGACAAGAGAGAGACAAATTCTGTTTCTCCTCCTGTCCAAGGTCCCTCTGGGAAGACAGTTTTCTGTTTTCTTAATAAAAACAGATAAAACAGAAGAGAAACATCTGCAGCTTCATTTTAGTCCTCATTTATCTTCCCCTGGAATTATACTTAATAAGCCTTTTATTTTCCACTTGCTATCTTTTATTTCAAATTTTACTGTTCCTGATCTGTCATTGTTGTTCGAAAGTCAAACTGTACCAAAAGCCCAATATTTTTCTGGGAAACGAGCTGCTGTTTCCCAACTTGCTCTTCCACCAGAGGCTTTTCTGTGTCACACTCCACACGGCTCCCCCTCTGTGGCACCTGGCTGGCTGCAGCCCCTCAGCAGAGCACATCCCAGTCCCAGTGCCAGGCAGGATCTCTGATCCCCGTGCACGGGATGGGACAAGGTTTTCAGAGCACCTCCCTGGACTTTGGCTCCTGCCTGAGCACAAAGGAAGAGCTCAGTGGGCTGTGTGCTCGGGCAGGTGCTGCTGAAAGTCACATTGCTCCTGGTCCCAGCTTGCAGTTTGCTGCTTCCCACAAACACAAATATCCCGGGTCAAACGCGGCGCTGTCTCCTGGCTCTGCATCACAAGAATTCCCCTGCTTTAGAAATATCCTTATTTTACACCTAAATGCAGTGAATTTGCATCATTATCCAAAACCTGAGAGACCCAGAAACAGATGCTGCAATTCCTCATCCCACGGGACAGACCCACCCTGCAGATTAAACACTTCTGCAGGAGTTCACTGGACTGCTTCTTGTTGTTTGGGGTTTTTTTAATTCCTGTTTGTTGGTTTGTTTTTCGCTCCAGCCCTTCCATTATCATCAAAACTTACTGGTAATGCAATAGCATCTAATGAACTCAATTAGAGAGCTGGACCCCCTGGAGTCAGGTGCTTAATTACTCACAGGCTTTCCAGCACACATTAAGGGCTGCCCTGGCTGGTCTGTCGGGAGGAGGAGCGGAGCAGCACCAGGAGAGGGAGGTAACTTTCCTTGCATTAGTCCCAGGAAGGAGGTGACTGACACGGCTTTTCCCGGGACCTGTGTCCACACCCCTCGCTGACAGATGGCTCCCTGAGCTGTCACCTCACCTGCAGAGAATCCCATCACCTTTTGCAGAAGGAAAACCCAACCCTGGCTCCAGAATGGCTCTCAGGCCTTTACAGTCCTGCACGTTCCTCCTCCCACCTCCTGGATTCCCTGTGACCGTGGGAAGCTCCATCTGCATCTTCTGTCTGACACCTCAGGAGCCTCTTCCCTTCCACGTGCCACCTCCAGACCAGAATCTGCTCAGAACCTTCCCCACTGTTCCCTTCCCAAAAATTCTGGCCCTGAAGGAGAACTCTTATAGTGCAAGTTTAGCAAAGTTCCCAAAACAGCAGGAGAGCCTCTAAAGCTCAGTCCTACAGGAGGTTTCTCATCTCAGGACATTTCCTTTTAACATCCCAAGGGATCACAAAAAGGAGACAAGATTTCTAATTGGAGAGGAAAAATCAGTATATTCTCAGGGAATGGGGCACCCAAGCACCTTGAGGATTCCCACAGGGCAGCACTTCTGGTTTAAGGTTTGCTCATTCTCCAAAGCCTGACAACTCCTCCAGTGATCCCATCAGCCCTCTACGGGGAAACTGGCTTTTCTCCCTTCAAGTAATTTGAAATCAAAGCTTTTATTAATAGAACCATAGAATCTTTTAGGTTAGAAAATACCTCTGAGGTCATGGAGTCCAAGGATTTCGGTTTGTCCTGCAGCAGTTCCCTGCCAGGCAGCAGACAAAAGGTGCAAGCCCACAGTCTTGCCCAAATTTTGGGTGCTCAGGGTGAGGTGTCAGAGCCACAGCATCGTCTGTTCTGGAGATATTACATTCCTACCACACAGCTCGAGCTGCTCCTCGTTCCAGCTGCTTGTGGAGACACCTCTGTCACGTTACCTTGAAGGTTTCTCCGGGCTCTGAGCACCACGGCCCCCTGAGCACTTTTCCCACACTGGAAGGAAAGGTCCGTGCTCTCCCCCAGGGATGACACGGCTGTGACAGCAGCCCAAGGTGAGCAGGTTGTCTCTCAAGCAGCCTCGCTGGGCTGCGTTCTCTTACCAAGAGGAAGAAACAAAACAAATGTCTTGGAAGGGGGGGAAAATGTACCGTGAAATTGCTGTAACTCGTGTCAAATCAACTAACCTTGCAAGGAGGAGAGAATTCCTCAGCAGGCAGAGGAGACACTTCAGCACACTCAGCCTTGTCCAGGGCTTACACAGCTCAAACGCCTTTGGCTCTTTCCAAGCCCTGGCTGGTGACTCAGCGTGCAGCTTTGCTCTCCTCTCCATTAACAGACAGCAAACACGATGTCCTTCGCTGCAGAAGGTTCCAGGGGGTTCTGGCACCTCCAGCCTTGTGGGTTGTGGCACCTCCAGCCTTGTGACAGGCTTTTAAGGTGCCTGCTGCACACGCCAAACATGAGAGGGAAACTGCAGAGCGCTGCAGGAGAGAGCTGCTGCCTCTGTCTGCAGGCTGCAGGGAGCCGAGGCAGGGGGCTGAGAGCCCTGGGCAGGCAGCTCGTGGCCCTGCACCCACAGGGAAGGTACAGACTCAGGAGAACAGGCTGACACCAGAAGTTGTTTATCCAAAGTCAGACACAGGTGACTGAGGAGCTGTGAGCTTCCCCCTGGATTTTCTTACTGGAGCAGCTTTTCTTACTGGGCGGGTTGGCTGCAAGACAAACCCCTGCATCTGCAGCCAGCACTTTGGAACTGGAGTGCAGATCCCAGACACCAGTCATGGGGGAGGCAGAGCACGCAGTCCTGGAATCGGGCAATGGTTTGGGCTGGAAGGGACCTTAAAGCTCATCCTGTTCCACCTCCTGCCAGGGGCTGGGACACCTTCCACTAGACTGGGCAAGGGACAGAAAGACATTAAAGACGTCACGGTGGAGGTGATGCCTTTGGGGTGTCCAGTTAGAGCAGCAGGAGGAAAAAATAAGACAAAGTGTTCAGTAAAGGCTGCAACAGTAAAATAAGGTGGAGGTGACACTTAGGGGGGTCCAGTTTGGGCAGCAGGAGGAAAAAAAAGAGCAAAGTGTTCAAATAAAGACTGCAACAGTAAAAGAAATGAACTGAGAAATTCAAACCCCTTTATGATTGATTTGACTGTTTATATAAAGTTCGCATGGCCAGGACCACATGAACTCTGCAGAGTGGTGGCCCAGACACTGTGTTTGCTCAAAACAAAAATTCACAGCCATGTTCCAAGTGAAGGCTCCCTTCCCACCAGGCTGCAGCTGCCCTGTATTTCCTCTGCTCTGATTAATCGAGGAGGATGGGATTTCCCAGGAGGCACCAGCCAGCCTCATTTGATGCAAAGCTTGAAGCAAAGCCTGATTATTTTGCAGAGATTGAGTTCAACTCGCCACCTCTTAAGGCACCCTGGAGCTCTCTCAGGACCTGTCCTGAGCCCTTGCTGGGTCCAGTCCAGTTCTGAGGCTCCAGAGATCTCTGATCACGCAGGGACTCCCGTGGCTGGCTGGAGCACAGCTCTTCCCAAGGGCTCTCCCACCCCTCCTGGGCTTGCAGCCGTCACTGGCCCCGGTCCCCGGGGGCAGGGGAGAGCTGAGCCCCCCTGAGCACACCAAGCCTCGCAGCTGCAGCCCTGCAGCTCAGGCAGCAACACGCAGGTGAGTTCCAACCCAAATCACGTACCTGGCCTTCTTTTTCACTGTACAAGTAACAGGAAGTGAGGAGGGAAAACCCACGAGTTCCTCAAGTCTTAACTCAGAGCCCGTTAGCATCTGGAGCTGTTTAAAGT
Organism: Promerops cafer; assembly: GCA_013398275.1. NCBI lineage: Eukaryota > Metazoa > Chordata > Aves > Passeriformes > Nectariniidae > Promerops > Promerops cafer. The sequence continues at coordinate 15,690 of VZSE01007191.1, read as the reverse complement.
CCCACCCCGAAGTGCACTGCCGTCCCCCTGGGGGTAACAAAGAGATGGCTGAGCTTGGAGATGTTTGAAAGATGAGCAATTTGATCCTCCTTTTGGAAGAAGCACCAAAAAATCTGTCCCATTCCTTTCTCCTCAAAACCCAGCTGCCTGCACTTGTGTGTCAAAGCAACCTCCGAGCCATATGTCATCAGCAGTGTGGGGAGTGCTGCAATAACTCTGCCAGAGCACTCGGTGGGGACAGGTATCACAGACAGGGTTTGCCAGTTGGATTCTATAAATCAAAACCACAGCACAACTGTTTTCACTGCATCTTTCATGCAAACTGCTTTCCAGATGGATTTGCATAGAAAGAGAAAAATAGAGTCAAAGAATAATTTAAATTCACACACTCTCACAATCTCTGGGTTGGCAGAGACCTCCAAGATCATCGAGTCCAGCCCAGCCCCAGCAGCCCAACCAAGCCACGGCCCCGAGTGCCACATCCAGTCTGTGTCACCCCCACCCAGGGATGGTGACTGCAGCACCTCCCCGGGCAGAGCATCCCAGGGCTTTATCTCCCTTGCTGGGAAACCTTTTCCCATTCCCAGCCTGGATTGCCCTTGGGGCAGCTCAGGGCTGTGTCCTCTGGTCCTGTCAGCGCTGCCTGGAGACAGAGACTGACTGAGAGAAAGGAGACCAGATTGGAAAAGGCCTCTAAATTGGAAAAGACCATTGAGTCCAACCATTCCCCAGCACTGCCCAGGCCACCACTGCCCATGTCCCCAAGTGCCACATCAACACAGCTTTGAAATCCCCCCAGGAATGTGGATTCCACCCCTGCCCTGGGCAGCTGGGCCAGGGCTGGACAGCCTTTTCCATGAGGAATTTTCCCAATACCCACCCTGAGCCTCCCCTGAGGCCGTTCCCTCTGCTCCTGTCCCTGTTCCCTGGAGCAGAGCCCGACCCCCCGGCTGTCCCCTCCTGGCAGGGACTTGTGCAGAGCCACAAGGGCCCCCCTGAGCCTCCTGTGCTTGGAGGGGACACCTGTGGAGGAAGGAGATGGATTCACATGAAGGCAGGTAAAGAGAGATGGTTCTTGAGAGTGACAGGATATGACCAGAGCAGTTTTGAGCTGGAGAATATTTATCTAATACAACAGGATACAGGGAAAAACTTTTTTCCCCGTGAGGACACTGAGGCAGTGGACAGTGAGGTTTATTCTGTCTCTCTGGGGGTCATCCATCCCTTCCAGCCACCTGCTGCAGGCAGCTGAATCCCAGGGCCCCAGCAGCTCCTGTCAGGTGGGGCAGGCTCTGAGGACACAGCACGGATTGTGGTGAGCAGGGATCCCATTCCCAAGGGCAGGGGAATGTGTCATTGCTGAGGGACTGAAGGCCCCAAGGCAGATCTGCAGCTGGGGCAGGACTTCTCACCTCAGAGTCATGGAACAGTTTGGGTTGGAAGGGACCTTTTAAAGTTCATTTAATCAAAAATCCCAGTCATAGACTGGTTTGAATTGAAAGGAACTTTTCAAGAGCAGAGACATCTTCCACTAGACCAGGCTGCTCACAGCCCCATCAGCCTCAGCCTGAATGTTTCCAGAGGTGGGGCATCCACCACCTCTGGTAAGATGCAGGGAGATGCTTGGCAATGTCCATGAGGACACCCACCTCTCTCACCACCCACCAAGCTCACTAGAGCTCAGCCAGAGGCAGCTGTGGCATCACCTGGGTCAGCCCCAGGTCCTGGATGAGTCAGGGGTGATTTAAATGTGATGTGACCTTCCTGCAGACTCATTTTTTCTTCCTTGTGGCACTCCCAGGTCCTCCTTGCCCAGGATAAATGGTGGCTTCACCTCTGGAAACCCTTCTTGCCCCGTGTGAGACAGTGCTGGGTCCTTGTCCTCCATCACCACAGCCCCTCCTGGACGCACCCCTGCCCAGCCACACAAACTCGGCTTTGCTGCCTTTCCGTCTGCAGGGGAAATCACCCATCCATTCCCGTCCGCCGCTCCACCACGAGGGTCCAGCCTGCTGTCCCCGGGCCAGCCCCGCGCAGCCCCCGCTGGGCCGAGGGGAGGCGGGGTCACTGCCGGGGGCCGCTCCCAGAGGACGCTCTGACAGATGCTCTTGGAACACGGGAGCTGCACTGAGCTGAAGATTGACTGGAACAAGCTTTTCATAGTTTTGTTCCTTTTTATTTTTTTCAGTGAAATGTGTTCTGAAAAAATTCTTCTAGCAGAAGAACTACCTTTCAATTTGTCCTCTCTCGCTTTTGGGTTGAGAAGAGAGAGGTCATTTATATATTTTTAAAGGAAGTAAAAGGAATATAAAGTTCACTAGAGGGAAAAAGAAATCATGAATATCTTGGTAGCAAGGTATTTTTGTCAAAAGGCGGCAAACTTTAGAGACATTAGAAGTCATGTTTTAAAATGACCAAGTGGAAAGTTATAAAAATGAACAAGTCTTGTGTGAAAATGATGAAGGGAATTTCAGGCACAATAGAAATCATCTGTGAAAATTGCCAGGAGAAGCAGGGAAGACATTTCTGTCTCCAAAAGCAAAATAAAATGCTATGCACAGTAATTCATACTAATTATTAGCCTTAAGTAGTACTAATTTTTACCCAGCAATAATTACTCTTTAAGGCTCTGGATCTCTGGAAAAAATATTTTCTGGGTGTGGTAAGATCCTTGCAGAGGAATCTGCACAGCATTTGAGAGCAGCCTGTTGAGGGAGAAGTTTTATTTCTCCTCTGCACCAGCACGGACAGACATAAATATCACATTCCTATTGATGCAAATAACGGATTGCTCCTGTCAGAACTGACAAAGCCACTAATTTAAGGAGAGTTTCCCTCTCTCACACACACACACACATTCATTTTTCAAGAGATTTTTTTTGCTTTTCCCCTGGGATCTGAGTTCCCAAAGCAGGTGAAAATCCAGCAGACGATCTCGAGTCTGGTTGCATCTGTGAGGAGCCTGTGGGACGCGCACGCCGGGAATTCTGCCAGCGCCCAGCGCAGGAGAGCCTGCAGCAGGACTCGGCCCTGCCACCTGTGGGTCCTGCCCGAAGGACAGAACTGGCTCTTGGTCCCAGGGCATTTCAGAGCAAACCTCTGCTCCCAGCTGTGCCCAGCTTCCTCCTCCTCCTCCTCCTCCTTCCGCTGGTGTTTGGGTCGTGCAGGGACTGATGTGTCCTGAGATCTGGGCTCTTCCTTGGGAGCTGCTTACAGGTGTAGCCCAGTGTCCCTGTCAGATGAATCCTACTCTTTATATTTAACTCTGTCTGTGCTTCCTAGAGCCTGGGTTTTCCATAAAGTCTTCCTGCATGCCTCACCAGCGTCCCGTGGGTGGGATTTCCAGCCAATGCCAGGAATTCAGGCAAAGACCAGGGGACACTACAGCAGCAACAAACTTCCCCAAAGCCTTGTCCCTTGTCCTCAGGGGTGGAACTGGGCTCCCGTCCTGTCTTTGCACTGCCATGAGTGTGGCTGCTGGGGGGGCAGGTCAGGGGGCTGGTCCAGCTGAAAAGCAGCTGAGGAAAACAAAAGCATTGTTCACGTCTGCAAGTTGCTGCTCTGGGCCACCCTGTGTGCTTGTGCCAGCAGGAAGCAGGGATCTCCATCCAGGATGGGTGATGGTGGCACTGCCTAGTCCCACCTTGGAGAGCCCTAATCTCACCAAGAACTGCGTCCTCCAGCCAGGATCATCCCAAAAATGCCAGAGGGGGACACACCAAAAGCGAGGAGCTCGCCTGCAGCCCACGGGGTGCGCAGCCAGCGGGGATGAAGCTGGGAACTGCCAGGCTCGTGCCTGCCCTCTCCAGCCTTGCACCCTGGATCCCTGCAGGGCATCCCCCAGGCACATCTCAGTGTCCATCCAGAACACAAACATCCCAAAAATACCTAGAGAAAAGGCTGAGGGTGTCCAGCAGCATCTGCTGGGGTGGTGCTGTGCCTGCAGGGGTCAAATGCCAGTTCAGGGGTGAAAAGGTCCCTCTGGAGACCCCAGGATCAGAAGGGCAAAGGGTGAATAGCAGCTGATGGCTTTGCTCTGGCTTGGAGCAGAGGTGACAAGTGTATCCTTAACACCTGTCCCCTATTCCCGATGGCATGGCCGACAATGGAGGACTGGCCATTTGCTCTTTTCTCCAAGCCCACTTTCTCTAGAGAAATCAATGAGGCCACCCGGCACTCAATCGGGCAGGCAATCAATGAGCCAGCCAATCCCAGCCGCTTGCAAAACGCATCCTGCGGAGACCTGGGCTCGCACCCGAGGCCCCGAGAGCCTTAGGCGAAAACTGCAGCTCTGAGGGGGGCTGAGCCCACACCCAGCCCGGGGCACAGCTCCTGCCCCTGCGGCAGCGCCATCCCAGCCTGGGCCATGAACAGGTCCCGGTGCACTCCAAGCCCCTGGAGCAAAGCATTCCCTGGCTGAAGGTGGTCGGCCCCTCCTGGGGGGTCGCATTTGCCCTCCCCCCACCTTTGGGACTTGGAAGAGTTGCTGCTGCTGACATCTAGTGACAGGGAGAGCCGGCACGGGGAGTCACCTGGAGCTCTGGCAGAGCCTCCCCCCGCGGGGAGAACCCTCTCGGTCCTCCCCAGCAGCTCGGTCACCCCAGGAGCTCGGTGCCCCCAGCAGCTCGGTCACCCCAGGAGCTCGGTCACCCCAGGAGCTCGGTGCCCCCAGAAGCTCGGTCACCCCAGGAGCGGGGCTCCAGCGGGATGCGGGGCGTGCAGGGAGCGAGTGCCGGGCGCTCCACGATGTCCCAGCCACTTCCAGTCACCCCAAGACCTTTTCCTCCTGCAGTGGCCACCCGAAGAGATCAGGCGCATCCCATCCCCAGCCTCCCCACAGCCTTTCCCGGTCTACTTAAGCACAGGCTCAGTGTTGGGTTTGCTGCCTCAACGGAGCACAGGGAGGGGACAAAATACCCCAAGGGGAGGAGCCGGGGTGGCACCCAGGCAGTCCCCAGCCGCTGCCGGAGGCTGTAGCCCCTTCACCCCGTTTCCTTCCTCCCAGGGACGCGGGAGCCCCGGGAATGACGCTCCGAGCCGAGCGGAGGGAGGATGCGAGCGGGATGCTCAAAGCACGGGAGCCTCAGCCACGTCCCCGCGGACAGGGGGACAGCGGCTCCCAGCCACGCCAGGGGACGAGGGCTGCCTTCAGCGCTCCACAGGGATGGGGGAACATCTGGGCTCCTTACTCCCTGCTCTCGGTGCAAGAACAAAGCCCTGAGGGCAGCTGGGTTCGGGGTGTGAGGAAATCCGCAGCAGGGACCCCCGAGCGCGGCTCGCCCGGGGCTGCACACGGCAGAGGCAGAGCTGGGGCTGCCGCCCCGCACGCCCCTGCCCCAAAGCCCGGCACTTCGCAGCCTCAGCATCGCCGGGGCACTCCCGGCGCTGTGCAAAATCTGCCTCCCCCTCCCCAGCACAGCCCCGCCGAGCTCCTCTTCCCCACGAAGTGCCGTAATTCGCGGGGTGCATCTGGGCATCTCCGCGGCGAGCAGGACGATCCCAAATGACAGCAGGAGAGAGCCCAGCGCTCGGGTCCAGAGCAGAGGAGGCACCAGAAAGCTGATCACGGGGTCGAGAAATGGTTTGGGCTGGGAAGGACCTTCACGAGCATCTCGTTCCAACCCCCCTGCCACGGGCAGCGACACCTTCCAGGAGCCCGGGCTGCTCCGAGCCCGTCCAGCCTGGCCTCGGTGATGCCGCCCGGGCTCATCGCTGCTCCCGGAGCGCTGGGCAGCGGAGACCCCCCCCTGCCCGGGGGTGCCCGAAATTCCCCCGCAAGCGAGCCCGGCAGAAAGTTGTGCCCCCGCTCCCCCCGCGCCGCGCTACTCACCCAGGAGGATCAGGGTGCAGAAGCAGAGGATGCCCCTCATCCTCCCGCTCGGCACGGCTCGGCCCCACCGACTGGGCTCGGCTCGGACCCCCGGCCCGGCCCGGCGCGGCTCGGCGCGGCTCGGCGGTGCCGGAGGATGCGCGGAGGGCTGGGCAGGGCGGAGGGAGGGA